>VXAC01006626.1:635081-690236 GCA_013399225.1 Rhipidura dahli | reverse complement strand
GCGCGGAGGGACTGGAGACGGAGGGGCTGCTGGAGGGCAAGGAGCTGGTCCAGGACGGGGGCTCGCTGAGTGACAGCAGCGACGACGAGGAGGACGGCGAAGGGGGCAGCCTGGGGGACGGCAGCGGCGCCGAGGGCGGCAGCTGCAGCAGCAGCCGGCGGTCGGGGGGCGACGGCGGGGATGAGGCGGAGGGCAGTGGCGAGGGGGAGAGCATCCGGCACTTCCCGCTGGCCAGGCCCAAGTCCCTGCTGCAGAAGCTGCACATCTCCTTCCAGGGCTCCTGGCTCAAAGAGTTCCCGTGGCTCTACTACTGCCAGGAGACCGGCCTCATGTCCTGCGCCTGGTGCACCGCGGCCGCCGCTGCCGCCGCGCCCCCCGAGCTGATCATGTCCGGCGCGCCCCTGCCCGGGGGGCACGACGAGCTCTGCAAGGGCACCCGCAACTACAAGCGCACCCTGCTCCTGAGGCACCACCTCTCCGCCGAGCATCGCCTCAACGAGCCCGGCAGCACCGAGCAGGTACGGCCCGGGACGGGGAGGGGGCGGCGGGGAGGGAGGCGCAATCCCGGCCTCCCCTTTCTCATCGGTGAGGTTTTCCTGTGCCCACGTGCGTGAACTTATTTAAATAGCTGCTCGTGGTTGGTGTTGCCCGGCTGGACACGCCGCGCTGCTCTCGCTCGCCGTGTCCGGAGCGGCAGACGAGCCCCATCTGGGATTTGGGGTGACTCTCCCGCTGGATGCGGGCAGGCGCACAAACACAGCACGAGCTGTTGTTTGTGGCTGTACTTCGTTCCCGTTATCCGTCCGGCGCTGCCGGGTGCCGCTTTCATTAGTTCATCTGTTTATCTCGTGAAGATAAACCGGCGATGTGGGAAAAAAGTTGCGTACGAATCCCAGTGTCACAGCACTGATTTAAATATGCTCGTTACAACTTCCTCCTGCGGTACAGGCGGAGGGAGGCCAGTGTCCGGCCAGCGACCGCTTGTGAAATGGGGACTCAGAGGCGTGAAATTGGAATCGCTCTGCCGTGCTTAGCAGCGTGGCCCCGGTTCACTAATCGGATAACTCCGTGTACTCAAGTTCTTCGCGTTGAAATCTTTTTTTTTCCCGATTGCGTTGCTTTAGATTGAGTTGCTGAGCAAGAAGTCTGCAATCGCTTGGTGTGTGTTTGAGATAAACATGTGGTTTCCTGAAAGACGTATTACTATGCCAGCGCTGCTCTAACGCTATAGGAGTAGTGAAACTCTTCACGTTCCCCGCTGAACTTCAAATCACTGTGTTTCTTGGCTGCATTCACGAATGAGGCAGGACTTGCCCTAGAATATATGGAGATGAAAAGCCCCTAAAGAATACCTGTGTTGAACCCGCAGCCTTTTCTGCCAGGGATGCCTGCGCTACTGAAGTTCGCTCGATCGCCTCGCTGGCGTTAAACTTGCCTGCGGGCATTTGCTCTAGTGTTGCTTCAGGTTAGGCTAGTCTTTGAATTGTTAGGCTTTTAGCCGGAATTAATTGATTAGTCACTCAGTTTTTCTGCATTTAGAATTCATTTTTGATTAAAACCCACCTTGGTTGGATAGCTTTATTTGGAGTCTGAAATACAATGCGGTAGTTAGATTGAGGTTATTGCTTGAGCACTCTAAGGAGGTCAGGGTACCTTGGACAAGAGCTGCTAGTCAAATGTTCGGGCAGGATATCAGGATTACAGGATGGCTGATAAAACGTTAGGTGAACAATAGTTTTCTTAGAACTACTTGGAAAATGTATGCAAGTTTTATGTGAAGCTATTGCAGGACTGCGAGGGAAATCTTATGGTGCACAAATACCGGTTATCCAAAATATTATTTTTGGATTTACAAATGCGACATTCACCTTCGAGATGATTAATACTACACTGTCAGTGAGTGTAGTTTTATAGCAGCTACTGTTACAGATGTTTCATGGTAGTAGGTCATCTTATTAGTTTTCTCCAGTCTTCTGGGGTTTGCTATTCACTCTGCAGTGTTTTAGCCAAACTTGCTTTCAATTAGTTGTTTCTAATTAAGAAACTTTCATTCTCAGTTTCTGTTACCTCTTCATATCTTTGAAAATTTTCCAGTTTTGCGTAGTGATATTGCAGCATATTCTTTACCGTCTTGTTGCCTAGTTTCTAACTTTGAGTTGTGAATGATCACTCTCTAGAATTATGTTCTGTCACTCTGTAGCCTCATGTGTTGGTGGATGCTGCTAATCCCTGTCACACTGGGAAGCTTCTCACTCCGTTTTAGCTGTATTTAAATAAAAGCTATTCCAAGCATTTTTTCCCTAGTCAGTTTACTATTTTTTTTCTTTCTGTCCACTTATCCTCAGTCTGTTGTAAAACTGTTAAAATACCGAGAGGGTGGAAGGGAGGACACAATATTGGCTTGTTATCACAGTAGCCTACAAGTTAATTTAACTATGTGTTTGAAGACTGTGTGTGTTTATTTGAAGACCTTTCATTGCTATGGGAATATTTGTAAAAATGAATCTCTCCTTTTATACAACTGATAGTTTAAGAAAAGATATTTGTAGTAACTGTAATAATAAATGAAACAGTAGGATAGATGAGTCAGTGGTTCTTCTGCACTGTATTAAAGATAAGGTTGGGACAAAGGTAGCTGCATAGAGATTGTCTTTTTCAAGTGGAAAACAGTGCTTTGTGCATCCCTCTGGAGTTACATTTCCTTTAAAAACTTCTCATGAGGGAAGGAATTTCAGTTTTTCAGGAGTCAGTGTTGTTTTCTTTGTGGTGCACTTTCACATTACAGTTGCTTTATCAAAAACCTGATTAAGAATCTCTGTTTTCTTTCCCTTCTATGTTTAATTTCCGTATCCTTTCATACTCTTAATGGCACTTGAATTTCTTTTGATACATATGTTTGAATTAATACCAAAACAATAGCCCCATTTTTTTCTTATTGCCTTGATACCAGATACTTGGAACAAAAGTAGGTAATTTGTACCCTGATTGTATTTCCAACATACATAATGAGGCAGCAAAGCCGTTTAGATTTAATGAAACTTGGGAGAGATCTTTCAGCCTTTGTGTTAGAGACAGCACACATGTATTATGGACTTGACAAGCCACAACTGCGGGGCATGTTTAGCAGCTGCTAATAAACATATGGCACAGTGCCACCACTCAAGCGCAGAAAGGAAATTGTAGGTGTTAAGACAGTAAAGCAGTGGAAATTTCTATAGGTCTGTTGGATATTACACTCGTGAAGAAATGAGTGATGATTTCAGTTTATTTTTGGGATACGTTTAATTTGGAATGCCAAAATACATCACAAGTGGTTGCAGCTGCTGTAATTCAAGGGTATTGACCAGTCAGCCGATGCTTCTTTCTTTCTAAGACCAAAGCCTTGAATTTTTTCTGTTCTAGTTTTTAAAATAATTTTTCACCTTATTAAAGCTTAAGGAAATCTATCATCAGCTTGAAACTACCTTTGTTTTTTTTTAGTAAACAGACTATAGTGTTGCAAGAATGTTAAGAAGTGGATGTTTACTGGGAAATCGTGGCAAAATATTTTAATTCTTTGATGAATTTGGGTCCATAAGATGCAGATTTATTGGCTGCTGGGGGTTCCTCCTCTCAAATCATCTTCTTAAAACATTTTCTTTCTGGACATAATTTAAAACTAAGCTTTGGAAATACTGCCAGAAAAGCTTTCTCCAGCCTAACAGGCATGTTGGTTTAAAGCAGAAGCTCTCCAAAAGGAGGAAGGCCTTTGATGTGTTATTTTTTCCATGCGAACTGGAATTGTTTGCATTATGTGAGCAGTGATGAATGGAAGTCATGCTTCAGATGTAAGAGTTACATTACAGTGTTCTAAGTTAACTTCTTGACTTACTCTTAGCACAGCAAAGAAGTTGAGGAAGAAGCCAGGCTTCAGAGTAAAGGCTATCACTTGCTGTATTTTCATGTGGAGTGTTTTTACCAAACTACTCAATTTGGTATTAGGCAATTAATGAAACAGTTGGAAATTGCTGAGTTGTCTGTGAGTGATGCTCTGTGTGTGTACAATGGCAATGGGGCATCGTGTGCAGCTGATGGGACCAAATTTTGAGATCATTTTCCTTTGTAGCTGCACAGATTAAGAAGCTGCTGAAGCTACTTTTTACTTTGGTAGAAGATCCATTTACCAGGGAAAGAATTAATTTGGGGGCACAGGGAACTGCTGTAGAGCAAGATGTGGTAGTAGAGAAGGGATTAAAAAATGTGGCATAACTACTTTTCACATACATGCAGCTGAGATGGAATCTGTGGTTAGATTTGTTTGGGTTTTCTTTTAATTCTTCCTGCCCTCACTGTTCTTCCTCCCAGGGACAGAGTATGCTGATGGAACAGCAGGAGAAAGAGAACTTAACCAACTAAATTTCTAGTAGCAGTTTTTGATCATCTGTTTCTGCTCCTGTTGGCTTTTGAGCAAGTTTAATTAATGAATTATACATATAAAATAGTAATTTATCTTTCTGTGTTTTCAGAAAAGTCTAACTATTTGAAACTGAGCACAATATTAGCTTCCTTTACCAGTCCCTGTTGTGCTACAGCACTTCTTAATCTCACCTTTGGAGAAAGGTTTTTGACTTAGAACATTGTAGGTTCCTCAAATTGAAATGAAATTGTGCTGATTTTTATCTTTTATTTCTTACTGGTGTTTATTAAAGGATAAAGTGGTTTGGTGTTGAGGTAACTTAGTTGATGAGACTATGGGTCTGTATTCTGAAAACATAATTGACACCTAAGCAAATATCATTAGTTTGTTGTTCTCATTAGAAAAACAGAACCCTTATAGTGATGTGTCATGTAAGTTACAGAAGTTTGCAAATACAGTTTTTCCTGTAATTATTTTCTGCACCTTGCCTCCTGTTGAACTGTATTGTATTTTTTCTGTATCAATGTCTAAATCTCTCCAAGTAATACTATTTTATTCATTTTTCCCATAATAAATGTAATTTCTACTTGTCACACTTGGTGCACATACCTTGATAACTGTTCAGATGTCAGGAATTCATTTGAGTTGTGGCACTAGGGTTAACTGTTTTACCATACCAGCAGTAAAACACTTGTTTTTAGTACTGCAGTTAGTTTTAGAAATGTTTATGCACCCACTTCTGTAAAGCTATAATACTAATTAAAGCTGGAATACTGATTGATCTCTCTCCCTAACACACACCCCTTTAGCTTGGTCACAGGTTGCATAATATCTCATTTTTCCCATTCAACCTTCTGGTCTTGTCATAACAAACATTTCAGTCTCGGTTTTCAGTAGCACATTTGTGATCTGCAGCTCTTCCTCACCATGCTGGCTTGTCCTGTTCTCAGGAAACAAAAACCCCTCATTGTAAATATCAATTTATTTATGGTCTCAGCTTGATTGGGTACTTATACTTGCTCAGTTAAAATGTACTCTATCTCTATTATTTAATCAGACATTTGTCAAAAGAAAAGAACTGCTGCAGGTTGTTTTTTAAATTTTATGCAGTGTTTAATGTGCTCTCAGAGAATGAAATTGGCAGCTATCATAGCATCTACCTAACATTTACTGTGTGAGGTGTAAGTCACTGATGATTGATGAGCATGACAACACTTTAGGGTACCATAATTTTCATCTTAATCTGATCCAGTGTCAGTGTAATTGGTGTTTTGAAACTGTGCCATGCTCTGTAGCTGAAGTGACAGGAAGCTAGTCCAGAACCAAAATCTGCTGAGAGTTTAGAGTGATGGACTTAGGTATCCCTCATTTGGAGCAAACTGTTTCACAGCCTTGATCTGAGGGAGTACTTGAGGTGTGTCAGAATGTACACTGGAAAAATTAGGATGAGGTTGAGGAAAGATCTGTTGCTTGTTTTCACATAAAAGCCTAATTGCTTTTATTTCTTCTTCTTCAATGAAGTGTTTTCCTGAGAAGGGTAGAGATTCAGAAGCAACTTGAATGTGACAGCAAACTGAAATTTCTCTGCGGGAGATGCTGAAATGACACAGTTTCTGTTTTGGTTATACTGGGCCTTATTTGCTGCTTGTAGATGTAAACACCATTTTAGATGTAGTTACAGCCTCAGTTGTCATTCCAGTGATCCACACTGGGATTATAAATTGAGGTGAGTACTGATTTAATCCACTAATTTCTGTGTCGTGGAAGGTGACTTTTAAAGATATATGTAGATAGTTTCTGCCGTAGTCCCAAATTAAGGTTAGTACTTTCCTGCAATGTCTATTTTAGCCACAACATAGATTATGGACTTTTCTTAATACTGATTTTGACGAATAATGTTGAGGCAGGTGAGCTTTAACACCACCTCCAGCTCTCTAATCAGTGAGGTGTTTTAGATGATGAGGGAAGAAAATAATGATTTGTCTTGGAGCTATCCAGTTTTGCTGGGGAAGAAGAGAGAATCTTGGAGATCTAGTATGAAACAGACTGTCATTGTTGCTGCTCTTGATGGCAGCATATGTCAACCCCATATAAGTATGGTCTCAAATATGCTAGTCTGTGTTTTCTGCTTTCTCCTAGCTGCTGCTTTGTAGCATCTCTAAATCATCATTATCTAAACATGAGTTAGAAGTCTTTTACGTGCTCTAAAATCCAGTTCAGATCTCTTGACCTCACCCTGTCTGAACTAATCTTTAATAATGAATTATTTTAGTGTTGGATTGTATGAAAATACCAGGTATTAGCAAAATTTTGAAGCCATGTTTGAGCTCACATTGCAAAAAGGTGGTGTGTATGTAATAAGTATGTGCCAGTGTTGCTACTGGAAAGTTTGTGAGGCTTATTTCAGTAAAGTCTTAGTTAAGTATTGCAATGGAATCTTAAGTCGAGGGTTTTTTGTCATCTGCAGTATTTTGCCTGCTTGTCATGTGATACACTGTTTAATCCTAAACCTGCTACAGTTAAAAACCAAAGGATAAATGCTTAACTTGTAAAACTGTAGAAGAAATATATTTGCTGTTACATATGCTTTAGAAACATGTTTTCTTTAAAACGTTCAGGACAGATTGGGGTATACAGACCTAATCTATGTATTCATGTCTCAGCATGAAGAAAATGCTGAATCACTTATCAGGATTCTGCTTAATTGTTTAAGTGAAGATTTCTGGGGAAGAACAAGGGGTTGGATATGTAATAATCATCTAGTTAAATCTTTGGAAAGATAGACCCCTGAATCTTTAATGTGTGTGGGTTAGGAATAACAAGTACTTCACACTCGACTGTATATTTACTTACTTTTGGCTGAAATTTCCCTTCCTTTGACCTGAAGGCAAATCTTCTAGTTCTGTTTGAAACCAACTTGGGGGTGGAAGGTGCAGAATGAGAGCATAATTTTTAGTTTTCAGAAATATCTTGTTAATTATGTATTCCTGTCTGCCTTTGTAACCAAGAACAAAAAAGTAGTTTGATAAAAATGATCTTCTTTGATTTATGTTCATATCCTTATTGTAGTGCTGAAGAACTAAGGACAGCATTCATTAAGAGCTAATTATGTTTGTGGTTTTTTTTTAATTGCAGGAGGCAGAGTTACCATCGGAACTGAATAATGAAGGATACTGTGATTTTAACAGCAGGCCAAATGAGAACTCTTACTGCTATCAGCTCCTGCAAGAGCTCAACGAGCAGAGGAAGAAAGGCATTCTTTGTGATGTTAATATTGTGGTGAGTGGGAGGGTCTTCAGAGCTCACAAGAACATCCTGGTTGCAGGCAGCCGCTTCTTTAAGACTCTGTATTGCTTTACAAACAAAGAAAGTCGTAACCAAACCACTGTTACCTATTTAGATGTTGTTGCTGTTCAAGGTTTTTCTGTCATCTTGGACTTCTTGTATTCTGGTAACCTAGTGCTTACGAGCCAAAATGCCATTGAAGTGATGTCGGTGGCCAGCTACCTTCAGATGACGGAGGTTGTCCAGTCCTGCCGCAACTTCATTAAAGATGCCTTAAACATAAGTATAAAATCAGAAGCTCCAGAGACTGTTGTAGTGGATTACAACAGAAGATCTGTTAGTAGGGATGGTTTGTCTCCAAGGGATCAAAAAGTTGCCAGCTTCTGGGCAACACGAAACCTTACCAACTTGGCAAGTAGCATAAAAACTGAGAATGATCCCTACCCTATTGATGAGGGCCAAATGGAAAGCTACCAAATGAATGACTGCAGTTGGGTCCAGGACAGCTCACCTGAAATGGCTGAAAATGAATCTCAAGGTGAGGGAAAAGTTTTCGTTTGGAATGACATGGGTGCACAGGGACAATCAGTTCAAGAACCTGGAAAAGCAAGAAGGAAAAACCAAACTGCAAAGAGATTTATTTATAATATACCACCTAATACGGAAGAGAACTCTGAAGACTGCTCAGTGTTGCAACCGTCAGTCCCATATCCAGAAGAAGATTTGTCATTTATTAAAGAAGAAGCAGGTAAATATTGCTTAATGACAGTTATGTGATTTGAAAATTAAAGTATAGAATGAAGTACCTGACTTTGTAACTTTTGTAAAGGTATGTTGGATGAGTAAAGTCAGCACACCGTTCAGGTTACTAAATCTGATTCTCTGCCTTGGGGCACAACAGCAGATCATCAGCTAGAGAAGGGAATGGCTGTGCCATACAGTATGTAATGTGCTGTTTGCACTTGACACTTGACATGGGGGTCCTTAGCAGCTGCTAGAAACTACAGTTCTTAATAATCTGTGGCAACTATTCGGTGCAAAATCAAGGAGTGATAACTGGTGGCTAGTGTTAGCTCATTGCACAGACAGCAAGGGCCTTTATAATTTCCTTCCCTTCACTAGCAAAAGATTTTTCTGGTAATCTTCACCTGAGTGTCACCTAAAAACATTTTGCTGATTCTTATTGTTGGAATATCTGGGAAATTACAAGATGGAGTAATCCTGGCTACTATAATAGAAACACTTAAAACAGGTTTGTGAAACATTGGCAAGGGATGCCCCAATGGCATACACTAAAGGGGAATATGTTTTTGTTGAACTACGCTTTAAACAAATCCTGAGAGTGACAGAATTAATAGGATTTTTTTCCCTTAAGGATCCATGGTTAATGTAAATGGTAGAATAAGATTAAATATCTGTTTGCTAAACAAATACGGTCACACAAAGAATTATAAGCGGCAGACTGTTCACAGTGGAAATTGTCATTTGGGGCAATGTAATTAAGTTTTTTATTTTTTAAATTATTATGCTGTATGAAGAGTTAATGTATGCATTTGAAGTAGTCATTTACCTGCCTTACTTTTTGATGAATTAATAGTTTTGAAAACTTACTGCAATTTAGGAGACAGATTAGGTGTGGATTTGAGGTACAGCTGGGACAATGTTCTTTACATGTGTCTTGTTTCTAAAGCAGTTTAAAATGTATGCCTGCTTCAAACACCAAGGAACTGTGGATGCCCTGTCTCCTCCAGGGGCCCTGCTGTGCTGCTGCCTGAGGGGCTGGGGACACAGGCGAGCAGTGGTCCCGCAGGGGGCACGTGGGGAGCCATGGCCGTGCTGTGCGGTGCCAGTGGTGCCTGGGCACCGCAGTGACACGTGCCAGTGCACAGCAGTGCGGGCTGGGGCTGGGGATGTGTTTCTCCAGCACAAGAGACCTTCGTGTGCTTAGTGAGTAGCGTGACACAACAGAGCAGCTTTGGAGAAGCAGCTGTGCTGAGGAGCACTTCGGCGAATGCTTCAGAGGCATTGCTTATCTCTGGTCTTCATCTCTGAACTCTGGGTAGGTCTGCTTTAGCTTTACTTGGGAGTGTGCGCTTCTGAAGTGAATTTCCTGTCCTTCTCATACTGGCTAAGCTTTGTTAGACTGCACAGGATTCCTTCTGGCTGAACTGACAATAGAAGGTGTGTTTCAGGAACATGCCAGTCACTAATAGGCCTCAGGTCCACAGCACCAAGTTAGATCTGGCCAAAGTAAAGCACCTTTAGGTGTGGAGAGTGGGGGATGTTGAGTCCTCAGCACCCACACAACAATTTTGCCTGTGCTGGGCTAGACTACTTGCTCTAGTTGCAGTGCCATGAAAAAGAACAGCAGAGGTCTGGAGCAAGAGCTGAAGAAATGTGTATTAGCTGCACAAATACCAAATTTCTGAAAAATTTGGCATGTGATTTTTGTTGATAATTTATATGGTGTAAATATTCAAACACTTTTACTGATGGAAATACAGAGAATATGTCTACTGTACAATGGCACCAACAACAGATACACATACTTGTTTGGATGCTGTGGAATTTTGTATGTATGCTTTGAGGATTTCTTGGAGAAATAATGGGGGACATGGATAGTGCAGTATGTTTAGTCCTTGTTAATTTTTTTTTTTTACAGAAGCACCAATGTTTCCAGTAACTTGTTATGGTAAAGAATTAAATTACAAAATACATCCATGTAGCATCTTGATGTAAAGAACTATATTGAATGTGTGTTGTGGTGTCTGTCAAAAACCAATGAAAGTTCTGTGACCGCAGACTAAAGTTTATAACCAAGAGGTCTAAGTCAACTAGTAATAGCCTTGGTATTTTCAGAGCACAGCATATATGTTCCCAAGTACATAATTACGTTTTCTGCCAGTGTTAGAACTCTTTTGGAAGCCATATCTAATATTTTTGTAATAATACCTTTACTTTTACTAAGTTCTTGCATGCGTGCATATTGTTTGAAACGAGAAGAGCGACCGAAGTAGGGCTTGGTATAGCTTACTTTTCAGCCATAGTCTGTGCTTCACCTTTTGGTAGTCTTTCTCTTCTGCTTGTGGCTCTTTTGTTTTGCTTTGCAGATAGATTCTACTCTTAAATGCTCTTCTTTTAACTGCTCTCTCTGTGCCAAAGGGAAGGTGGAAGAGGGAGGAGTGGAGAGTTGGAAGAATGTCAATAATGAGTTGTAGAGTAACCTGCAGGTTATACAGTAACTTTCTAGTTTTGGATTAAATTTCTTATGGGGATGAAAAACTACCAAAAATAATAAGCACTGAGAGGTAAAAATGGATAGGAAAATGTCATCTGGAATAGATATAAGACAATTCTGTGTGAGGAAAAATAAAGAATAGTAGATTCTTATGTTCAGAGCTAAGGAGCGTGCTGTCCCATTGGTTGCTGAAAGGGAAACAATGACCTTCTACTGTTATGCTTTATCATGTTCTGATGGGGATAACATCAGTGGTTATGAGCTGTCAGTTACATGCAGAGTGAGTTTCTGTGCCCTTGATTTAGGTTTGGGTTGGTCTGGTGCTTTTGTGATGGGAAATAAATACTGTAGATATGGTGGAAGAGAAGCCTATTTAAGAACAGTCTTCTCACTACAAAAATTTATCCCTGAAGCCACTTCCTCAAATTCTGTAGTAAATAAATTTTCCAGTTGGGTACAGCTAGATAAGTATTAGATAATAAACAATAAAAGCTTTCTGAAGCATCTGCTACTCTTCTTGTTCCAGTAAAGCAAATATGTTAAACTGCTCCTTGCTGAACATGAGTCTTGCTGCATTTATCTATAAGGATGTCAGCTGCTTCTACTTCCTCTCACCCTGTGTTGCCAGTTAATTTATATTTAACACCTTCCCGTAGAAGTAGCATTTTGGTGAGCTTTAAAAAAGCTCCATAAAGTTAGGATGGGTTTGAAATTCCTCATACTGTCTTACATTTATATTTACTTAGATTTTACTTAAGCTTTCAAGACTTCTCCAGTTTTAGCTGTATTAAAGTAGTTGTTTAACTAAAGCACTGAGTGTTACCACCTATCACAGTATTCCCCCCCAGTTGATAATGTGCTAAAAATGTCTTTAAAGCCATCATGCATCCTACAATTAACCATTTACCATGGTGAAAATAACCATGCAGTCAGTCAGCATCTCACAGTGTTACAGTGAGTTACAAAAGTTCATAAAAGCTCAGTGAACATAATTCATCATATTCTTAATGTCTGTTCACAGGGTTGTTTTGCAAATTTTCATCACTTCTTGGGTATGTCTTTCATCAGGGCCTGTTTTTTTAGGGTTTTTTTATACAGGTGTCCTATACTCAGACTTCAGAACACAGCTGTGAGGGGTTGCTTATGCTTCCTGGAACTGACCATGTTGATTTTTATAGAGACTTGCATGCAATATCTCAATAGCTTTATGAAGCTACAAGTGGATAATTTGTTATTGTGATTTTCAGGCTAGATGATGCTGTCATGTACTGTGGTGGGGAGGAGAGAATGGATAACAAGTGCAAGATTAAAGCAGCCGTTGGTGGAGCAAGAGGGTTCCTGACTGATTTTATTGGGGTTCTTAAGGAATTTAATTCAGCTTGCTGTAGAAACAACTACTTTTCAGAAGAATATGAACAACAGCTAAACCTGTTTACAAAAAATGTAGTGCTGGTCACAGCTTCTGTCATGATACGAGAGAGGAGCACAACACAACTTGATTAGGACTTTACAATAAAGGCAGGTATATTTGTATTTGAAGAAATCAAGACTGATGGACTTACCAGGACACATGTATATCTCTTGTAGGGATAAACTCCACTTGACTGACTGTTACAAAAGAAAAAAAGAATTGTTTATTTTTCCTACTTTTCTATGGTACTGTAACTCTCAGTCAGATTTTGTTTAGACCTCAAGCTCATACCCTGATTAAAAGATTTAAGTTCCTTGGTCCTTTAACCACTTTTCCCCCATTCCTTATGTAATCTGGTATCAAAGATGTCATAGGTTTTTAGCAGTCCTCTGAAAACACTGCAACATCTGAGGGTCAGCCTCTTCCCCATTGATTAAATTTACCTCTCCAAGGGAGGAGCCCAGAAACAAGCACATCCTCACATTCTCATTGTATGCTCTGTCACTGAGCCCACAACTCTAGGCAGTGTTTTGTTTATTAGTGTTGTCAATCAATTTGCTTTTTTTTTTTTTTAATTTTATTTTCTTCTGGGTGGATGTGTTGGGGAAGAAGGTTTTGTGGTGTCTACAGATCTCTGCCTGAAAATCCTTTTAAGTCCTGGTGCAATGCATTGACTTATTGAAAAAATATCTATCTGAAGTGCTGATTTTTTCATTTGTGAAATACTGATGTGATGGTAGCAACATCTAAATAAAAATGGTCCATGAGAACAATTAACTCCCCCACAAATAAATGGTCTGCATGAGGAAAGTACTTTCTTGTGTTTCACTGGTGTAGTTGTTGGATGAGATCAGCAAAATAGCTTTCATTTTCTTGGGAAGGGGTTTTTCAGGGAAGGTATGATAATCAAGTTGAAAAGTAAGTGGATAATATATTTAGCATCAGTTGGTGGTCTTCTCTCAGGGTTAGTTGATGTTAGATCTGACTCCCTAGTCAAGGCAATATACCACTTTTTCATGAAGGAAAAATAGAAAAAATCGAGAGCAATTGGGAGCAATGGATAGAGTGTGAGTAAGATTGTGTTGGCAAAATGTCTTAAATATGTCTGAGCCCTCTGTTGCAAGAGGCAGTTGAGCAGTAATGTGCTTCCAGAATAAGCCTTTTCAGAAGAAGCAAGGTTAAAGATTGAGGAATACTCTGGGAACAAAGGGAGTGCAACATACTTTCTTTTCACCACCTTCTTAGTATGTCAGTCTCTGCAGTGCTGTTTCCTCTGTCATGTTACCTAACATAAGCAACAAATCCAGCTCTCTAATAGCAATCCAGATTGTATCAGTAGATTACCACTGCTTTCTTTACAATCCTTGAAAGCTATGGCCTAATTGCTTATCCTGTCTACTTTCTGTCTTTTTTAATTGATCTGGATGAGCAGTCAGTGTCAGAAAACGTAGTGAAAAAATAGTATTTCTCTTATTTTGGCACTATTTCCAGTGCTAATATATGTAAAGAAAACAGAAGTTAAGTTCACTACAGACGGCTGTATCTAATGCAAAGTTTTCTTTTTTTTCTTTCAGTGCACCAATATGTCTGTGTCCTTTTCTATAATGACTTGTTCAGTGGCTTCTGTCAGTGAACTACTCATTATTTCCCATACCAACTCCTACTCAGCAATGTCTCCTTTTCTGCCCCCCAAATCAGCTGAGTTCTAGTTGTAGAAAAAGAACAAAATCTGTCAAACTAAGGGTATTTCTAGCTTAGTCATGTTCTCACATTCTGGTGGTGTACCCCTACCCCTTGCTTTCAAAACTGAAAATCTTTGTATTTGGCTTCTGGTTATCCTTTTTCCTGAGAACAAATGTGGTAGAACATAAAACCCTTTCACAATGTTTTTGATAGCTTTTGTTAGCGGTGTAAAAGCCTACACAGCCACTTCATTTTATTTCACACTGTCCTTATCATTCTCAAATCAACATAGTGTGAACTTTAGTGCTGATAGTTAATCAGCTTCTTTGAATTCTGTTTTATTTATTATTTTGCCTTTGCTTGTTGTTGACTTCTATTAAAGATCAGATTACTGATAGCCTTTTATCCATGCAGACTAGAAGAATGGTTAAATGTTTGAGGCTAATTGACATTTGAGTTATTAACTTAAATCTCTTTGAAATCAACTGAAGTGTAAAAAGGTAACCTTAGATCAGAGAAAAGTTGTGGTCAGATGGCTTGGTCTGGAGACACAGAATATTACTGCTTCTAATTAGCTTTTTTTTCCCCAAGCATCTGCATTACCTGTCTATACTTTCCCCCTTTGCAGCCCACCCCCAGTCTACCAGTATGACTGCATCCCTAGTTGCTTTCAGCCTCATAGCAAGGTCATCTGGCTTTAAGTTGACCAGAACAGGTCAGATGCTGACTATGTCTAGTTTTGCAAGCAGGTTTCAGGGGGCAGTAGCCTGTGTGAGAGGAGAAATGGCAAGAAGATATTATGAGCCCCAGGGCTCTGTAACGTGTTCTGGAAGCTTACCTGACTGTAGGCTCTATATCCAGCTGGGGTAGGTAGTAGAGGCTAGGTATTGCACTCCCAGCTTCCAACTGGTGTGTAATTCAAGTCTATCCCGTTTGGATGAGCAATTAGACACTAGAGATGCCTTTTTTCATGGTTTTGTTTTGAACACATTAAATGTGTGCTTAATCTAGAAAGCAGGTTTTCTAGGTCAATGAATTATTCTAGGAATAAGCATTAGGTTTAATTATTATCTACTTAGTCATGTGCTATGCAGGGAGTGAAGCGTATGTAGCAACCTCTTATCTCTTGTGGTATCTGTGCTGGTTCTTTCATGTTATAGTGGGTCTTCTCTTTCAGTGGAGGTTGAAAGATTTAGTAGCTGTCACCTACACTAGATGACAGCTCTTAAATCTATTTGGCTCTAAGTCTTGTGCTAAGATCTAGAACTGTGCAGGGGTTTGAACTCCTAAGTTCTCTCAAACTTGCATACCAGCTGTGTGCATAAATGTTCTTAGTGAAATTTAATTTGCGTTCTCTTAAATACAGAAGAACTGTCAAAGTGACAGTGTTATAAATGTGTTCATCTTGGTTATGATCAGTCCTTGGTGTATGCTTATTCTGAAGGAAGCTGCACAATGTTGCCTGTACACAGCATAACATTGCATCTGTGTGCAGTAAAGACTTGGTCTGTTGATCTTACAGATATTCATCCTATAAGGGGAGGAAAAGTGATTAAAATATTTTATTACTGACTGACCTTTCACTGTTCAGCTACATTCAGCTACAGTTCTAGTACAGGGAGAAAAATCTATAAAGAAAGGATCTAATACTTTAAACATGAGAAGAGTAGTTTTTTTTTCTTTCCTCTGCTAGATCCTGAAGACTGCTTTAATTTGGAAGCTTTTAGCCTTAAGATCCAGTCATTGTTGGTCTTATCCAGACTGTATAACACTGCTTCCTCACTAATCCTTTCTTGTGTATTACAGAAGGAAGTCTTCCTCCTCACCTCAAAGGAATGTGTATTTGGCATGTCTATAGGGTATCTGTGTTCTATTCCTTGAGCTGTTGAGATGCCATTGCTGGAGTCCATCACTCCAAATAAGTATAAGGAGTTCTTGCCTCTTTTGGACATAACAGCTATTAGAGTCAGTAATTTAAAAATTTTTCCTCACTGCTTTGTTTCTTAAAGGAGAGGGAGATTTATTCCCTCCCTTCTTGTTTGTTTTTGTACCAAAATAGGTAGTTAGATGTGCTTAAATACTGCTATTTCTCTTCTTCATTCACTTAAGCTCTGCTTTTTAAAAGCTCTGATGGAATGCCTAGTTTGGCAGTCATGAATCCAGCTTTGCTTGTTGTTTGCCATTGTCTAATGGATAGGGTAGAATTATAAGCTTCCTACTTGCTAAGTGATATCCTTTTGAACTGCTGTCTTATGTTGCAAACCAAATCACTGCTGCCAATGGAAATGCTGCCTGAGCAGTAAATGAAACTACTGTATGTGTCTCATGCTGTGAGGATTTGTAATCTGTACTTTTTTCCAGTAAAACTGCAAGCTGGAAGTGTTTAAATATGCAGCTTGCCACAAGCTGCATGAAATGCCTGTTCAGGCTAAGGGAATTTACTTTCCCAAAAAAATCCTTAGAATGAACAGTGTTGGAATAAAAAGAAGTCTTTGGACGATTAAAATGTATAGTTTCAGGCTTGGAAACAAGAATGTATCTCCTCAAGACTTTTCACGGTGGTGACATTGGGAATCCAGTGTGAGGATCCAACTGCCATCTAGAGAAATAAAAGGAAATCTGCCAGTTACCACTGCAGTTTGTTTATTTAACAGCTGTTTGCCTGTGAGGAAAGTAATAGATTTATGAGTTCATGTTTTCCAACAAACTCCTCTCTTGGGGATTGGGGGGAACATTGACTTGCACTACTGGCAGAAGAGTTTTTGCCCAACAAATATGATTTTGTCGAATTCTTAGTGCGGCTTTATTGTGTACTGTTTATAGTTCTCTGTGCTCTGTAGTAGTGATTCCATGTTCACCGATGCAATTCTTACTTGCTATAAAGTATAGAATTAAACAAGCAAAGATCTTTGTAAGGCATTGTTCACTTCTAAATGGTTTTATTTTTTTTAAAGAGGAAAAAGGGCTGCCAAGACAGCATGAACTGCAGAAGATCTTGCCTTAAGAGCAAATGTAAATAGGCAAAGTAGTTTTAAGCTGTTATATTCCAAGTAGTTGTGGTCTCTTGATGTGGTTATAGAGTAATGGAGATGACTATTCAGAAAAGGATTTAGACATAGCTGTAGGATACTTTATACAAATAAAGGTGCCTGTGACATTCTTGGTGAAGTCACTGCACAAAGCAGTTGTAAAGAGAATCCAGTGGAAAACCTTTCAGCCCTGCCTCATGATGAAAGTAAGGGAATACATATCCTTACCATCAAAGTCCCTGTAGTGTGAAAAGGGCTTTGAATTTTTCTCAGGATGAGGAGAAGAAATGGCGCAGTGGAGAGTAGTTCAAAAGGTCTCATTTCATTGAAATTAGGAATGCAGTTATTTCTTAGTTTTAGTATGGACTACTATGTGAAAGAGTACTATAATTGGTGTTTTAAGGTCAGAAGCTTTTTTGTCACAGTTGGAAAAGGATATATATTTTGCTAAACAGATTAGATTAGACTGATTAGAACCCAGGAAGCTAAAGTAAGACTGTGTTTTTAATAGCTACTTCAAGTGACTTCAAGTATGGACTGTTGCCGGGTACTTCAAATGACTTCAAGTACGGATTGCTGCCGGGTACTTCAAGTGACTTCAAGTATGGACTGCTACCGGGTACTTCAAGTGATTTTAAGTATGGACTGCTGCCAGAATCTTGGCCAAAAGATGCTTGGGAAAATGGTAAGTGTATCTGGGAGAGTAGGTTCGGGTTTTTAGTCTGATAGGGATTCTCTGGCTTTTCTATAACTGCTTATAATATTTGATTCATTCATGTAGAGGGTTATGAGATCATGTAAACATTTAATCTTCTTCCATATCGTTTGCCTTTTTTGGATCATACTTCCTTGGAGGGAGGAAAAGGAATTCAAATGTATGGAAGAGTAAAAACAAAATGTGATTTATATCAGTTCTTATATTGTGACTGAGTGTGAAGGTACCTGAGGTCTTTAGGTGACCTGATAGCTTCCATGCCCTTTACTATGCTAAATGCAGATAAATGGCTTTTGAAAACTTTGATGGTGAAGATACAGAATTAAATATCATTTTAAAAGGAAATCTCAGCTTGTGTCTTGCTATTAAAAATAAAAACTTCATTGCAATAAATGTTTTTAGTTCACTACAGCTGTAATTAAACCTTCTTCTGTCAGTTCAAGCAAGCAATTATCTGTAATTGTTTTTCTGTCTGAGAACACCACCATATGTAAAACAATTGTTGCTAGTTTCTTAAATACACAAAGTCTTCAGTAAAAAGAAGGTATCGAGTACTGGGTAATAGAAATGCTTACCTCTTCTTTAACTTTGAGCTTTTACTGGGATGTGGCTTATGGTTTATTTTAAATATTTTGGGGTTTACAGTAGAAGAAATTTGGTCATCAGGAGGTGAAATTTTCTAGCAGTCATGAAATTAGAACCTGGGTCTTAGGAGGTCTGCCTGTTCTTAAACCATTAAATTGCCTTGTATCTTAGAGCCCTGACTTCTGCCTGTGTAGGATTTACTTTTCTCCATGTAAGCCATTATGAGACATTATGTTGACATGCAGCTCTCATGAGTGTTCCACTATGCCAGTGTAAACTTGTGAATTTTAGCAAAATGTACCTTCCATGGTATGAAGGCTTTAGAAGGTCAAGGGAGGCAGCTCTGGATACAGGCCTGCAGACGTGTGCACATAACACACAATTACTTCTGTTTTCTTCCTGCCAGCTTGAACATTAGAAACTCTTGCACATAATCGTGTAGCCTTAGCCAGTGCTTTTTGGATGCTTCTAGATGGTTATGATGATGATCATAAATTCTCACCTGTAATAAGTCAGTGTGCTATTATCAAAACTGTCCTTGTATTCCTATATGGCCTTCTCCATGTCATAGTGTCCTGTGTTGTTCTTTTTGACACATTAATAGGCAGCTGTATTAAACCTGGTTTACATCTATCCTTTGAGCAATCTATGTAAAGAGTTCTCTATCATAAGGAAGAAGTGAGATATTGCTACTTCCAGAAGTTTTTTCTGCTCTTTTTTTTTTTACTGTTAGATCAAAGTAGAAAATGTGTCAAGTCTGAACCAATAACTTTCTTTTTGAGAATTTCACAGGTTTGCTATCTCTTAGTGTCCTACTCCTTTGTCAATATTCGTTATTACCTAGTTATACTTTCTTTTTATTGATTTATCAAGTCAGATCTTGGCAGACAGCTCCTGCATGTGCTTCTAACTAGAATATTGGGAAAGAAGATTGCAACTGTCTAAATGCTGCAGAGTTAGAGGATTTCTAATTCAGAAGAAAGTGTTTTCTGGTATAACTGAGCTCTAGGAAAATGGAACATTGGTAAATTGTAGTTAACTTACTCCAATTCATGAAATAAGACTTCTGTGGTAAAAATGCCTCGGTTACAAGTGGGTGTGTTTCTAGTAGAACTGTACATGCAGAACGTACCAGCATTTGTGATTTCTGCAGACAGGCATTGTCCTGATTTAGCTGATGAAAAGTCACATGTTTTGCTTTACTGTTTTGGCACCTGTTTATTTTTGTGAACCAAGCAGAACATATTGAAATATTTTTTGTGTGTGTTTCATCGTCTTTTCTCCTGATGGCTTATTATCTTGCAGGTGATTCCTCTGCTTTAATCATGAACAAGTTGAAGTGTCCACACTGTAATTATGTAGCCAAATACAGAAGAACACTAAAGAGACACTTGCTCATTCACACAGGCGTGAGATCTTTCAGTTGTGACATCTGTGGGAAGCTGTTTACACGAAGAGAGCATGTAAAGAGACATTCCTTGGTAGGTAATCTAAAGTGTTCATGTATATGTATGCATGTGTATGAGTGGGGTTTTATAGGTTTTCCAGGTATTTTGGTAGTTGGAAGAAACTGTTCTCTGATTTGACATAATATAAATTGTCCCATCTTAATCTGAAATGGATGAAGATAAACATCACTTTGTGATAACTGTACCTCTTGTTTCCTTAATGGAAAATGCAGTGTCAATGAAGACAGTCATTTCATGATTATTTTTAAAGTGATGTGATAAAGGGATGCAGTGTATATAAGTATTCTGTAGATAATGAAAAGCAGTTTTGGCTTAGCTTTACTGCAGTAGACCAGCACATCTTGGTCTATTATGCTGCATCACCATTTTCTGTGAGGGCACCCTGTTAATTCAGCAATTGCACAATATCTTGGGGTAGTTCTGAAATATTTATTTCACAACTAGATGAAGCTATAGTGTAGTATGTGCTTTAAGATTAGGAAAGAATGAAAAATAACTGACGCAGAAAGTAAACATCTGTCTGACTTGCATTCTATTAGTACCATAACCAACAGTTCAGCTTACCCTGTCCTGTGCACTCTGTATCCCTCAGGATTTTACTTGACTACTTGTTTATCTGAGGATCCAGAGAAAGTATTATGTCTTGGGTATTTTGCAGGTACTTTGTATCAAGTCTGTAAGGAATTTAAGACTTCATTGTAATATATACTGTATAAAATCCAAGGTGTGTTTTAGGGCAGTAATAAAAGCAAGATCATATTGGTGGTGCCAAAGTAACAACACTTCTCCAAGATGTGATTTTTAACATCCCCCCCTTCCCCATTTTGCAAGATCTTTTGTAGATAGAAAAGGTTGGTACATGGAGTGGGGTAAATTGCACTTCTCCAAGGTGCTGCTGCTGGACTGGGGAAACCCTCAGTGTCTATACAGGCTGCTGGATGAACACGTCAAGAGCAGCCCTGCCAGGAAGGACTGGGGGTGCTGGTGCATGAGACGCTGGACATGAGCTGCCAATGTGCTCTCTCATCCCAGAAAGCCAAATCTATCCTGGACTGCATCAAAAGCAGCATGGCCAGCAGGGTGAGGAAGGGCAATCTGCCCCTCATGAGACCCCACCTGGAGCACTGCTTCCAGCTCTGGGGTCCCCAAAACCGGAAGGACATGGAACTGTTGGAGCTACTCCAGAGGAGGGCTTTGAAAATGATTGGAGGGATGGATCATTTCTCCAGTGAAGAAAGGCTGAGAGAATTGGGGTGTTATTGCCTCTTTGATAGCCATGCTCCTTGCTTTGTGACTCACTAGAGAACTAGCCCACACTACCAGTGGAGTTAATTGGTTTGCCAGGAAGAGCAGAGTGGGACTTTAGTTTTCTGTCCTGCAGTATCTGACCAGGACTTGTAGCTGAAGACATTTTTTTTCCTCCAGGAAAGGAGATGAAGTAAGACAGTGTGAAAATAGCTATAGAGTGAGCACAGTGCAGTTCTGTGCTTCCACTTAAGTGTCCCTTCCCTGAAGTCAGAACACTTGTTTGTTTTTTTTTTTTTTTTTTTTCTGTGGGCTATTTCCCCCCTCCTCCCTTCCTCTTGCAGTTCAACAAACCTCAAACATTCTGCCTTCTGTGAAGTATTATCATAACAAGTCTAGAGACTGAGGAAAACACATATATCAGCTGTACACATTATACAGGAAAGCTGAAATAACTATTTGTATCTGGGCCTAATTTCTTTTTCCTCGCATCTGGGTGGTACTTTCTCTTGTATCTAAAATTGCAACTTTTTAAATGGGACTTCAAATGAGATATTTAAGCACGTAATTGTTACCTGTTGTGGGAACACTAGATAGGAGGTCTTCAACTTAATTTTTTCCAAGACAATTAACTAATGTACATGGTTGCTGAATTCAGTTACTTGTATAAACAACATACTTAAAAATTCAAAATCAAAATTATGGTTAGTCAACAACAGTCTTCTAATTTTACACACAGACTCAAATATAGGAAAAAAAATTTACCAAAGACAGCTGGAAAGTTAATGTTGATTTTGATTGTGTTGGGAAGAAGTTGTGGAAGAAGAATTTTTCTCTTTGAATTCTTGAATTTAATAACTTGCTTCTTAATATTTCTAGGATTTAAAATTGTAAAAGCAATTTTCTGACCAAGCTGTTATCTTGTGTGCAGTGTAAGGGTTTATTCTACTCTCATTGCTTCTCAGTCTTGTTCTGTACCCTGAGGAGTGGTGAACTGAACACTCAGCTGCGTACAGAACAGGCAACCTGCTGAGCTCCAGGAAGGTAGTTTGGTTGTGGCCAGTAGCTCATGTCTGTTGAGGAGTACATGATATCTTCAGCAGTCCTTCCTTTTTCTGAACAGTGATGGGTATCTTTTGGGAAAGTTAAAAATAGGAATTTTTATATTCGTAATTGTTACTGTTATTATTAATAGTTTTTTAGTACTATATGCAAATATAATCTGGCATGCCTATATTCAGCTGGTAAAATTTGTCTTCCACAGGTGCATAAAAAGGATAAAAAGTATAAGTGTATGGTGTGCAAGAAGATTTTCATGCTAGCAGCCAGCGTTGGAATAAGACATGGATCACGACGTTACGGAGTTTGTGTAGACTGTGCAGATAAATCTCAGCCTGGAGGGCAAGAGGGAGCAGACCAGGTGCAGGACACAGATTTCCCTAGGGATGAAGAATATGAAGAAAATGAAGTGGGAGAAGGTGATGAGGAGCTTGGTGATGATGTAGAAGAACAGAATGACCAGTCTCGATGGGATGAAGGCGGGGAAGTTTGTATGCCTTTAGATGACTGACAGAGCATATGGCTGCAGGGTGCTGCAAATGGACACTGTATGGATTGACTGTTTGAATTTTTGGACTGAAGGCTTGCGAAATATGGTACAGGCTGGATGGTAGTTACGTTGCTGTGAAAATGTAGGGTCAAAGCCTTATAGCAAAAAAAGGATTATTAATTTTTTTATTATATTTGCACAGGACTGTACAGCATACAACCATTTGGTTGAATTATACAGAGTCCTCACATCTACAGTCAGTTATCAAAAGAAAAATGTATTTTTTATTATTTATAGGCTATAGCTACTTGGGTCCTATTCAGACATAGTAGTAACTGTAATTATGTTACACATTCATGTATCTGTTAACATGAATGAAGAAAATTGCAACTTTGTATGGAAGTGCAAAGACAGCTTTCCCAAATCCACTTGTAGTTTTGTCAGTGAGTCAGTGAAGCTAATTTGGGCTAGTGGCTCTTGTTTTCCACAAGCATGTCTTTGCCATACAAACCTTACCTCTCCCTTGATCTGATAGGTGAAAGCCAATCATTTAAATATGTGTCACAGATATTGCCAACACCATATTGAAATTTGGGTTGAAAACTTTTGGCTCTGTGCTGGCAGGTGCTATGGGTGTTAAGCACTGGAGAAGTTGTTAATGGCATTAATTTAGTGTCTGTTTTTGAAGAAGGTTGTTGTTGATTCATCAGTTTCAAAATGATAACACAGAAGAAATGACCAGTAATGAAAATAATAGACTGATCAGAGCATGGGTAACTCTTGTGCCACTTAATCAAAAGAGACAGTCATGCTAAAACGTATCTGATGTAATAATGCTTCTTCCCTCTTCTAAGGCCCCCCTTCTCTCAAAATTTTTTGGTTTCCCTGGTGTATACCTCAGTCCCACAGAATAAAAATACAAGTAATGGAGAAAGTGTCATATTAAAACAACTTTTTGGTCAATAATTTCTTACTTGTCCATTTTTTGGCTAGTTTATGTGATGTGAATTGGACACTAGGCTATTTTGCCCATCGTTCATCATTGAACACAAACTTTTTTTTATTCTTTTTTACTTCATGGGTTATTGTTAGTATTTAATGTAAACAAATTACATTTAACTTGCTCATTTGCTGGAGTTTTTTTTTAAGAAAAACAAAAAGTCCAAAGCAAAGTAATGCTCTTTGAGTTGTCTACTTTTCAGGAGGATATGCTCCTATGCTCTTTGCTTCAGATTTTCTGGGAGGCATTGAAACTTGAATTTTTGTAGCCACCTGGATTTTTTTTCCCCTAAGCTTGTAGTATTGTACCAATGATTTCAGGCCCCTTTCATAGGGAGGGGAGGGCATTACACCTTCACCTTAAACTCCTCTGTGTTGTTTAGCCTAAAGCAAGTGAATTCAGGCAATCATTGGAACAGTAAGTCTGATGTACTGTTATGTCACAGTGAGTAAATATGCAGAGCATTTGTCATGACACATAGCTAGGCCAGTGTGACAGTACTGTATAAAAAACAATTGAGGGTCACCATATTTTTCAACTTTGTTTAATTTTAAAATGAGTATATTTTTTCCTATTTTATATCAGGTAACTAAATTATGGTAGTTGTGTGGATAACTTTGAATTATGCTTTGATGGACAGAATCTTACTGGTGCTCCATCTGATCAAAGTTGATCTGTATTTAAAGAGACAAGCTTTACTGTTGTCCATAGAACAGTAACATAATGTTAAGACATTGTTTTTGCTGATTGAAACTGAGATGATGAGTTTGAACTACAGTTATATGGGAATTAAAATGCTTTTTTTTATCATCCACTTGTTTCATTGGTAGTTTCCACATCATTGTAAACCTGACATGAATAGTTTTTTGGGGAGGGTGGGGAGGGCGGGATGCCTTTTTTTACACTGAAGAATACATTTTATTCTCATTGTTCTAGACTGAAATGGTAATGTGTAATTCTGGTGGGGTCCAAAGTAGAAATTAGTTGGGCAAAGATGATATGAATGAAAAAGTATTTTAAACGTTAAAGTAATGTTCTGCTTTGTGAATATGTAAGTACAGCATAAAGATTTTTCCATCCCATTTATCCCTTTTAAAACCATAGTTTACAATTGGTAGATCTGTCTATATATATAAATATATATATATATATATCTGAAATTCACCTAAATCTGCTTTATTAGAATACTGCTCACTTAATGCTTAGAAACTGGACCTGGCTCTACATTCTTAATGTATTTTCCTTTTACCCCCCCCTTTTGTTTTGTTGGGATTTTTTCCTCAAGGTATGAACTTATTCTCTTGGAACTGAATCTTCTTTTACTACTTAAATCATTTATGTATATCTGGTAAATTATGACCAAATTTGTTGTTAGACTGCATTACAGTAAATTGAAATATACTTGGTACACTACAGAATTGTTGTGCTTTTGTTCTGGTTCTATTTGGAAAAGCAGGCTTTAGTAGACATTTGTGTTATTTATAACTATTCAGTTATTATTCACTGGCCTTAATATTCTGTTGCACTGTGACAATCAATTTCCTTGGTAAAGCTCAACTGCTTGCTTTTAGAAGTTGCATGTAATTGCCCATGGTAGGTTGGAGAGAGAGGGATGACTGTCTTTAGCAAGTGGTGTGAAATACTGCAGTGAAGGTCTACTCTTCTTGCCTTGGAGGACCATAAGAATTGAGATGCTATCTGCAGTCTGGCTTTTCTGAGTTGTTTCATTTAGAAGTTATTTTAAGTATGTTAGCTTGATTGGGTAGTTCTAAATTAATAAAACAAAATTTCTGAAGAATTAGTTTTTGAGGGACAGCTCAAGTTTCTTCACTATTATAAGAACTAGGAAGAGATTTCTCTTTGTGCAAGAAATTATTTCTCTCAAGAAGTGCTGAAGTTATGCTCTAGTAACAAAGCAGTGGATTTTGTCTCTTTTGAGATTTTGATTTTTTTTCCTTTTTTAAAAGAAGACTAATGCCCTTTAAGTGTTGTATTTATCAAATGAAAAGACACCCAGTCTTTCATTTTGTCTTCTGATGAAATAATTCTCAAACCAAGTGTCTGTGATTTGTGTATTTGGGCAATGCCACACAAGTAGTTTTATGAAAAGAATAATGTTTGTTATTAAAACAAACGAAGTTTGTCTGTTGGGATTCCCCCCTTTTCTGTGGGTTTTTTTTTGCTTTCTGATCACTTCAAGCAGTGGTGGGTATCTTTTAGAGATAATCATTCAGAGCACTTTCTGGCAGGGCACTGTGATGCAGGACTAAATCAAATTAGTAAGTAAATTCACTTTAGAGTCACAATTAGAAGTCCTGGTCAAAGCAGGCATGATGCAAGGAAGACACTCAGCATAAGATATGTTTGTCTGTGCCAATGTTGCTGTAGTGCATTAGAAAGCATTTTTCAATTGCAGTGACAGGTGCATCTTGCAGGGAAAATGGCATTTTCCAATTACTCAGACAAATTTTGTAGTTCAGCTTGCAAACAGATCCTCTAGGGAAATAAATTTTGCTGTGCAAGCAGTTTTGAAAACCAGTAGTTGTATTCAGTTGTCAGTATGCATCCTAAGAAGTACGAGTTGCAGTTCTGGCTCCCATAGTGTACACCTGGTTTTTTGAGATGTGTAGCCTTCTGCAAGTGCAGTTTTCAGGTATCACTACATGTCCCTCTTTCTTCTGACAAGAATAAGCATTATCAAGTGAAGAAAAGTTGGGGGCCTGGACACTGGCATGAGGTCTGCTCCTAGTTGTGGGTCACAGCAGTAGTGCTGTTAGCAGAAGATG
Source organism: Rhipidura dahli (assembly GCA_013399225.1). Taxonomy (NCBI): domain Eukaryota; kingdom Metazoa; phylum Chordata; class Aves; order Passeriformes; family Rhipiduridae; genus Rhipidura; species Rhipidura dahli. The sequence continues at coordinate 663,845 of VXAC01006626.1, read as the reverse complement.
CTTTCCTTGCCTGGCTTTAGGTTGGTAAGGCTTTTAATAGGATTTGCTTTAATGAGGCCAATCTCGGTTGTTAGCTTGCTTTTAAGTTTTGTTTCACTTGATTTTTCTTGTTCTTGCCACCCAGTAACACAAGTCTCCCACCTATTCCGAAATACTTTTGTAGTCTGCTGATTCCACATAGATGCAAAATTCACTTTTGGAAGTACTGTACCTTGTTTGCTGTTCCTTTTTTACTTTGCTGTATGTAAATGGCTTTAGAAACTGAAATGAAAGCAAGACAATTGACATCACCACCAGCCCAAAAAAATTGTGCCAAAAGAGTAAAAAAGGAGCAAAATGTGGAGTGCAACATGATAAGAAAAAGGCTGTTGGATTTGCATTGTTACAATTCCTCTGGTTTGTTACTTGAATGTTTTGGACAATTCACTGTACCTTTCTCTAGCACTATGTGGTGACAACCTTCCGATGAAGAAGCTATGCAAGAAGCTCAGTTTTGAGTTTATTCAGTGTCTTCAGAATGTGGTTCAGGCTCTGCAGAGGTAGTAGCACTGAGTAGCTTACTGTAGATATTTTACTGTAGACCCTTCTGTTGGCATCCCTCTTCACTGTGTGATATGTTACCCATTTTTTGATACGTTTGCTCCTTTGCCTTTTATACCTTTTAATAGCACATGACTGTGCATCACTGAACAGTATGGTAAACGTTAAATATTGGCACAATGGATAAAAAGAAATAAGTTGGTTTTCATTTAGTGTCCTTTAACAAACCTGTAATAAAATAATTCATTTGTAAGAAAGAAAATACAGGTTTGAAATCCAGGGGAAGGGGTGTTGCTGAGCAGAACCTTTTAACGTTGAATATTCCATGTATAATTCACCATGGGTTTTAAAAATACTTTTATGTGGGAAAAAAGGTAAAACTACACTAGAAAGATCTTATGACTTGAACTTGAAAATAAAATTGGCTTATCAAGTGCTTTGTATTTGACATTATTGCAATTTAAAGTGAATGTTTAAAATAAGGTATACATAATGTTTCTTACCTGAATCAATTTGGATTAACCACTTCAGGATACAGATATAAGTAACTTCTCACTAACATCTTGGTATGTAAACATAATTTCAAGACTTCAAGACTATGTGCACCATGCTGCAAATAAATTTAAGAAATAACCATTTTATTCTATCTATTTTTCTGTGCCTTGCCTCCTCACCCGTCACAAGTAGACGCAGAGAGATTTCGTTGGATGGCTAAGTGTTAACATTCAATACTAAAAACAAAGCAACTTGCTGCAAATGATTTCTGCTTCTGACATAAAATAGAATTTATAGAAAATAGCTGTTACTTTAAGCTGTATTTTTAAACTTCTCTCATAATAAGGCAGTTTCAGACATACTTTCTTTATATATATATATATATGCCAACTTTCAGATGACCAGTTTCCAAAAAGCAGAATCGAGATGAGGTGGTTACCTGCCTAAAACTGGATTTTAGACAAACTGCAATGCAGAGCTGAGCAGGTCACAGATGGGGTACTTCAGCCCCAGTCCAGTGCACAGTAGAAGGTTTGGATCCCCTCAGAGATGCAGTAGTACTGTGTGTGCCCAAAAGCTTTCTCTTGCTGTCTTCTTCCCTCCCTCCAGCTCCACCAACCTGAGAATTTTGGAGCAAGTGCTTTCAGCTGGGTTTATCAAAAGCTTCTTGACTGAATAATGCTGGATATGTGTTTAAACTGGTGCTTTGGCTTCTGTTATCTTCTAAATGTGGCTATTTTTGGTAGGTTGTACACAAGCAAGTTTCTTCAGTTAAAAGATGATCAGCCCTTTGACTGTGATACCAGGGGTTACAGAAGAACCAAGGCCTCTGTCCAATTAGCTTTTCCTATTCCCTGGGTCTGCACACTGCACATCTGATTGTATCTAGAGCATGTGAGGAAATGGTCTTGTGGGGGGACTATAGCTCCAGTTTGGGAAGAACCTGAAAAATAACTTCTAGGCCACTGAACAAACATCAGCATTATTTTTAATTATCTGAATGGTGCTTCTCAGAGAATTTTGTTTAGACATGAATATATTTTAAGCTTGTTAATTAAGTATGGTACAGTAATGTGAGGGGTTTTTTTTGTTAAATGTATATGAATTATTATATTTTGTCTAAATATGTTAGGTAAAGAGCTTCAGATTCCACAGAACAGTGTTAACTTTATAGCTGGAAAGGAGCAGCAGAAGAAAAAATATGTCTGTTAAAATTCAGCAAATTCAATCTAATTAGATAAGAATTAACATTGGGACAGCAAGCAGCTGTAGAAGATGAACTGCAGAGTTAGAGGGAGCATGGTGGAAAAGCCAGTGCTGCAGGAATGTAGCACCTTTGTTAATGGGCCTGAAGTCTGGGTGCATTCAGCAGGGGCCGGAAAAGGTGCTTATCTTGCAGCAGGGCTCAGTTGGTGTTGCTGTAAAACCCTTAACACTTGAAATGCTGGCCTTGAAAGGATGGACCTAACATGAAACTTTGAAGTAGTCAGCCTCTCTTTAACTTGGAAATGCAATCAGGATTAACTGTTAAGAATACCAAGCTTATGCTGAGAAACAGGCCAAATTATTTTCAGATCAAATGAAGAAGGTCTTTTTGAGCATGTCAGTGATTGTAACCACTTCAGTGCATTTATTTCCAAAATATTCATGGTGTAGAGGCATAGTGTTAGTCCAGTTCCTTCAAAGATTTTATTGGTAGTGAATGCTAAAACAGTCAGCTTGACAAGAAATGGTAGCTGCATCCCACTTCTATAAACTTAAGATGCCTCTAGCTTGGAAGGGTTGCTTTTGTGAGTCAATGTGTGCTGCATTCTCCTGAGATACTGTCTGCATAGGTTATATCTTGTTCAAACTAGCCTTAAGTTCCTCCTCCTGGGTTTAGGTTGCAAAATGTTATCAGTGAAGAAATGCCACAAAAGAAATCTTACCTGGGAAGGTTTTTCTTGTTTTACTTTGCTGAAATGTAGGAAATAAATTTCTGAAGCATTGCTTTAATTGAAAGATTCATTAAGTGACTATTTTCCTTAAGAATTGCTGCTTTAGTGAGTGACCTGCATGGGCTCTTCAGATGTTGTCATGTCATCTTTCTGCAAGTTAGCCTCTGCATCCACTTGGAGATCGCACTGCTGAGGTCATAGGATGTACTATTAATATGTCTACACTTTATCATCTTTCTCAGAAATTGAGGTAGTTGGAAGGGGGAAGTGGGAAGGTTTATCTCTAACCTTTGAGTAATTGGAATTCAGGGAAATGCTTGTTTATAAACCTTACTGAGACTTGATTTGCCAAGACCTTTCTAAGCTGCATGGGGTATTTGGATTACTCTGGCTAAGTTTGCAAAAATTACCATTGCCATTTTCAGTCATAGTTTTTTCAGAACTATTGGATTTGTCCCAAAGTAATCTTTCCTGTGATACCTCTAAGATAATTTGCAACTATGGAGGACCCACATACTTTCTAGAAACAATAAGATATGAATTTATAATGTTTGCAAAGAAGTTGCCATTAGCTTTTTGTTGAAAATTATTCTGCGTTGGACTCCTCCTTGAACAGTGTTTTTTGTCTGGAAGATGTGGACAGCAGCATGGTGACCACTGTATATTCACATGGCTAAAAAACCCTTGTAATCTACAAAAAAGGCGTGTATACTTTCATATTGGAAGCAGACTTCCCTTGGAATTTCTTACACCTTGCTCTGAAGCATTTTAGTTTTGAAACAGGCACAGTGTTGTGAAGAGGCCACCAGTCAGTCTGAATGTGTAATTTGATGCTCACGCACTGTTGAAATTAATCAAAGTGTGATCTCATAATGCTGAACACATCTTAAGTGTGGTTGTCACTGTTCATGCTGCTTTAATAACCGTGGCTGTTGAAGTGGAGTATCTGATTAGAGCATTTGACAGGACTCTTTGAAGCTGTTTTGTGGCCTTTTGTGCTGTGGCCAGCTAGGTGAAGTTTGGGAGGTTATTTTGCCCCATGTGTGTCATTTCCCCAAGCAGATCGTTGTCTTTTCATAAAGCTCTCCCAAAGCACTGAGAAAATTGCTCTTCAAGAGCTAAAGTACTGGAGTACCTGTGTAAATCTGTGCTGTTTAATGAGAATTATTGGAAGTGCCTGTTCTTTGATGTAGGGTTAGAAAAGAATCTAAAACTGAATGTGGTTTCAAGTTACCACATCAAATGATTTAACTTTAGAGTTTATTCATAGTGATGGATGATGACTCATTTCTTTATCATCACAGGATAAAATCTCAAACAGTTGTTCTCTCAGAAACACTTCTACCTTTATATCTTGCTCCAGATACTTTTTTTTCTCTCCTCACTTGCTGTAATGCTTCAGTTGAGCACATAATTAATTACCTCTTCTGCCCTTCTGTTAGCTGGCTCTGAAGTGATTGTGTCTCTAGATCTATTGCCTTATTTCTTTGCTGGAGATGCAAAAATGCTGGAAATGAGTTCCTGGAGGAAAAACCTCAGTGGAGTTAGGGAGATCTGGGTCTGTTCAATCTCAGCTGATAGTTGCAAAAACCATGTGATGGAAAAAGAATAATGAAAATATTTAATGTAAGTATCTTTTATGCATTTTGTTGTGATGCTGCCTTGCTTTTACTGATGTTAATGAAGATCATTGGCTTTCCCCACACCTCCTACTGAAGATAGAACAGTTACAGTAAAACCTTAGTAACTGCATTATGGACATTGGCCAAACAATTCTGCCTGTAAATTGTCTGCAAATTTGGTGTATCCTGAATATTGCCAGCATTCAAGAACACTTCTTTGTAAGCAAAGTATTTGTAAGAAACCAAGCAGCAATTTTTAGTTTTGGATTTGGTGCCACTGTTCTACAATGTTTTAGGTTATGCATCTTAAAATGCAAGTTAGGGGTTTCTTTGTCACCAGTTTTTGGAGCTATATTGCACTACCTGTAAATTACTGCACCAGGTCATCTCTACAAGTATTTCTATAACTTGATCCTGGGCTCTCAAAGCAACGTGTTTAATATCAACAAGAAACCTCCTGCTTGCTGGATCCGACATGGAGCCTGCCAGTCAGCTCTTGCATGAAGAATGGCAGGGAGCAACTGAAAGTGTTGTAGGAGAGGGAATTCTCAGCTTTGCCACAGCAGGGGGGAGGACCCCTGCTTTTTGGAGTTCCTTTCACAGCGAAACCACACAGAATTAGATTTATGTACTTTGGAAGGCAAAAGGACTGAGTCAGCCCGGTTGGAATTTGAACTTTTGTGCTAGGGCTCCTCCATGGTTCCAGGCCTGAGCTTACTCTGCGTCCCTTTTAACGGTACCCGAGAGCTTCGTGCATCGGAGCAGTGAGTGCAACCTGCTGTTGCTGTGTGCAGGTCACACTTTGGGCTCATTGTGTCTTCAATTCCCAACTTAAAGGTTGTCTAATGGTGGTGTTAATTGAGCATTTCAGAATCCACTGTTTGATACTCTGTATGTATTCAGTGTTGAATGAAATTGATACATGAAAGGTAAAATACTCAGTACATTTTCACAGGCAACAGGGCTTTGTTTTTCATCTTGCAGTTATTGGATAAGGAAGCTGGAGCTCAGGTTGTGTCCCTTTGCTCCTGCGAGGACTCTAGATCAGAATTTCCCTTTGAAATGTAGCTGCTCTCCACCCCTTTCAGCTGCTTTTCCTGTACCAAATCGAACATCAAATTTCTCATACTATGTTTAGCTTTATTTGGTGAGCACACAGTTTGAAACTTGGTATTTTTTACGCTCTACGTAACTTCTGTCAAGAAAAGAAAAAAAGCAGGCTGTGCGTTGTTTTTTAGGTGCTGAAATAGAGATTGTTCCTGAACATCTGCCTTCTCTGTGTTCAGAATGGCCAAAGGAATATCTTATTAATGCATGTAATGTTAATTTAATGCCAACTTTGCCCTGAAGTGGTGTCTTGTGGTTCCATGCTGAGGTGTGTGTCCTCAGGCACAGTTGTAATTATGAGTAAAACGTGGTACAGAATGCAGTTGTATTTTAAAAAGTGCATCAGTTTTTTTGGAAGTGAAAGAAATTGAGGTGTTGCTAAAGCTGAAGCTGCTGGAACCCAAACATCACCAGCCTTGTGACATGGAAAGCTTTTCTGAAAGCTTGGTCAGGTCTGTGTTTGCCCTCTGCCGAGAAGCAACACTCACCCTCTGTAGTGTGTGGCTTTCTCCTGGGCATCACCTTGAGGGACAAAAGGCAAGTGCACCAGGTGTCCAATGCTCTCCCCAGGGAAGAGGGCTGTTCTTTTGAACTTGCTGTTATTTGACTTGCACCCTTCTTTGAACAGTGTGGGGCAGGGTATGGCAGTGTTGAGGCTTCAGACATTCAGTAAACTGTCTCATGAGAAGTGGTTTATGTTCAGCTTTTTCAATTTGACACCAAGCTCTCCCTTACCTTTTAATTGAGATGACACCTTATGTGGGTGATAGAGATAACAGGCTCAGTATTGACAGCTTTTGTGTCAGGTCTGCACTAATCTTGTTCCTTGGCAGATTTAGCAGAGTTGGTGATCGATGTGGTTGATTTGTTGGTGTTCTGTATTTTGCTGTTATCAGCCAAAAGCAAGGGGCACAGATGCAATTTCTGATTTAAGTCTTTTTTATGATGTTTGCTGGCTAAGCTGCCAGTGCTAATAAGCTACATTACTCTTAAGCTTTATCAGTTTGCTACTATTGTTGTTAAAGCCAAGGAAAGTACAAATCAGCCTTGTCACATCATTACAATATAAAACAAATACTGGAGTTGGCACAGATACCATAAAAAGGAGAACTCTGCTGTTACTTGGATCTAGCTTGTTTAGAAGTTACTGTACTCAGATCTCTCCTTTCAGAATAACAAAAAATTGATTCCTGAAAATTTATCTATGCCCAGTTTCTCATGCAGTTGTGACCACTCATTTTTTTTCATTTACAGCAAAGTGTAAAACAATTACAACCATTTTTTCTAGTCATCTTTTCCCACCCCTTATTTTCTTTGACCTGTTTTCAGAACTTTTTTGGCTTCCTTACTAAGTATATAAATTCAAATGATGTATTGTTCTGAAATACTGCATGAACCACAATCTCATTAAACTTGCAAACTGACATTTGGATGTAAATTTTTCCCCTTGCAAAAGGGGATTGCAAATAATAGCTCAGTTTACAAAAAAACCAACAACCAACAATAAAAAAACCCACAATACAACAACCCCCCCAAGGGTTAGGAATTTTTTCTAATGTTCTTGAATATCTTGGGCACTATCTACCTGTTAATAACTCCTATCCAAAGGGATGAGGAGGCAAAGAAGCTTGTTTTCTAGGTTCTGTCTGCAACTGAAGAAAACTTGACTGCCTAAAACTGTTGCTGAGAGAAACCATGAAGATCTTCCATCCAGATCCTATTGGAACTTCACACACCCCAGTGCTCATTGTCATTTCCTGGGGCTGTTTGTGGGATGACAAGAGAGACCAGAGGATTTGAGCTGCCCTGTAACTCTGACAGAGTCAAGGTGCAGACATTTCCACTTGTTCAGTGTATGTTTGGACAAAGAAGGTGCTGCTGTCCAGTGCAATCAGTCAAAGCCAAAGTGCCTGCATCCAGGTCCTGAGTTAGTTTAGATCAGGAGGCCACTCCTCAAGCAGAGCTCTCCATCACCCCCACTTACCCACCTGTAGCCTTTATTACAGAGCTCCCCAAACACTTCACTGAATTCCTTTTGGGCAAAACTAGTAGAAGACACTTCAGCAGTGTTCCTGATATGCTCCAGCCACAAATGCTTCCCTGTCTCTAGGAGCAAATTAAAGCTAATGAGGGAAATTTTCCTTGAAATTTGCTTAGACTGGACAACTGTTTACATATCTGCTTTTATGGGATTGCAGGACTAAGAGGCATAGGCAAATGGTGCTACCCTGGAGTTGTGCTGCTTTTGCTTACATCAACTCTACTAAAGACCAAAATGAGGACATAGAATTTCTTCACTTCCAAAATAATTACTGAAAAAAAGTGATTTACAAACCATGATAACTACTGGCAGTTTTTGCTACCCAAGTTCTGCAGCAGTGTGATGCTTCACAGGCTGGGAGTGAGAGGAGTATTTCTCTTCCTGCTGATGAATCAGTACCTGCAATCTTGCACGTCCTCACTTATTTTGTCTTGCTTCAGTATCCTGCTGTGGCTTAGGGTTTTTTTTTTTTTTTTTTAATGAAGCTGAAACCAACAAAATGTTTTTAAATATTAAAATCTTTACATTTCATTTTAGAACTGTTCTGGTGCAGCACAGTGTCTTTACTGGAAGTAGTGACTAACTAAGGTGGGGGGAGTCAGAGTGGTGATAGCAGGATTAGTTCTAAGTTGTGAATGGTGGCTTTTTGTGGCTTATTTCTAACATGGTATGGGGGAAGAACTCACAAGCACTGTCCTAGAGCTTTTCAGGAAACTGTTCATGGGGTGTTGCAATGCTTCTGCTCTCACAGGGACTTCCAATATTCCTCTGAAAAACACTAGGGATAAAATTCTTTGCTTATGCTTGGTTTGCTGAGCATATTGCTGAAAAAGGCTGTCTGGGCAACAGATATTGCCACAATGGAAAACCTCTCTTGGCCCTTTTCTGTGGCTGCATGGTAATACTTCTTGGAATTGCACTGGTTGAACCTGGGATCCAATCGTGATACTTCCTTGTGCCCTGGAGCACAAGCAATGTCCAGGTGAGTCATGCACACACAAGGAGCTGTCTGGAGTGGCCTGAGAGCCTGTTCTGTGTTCTGCTGTCTAAAACAGACCAGTCTGGGGGAGCTGGACAGAAACAATTGCAAAATTAATTGTAGGCACAGAGCTAAAGCTGATGAAACTCGGCAGCTCTTTAGGCCCCTGATTGGACCTGCCTGGAATCCTTTTTTTATCTTTTAAATAAATCTCCCAAAGAAAAGCCAAATAACCATTTTATGTCCTGTCCCTTGGATAAATTACCATTTCTCAAACTAAGTAATTTCCTCCTTATTCTGGGATTTGCAAGGTTGGGTCCTGGAAAGGACAACAAATTACTTAAGGTATTATGACAAATTGTCACCTAACACAAGGGAGTGCATTTCTATAGTGCAGAACTTGTTCAGAAACCTTCTACTGTCTCCCTGTCACATTAAGTGCTCACAATAGCACTGATTGTAATCTTTCTTCAGTCTGATTAAATCTTGATCACACTTGTACAAGCTACATTTTGACAGGCAATTATTAATGTTTATGAAGCAGGTTGACAATGAAAAAGATGATTGGTAATGTGAGGAGCTAAGCTCTACTTGGATGTTCTTGTGCCCAGTTGCTCGAAGTGCAATTGTGTGTGCTCATAACAAGGGTTATCTTGGAAACCAGCCATCTAATTATACTGCTGTCACAAGAATCACTAATCAAACTCTCACTGATCATGCAAAGTGGGGAACTTCATCAATCAGGTTTTATAGACATATTTTAAACATGTTGGGCACCTTCCAGAGATCAGATTGATTGTACTGGGATAATGCAAAGCAGGCAGCAATCCTACCTCCCTGATGGAGGGTGGAATGCCTACAGCTGTAGGAAGCAAGCTGGCACCTTTTTCCAGGCCAAGAGAGTGAGGCTGGGCAGGAGCAGGGGGAGAGGGATGGCTTTGGGGTGCAGGATTCAAAACAGTCTGGGTTTGTTCCTACCTGCACAGTATTAATGGGTACAATTTAAATATTACATCCCCCCCACAGCTGTCTTCCTTCCTTTTTAATAGCTGCTGCAATAGATCACAATGTGTTTCAGTCAGGGAACTGATGGGGTGCCCATTCCTAGCTGATGTGGCCCATCTGTTAGGTGTGACTCAAAGTGGTGAACAGATGTTGAATTCATTGTGGAAGTGTCTGTTACCCACCAAGATCAGAAGTGTTTGCCCTCCAAAAGGTGCTGGGCTAGGGTGTAACTTGGATTATGCAGGACCAACAGTATTTTTGCTTCTCACAAATGGACCTGGTGCAAATACAGGGGATTAATTTCATTCCCATTTTTGATTGTGGCAGTTGGTGAGTGTCCTGCTGCTGCTATGCTTTCAGGGAAGAGTGGTCTGGGGTTTTTTGGGGTTCAGAGTTCCTATGCCATAACCCCTGCCCTGCAGCCTACTCCAGCAAAAGGCATACCCCGGTGAGCCTCAGTGGTTTAGTTTAGTTATGCAGCTCTGGATGTGACAGTGGTGGATCTTTCTGCCTGCACAAAACATCCTTTTAGTTATCACCATCTTTTTGAACCCATATAGGTTGTTCTGTGATTGCCAGTGAAGGCTGTCTGTCAGTGTTAAGCAGCAACAGCCAGGAGCAGCACACACAAAGAGATGCTCTGAAAACAACCACCTCGATTTTGAGTGGCTTCATGTCATAATGGAATTGGAACACTCCACTTTGGTCATGCACAGTCTTGCACAGATTTACTGTTCTTATCAGTTTTTTTTTTTAATTGGCAAATACAAGGCAAATACAAAGCAAATATTTAATTTTGGATCATTAATTCCAGCTTCTCAAAAAGCGAGTTTAATTTGAAGAGGCTTAGCCAAATGTTTCATTTAATCTGACAAGTTTATAGGCTCTGATTCTTCAAAGCACTTCAGTTTTACCTTAAATGTCTTCAAACATCCAGCATCTGGGGGGCTGATCCAGTGATACTCATCACTGATGATGCTGAGATAGTGGCCAGTCCAAAACAAATTTACTGCATAGCCTTAAATGCTGAGCTCCTGTTGAAATATTTGCTACCTCAAGTCACACAGAGTCTTGGGGGTTGCTTGACAGTCCTATGGGTTTTCAAAGACTTTAACTCAGTACAGAGAAAAAAAAAATCCATTCTAAAAGATATTTACAGGAATCAGTCAAATGATGCAGGGAAGACCTTCACTCTCCACATGCTTTCTAACTAGGCTGGCTGGCAGACCTTAGATTGAGCATCCTATTTCCAGCTCCTAACAATCCATGAAAATTAATTTAGGAATTGTGGTAAAGAAGTTATCTAACTTTATTTTTGAAAAGATGGATGCCATGTGCTTTTGGTTTTGTTTGATAATTGATGCTAATATTTTCTTTATTTGTGAAATGTCTTGAATGGAAATTCCAACCATCTTGAGTCAGGTAGCATCTTTCATTAGAGAATGAAAGCTTGCCTGTCATTTGCATTTGTGCAAAATATTCAGTCATCCAGATAGCTGTTGCATAGATTTTAATCTGTGTTCTTTAGTTTGGCACAAAGAATTCTCAAATTAAATTTTTATTAAATTGTTGTATTGGATAGCCCTTTGGAAAATGAAATGGAGGGAAAGAAAAACAGTGTTTGCAATTAAATTAGAATGTGTTAAAAATGTTAGAGAGCCTTCTTTTTAAGTCACTTTTAGAGTTATTTTTAAATGAACAATTAGTTCTTTTTTCAGAGATAAGTATCTTCCTGAAATCCTACTCTATTCCCTTACAAGCATCTCCTCAGAGCCCATTTGTTTTAGATGCTTGTCAAGAAGTGAAGTAGGAACAGCAGCTTTGATTTACAGTAATCTGTATGGATCCACTTAGAGGAGTCTACATGAAAAAGAAACAAGATCCAGTCCTTTGTCCTTCATCTTTCTTTTATAAATTACCATGATGAAATTACCAAAAAGTCCATTTATCTTTACCATTTTACCAGATGCCAGTATTGATTTTAAAGCTCCCCATGTTGTGGAGCCACGCTGTTGTGATCCTCCCTGCAGTGCTGTCTCCTACTCTCCGGTGCCCGTTGCTTCCAGGGATGTGTGGCACATCCCGCGTCACTCCCACGCCTGCATCCGTGCAGCTGCCTTTGGCTGCTGCTGAACAGTGTGACAGTCCTTCAGCTGCTCCTCACAGGAATTGTGCTCCAGATCCTTCACCACCTTTACTGCCCTTCTTCGAAAACACAACTCGTTCCAATAGTGTCTCTTCTCTGTATTAAATTATCTTACTTAATATGCACACATTCATATTCTTAAATAAAAGTGATCCTCTGATAAACAAAACACCTTTCTGGTGGCCCCAAGAAAGGTCTGTCTCAGAATGGTGTTTAAATTCTTGATGACATTTTTGCACAGTTTGATTTTTCTGTCCCTAAAACCTTTGTGTGGCTGTCATTCTTTCCAAGTGTTAGCTGGACGTTATTTCTGACTACTGCTGCTAAGATGGAAATGAAGAATAAAAATTCCATGTGTTTCTCTGAGTTGTGCCAGCAGGAGAGTCATCAAAGCTTCTTCCTTCTGGAAAGAGGCCAGACATTCTAACAAACAATAAACTTAAAGAAAAAGGAAGAAAGAGAAAGCATGCAGGCAATGTTTTTTAGCTAAAGGAAAAATAATCTGATTGCATGTGCTGGGAAGATTGAAAGAGTTACATTTAATTAGAATTGGAGAATGTGGCTGCTACTCTTAATTTATGATGCTGTATATGAAACATGCACAATCTCTCCCCTTAGCACAGGCATGCTTTTCCACCCAATCAAAGGCCCTGCAAGATTTATGTCAGCACTGGATTGCATCTCACCCTGGTTGTCTATGTTCACCTCATCCATTCCACATGTCTGCTTTAAAACATGATAAACTTAACCCAGGAGCTGCTTATGCTTTCCTAAAGGTTATAAAAGAAACCCCTTTCATATGAAGGGAGCTAGGGCTCAATCCAGATGCTTGATTTCAGATGTTTGAGGGTACTTCACTTGTCTTTCATCTGCTGGTCAGGTGGGTGGCTGACCAACAGCTCCTGCATGTGTCAGCCAGTCTCATCTGGGTGTTTGAAGAACTGAAACACTGAACTGAATTGATTCCATAGGATGGAGTGAGGCTTGGTGGCCAGGAACCCAGAGCAATGGGACCTTGAGAAAGGCCTGGAAAAGGTTTGTTGCCAGCTCAGTCCTCGTATGGACCGTGGTACTCCCTCCTGTTCTCTGCTGAGGGAAGCAGGGTTTGTTAAGTATACAGGGATGCATGGAAAAGCCATTCCACTGTAGTCTTTGCAAATCCAGAAAATGACACATTTTTTTTAGCTAGTTGGGCCAAAGAATAACTTACCTACCCTTTATCCTAATTCTTCATTACACAAAATAATGTGGTATAACAACTCTCATGTGTATATGAGTTAGCCATGGCAAACAGTGCCACAGAAAATATGGCAATGCTGCTCCTGCCAAGGAAATCCTCAGATTGGAATCCAGTTCTTTAGATCAGAACTTCTTTAGAAGTGGCTGCTGCTTATGATTAGATTCTTAACACTGATATGCAGAAAATATCACAGTATCTTATTGTGGGCAAGGCTGCATTATTTACCTTTGATAGATCCATAGAGTATAAAAATTAAAGGGAGTCAGAAGTTAAGCAAAAGCTCAGTGAAACAAACTGGTGCTGACATACACAGATAATGTCAACTGATAGCTTTTTGGCATTATGAATTGTTTTATAATTAGGTAATTAAAACAAGTCTGTACAAACTTTAGCTTTCAGGAAGCTGTAAAGATACATGTAGCTGTAAAATTATATTTAGCCATTAATTTCTTGTCAAATCTGTTATACTTTCTCATAAAAGGTCTAATAAAGAAGCTTAAACATGCACAGTCTCATGAATTTCTTCTAGAAACCGAGGTATGTAACAGTGCAGTCCTAGAATACCAAAGTACAATTGTAAAAATATATATAACTTTTTGCTCCTCGTTCCTTTTCAAACTGTAGTTGTTATTACAGCTTTCATCTTTTAGAGGCAGGAGAGCACTTAAGTCCTACCAGAAGCCAGTCCCACTGACTTGGCTGATACTGTGCAAAAATGTCAAGCTTTTTAGGCAGGTTCTCTAGACTGAGAATTAACAGTAAGTGCTGGTTACTGTTTCACTGCCAGAAAATAAACCCTAAGACTTCACAGGGAAAACAGATGTAATTTGAACCAGCACAGGATCCTTCTTCTGGGTCTTGTACATCCAAGTAGGTATTGTGCTATATACAGATAGCTCATGATAGACACGGAGGAGATGACAATGAATGAAGGCACAACAGCAGATTCATAGTAAAAAATAATCAGAATAAAAGTCTATAAAACAGGTTTAAATCTAGGATGTCAGTTTAACTCTCAGTTGCACTTAGAAGTTCATGAAATTTTGTACTGGTGGCTGGAAGATTAATTTTGGTTCTGTATACCTAAATTTTCATTTATCTGTCCAGTGGACCCAGGTTCTTCTAAAAATATACAAACTAACTTGCAAAAAACCTCTTGCATTTTTTCAGGGACTAATGGTGAAGGGTTCTTTGCATACTACTTTTACTTTCAATTGACTGACATTTTTCACAGAATCAGGCAGCACAAGTTATATAGAACAGACAGATCTATCATGAACATCCTTTGTGCTGGGTATTTCTCTAAGATTGAATAAACTAAATAGAGGGATTTATGTAAAACTAAACTGTATTAAAACAAACTGACATCGTGAATGCAAAAAGGGCTGAACTGACTGATCTGAAAATTTTCTCAGTTTTGAGTTATGGGGTTTTCTGGGGGTTGAACACTGTTGCTGAACAGTCCACACTGCAACAGTCAGTCCCTTTCACAAAGATGTAGGTTGCCCCAGCTGCATGCTTGCTTTGTTAGAAGTGCTTGACTATCCACTACATGTTTGATCACGATGTATTTGACTGCTCAGAGCAGTAGAAACTGTAGCATTTCTAAGGGCATATCCATTGCTAATCTAACCTGAATTCATCCTGTTTGCAGCTGTTAACGACTGAAAAACTGTGATACAGGAAAATGAAACAAAATGGGTAAGACTTTGGCAAACTGAACGCTGCCAATATCGATTGCCTTGCATCTTGCTTTACACAAGCAGTTTTCCTTCACTGGGAAAATACTTCTGGCAATTAAATGAACCTTAAGGTGCTTTGGGGGCTGGCACAATTTTACTTCCTTTGTTTCTCTCATGCTTTATTTATGACCTGCCAAGTGCTTGTAAAAGAAAACCCAGGGCTTGGTCTCTCAGCATTTCACAAGGTTTTTAATTATTGGAGCAAAGCTTGAAGCTTAATAGCATGGTCTTCCCTCTAAGTTTTAGGTACAGTACCATAAAAAAAAGCAAAATAAGCTGAAATATTGGTATCTGAAATGCTTTTCTCTTCCTAACTGTGTTGTTATAGAGATATATCAACAGTGACAAGGAGTTGTGGTCATCACCAAATCTGGATGAAGGTCTCAGTTTTCTCAGTGCATGTGTTAATCTTTTGCATAAAGCTATGCACAGTCATTGGAGGTTCCGATGTATAATTCTTTAAAAAGGGACTGGTCACATTAGTTCCTCCATCAGAACTTCAGTGTCAATTTTAGAATTTATTTTCTGAATTAGACAACTCAACAGCAAGTGTAAAATACTCTGCCCCTTGTGTGCATCTCTATTGTCTGTTAAACATCTTGTCCCCATCCCAAAGGACAGCATGTGTTCTGCTGATGAGCTAAAAGTTCGGTTCTAAGAAGGCTTAGATTGTCTTCTGTCAAAATGAGATGTGAAGAGATTTGGAAAACAGTGGCATTATAGGCAAGAGAAGTCATAAATTGCCTAAACATTTCTGTCTTGACACTTCAGCTTTAGGTACCCAGAACTGGAATTGTTTGCCTACCAGCTTCCACTTCCCAGTCACGGAATAGATTTGGTGTAGCTGGTAGAAGGAAAAAACCTGAGGTTTATCATGTACTTTGACACTGGTACTGGCATGCTGTGCAGAACAAATACCAAACTCTTGCAGCAAGGGATTTAAAAGTGCATTTGGAGATCCAAGCCCTTACCTGTGTCTTTGGTAAAATTTCTTTTATCTGTTTTAATCCACTCAACACAGAGGTAGTTGAAACAGCAACCTGGTCTAGTGGGAGGTGTCCCTGTCCATGGCAAGGGGCTTGGAATGAGATGATCTTTAAGGTCTCTTCCAACCCAAACAATTCTATGATTCTGTGATTTTCTGTATATGGGCCTATTGACATCCCACAGTAAGGAGGGGATCAGCCACACTGGTTTTAGCTAACTTTGCAGAATGGCACTGAGACCAGCCTGATGCCTCCTGCAATGAATTTATGGGACTCCTGAGCACAATCCTTCCCTCCTCACAAGCCATTTCTAGCACATTCTCTGTCCTGATTGCAAAGTAAATACAGTATGTTGCTTTTGACTGTTGATTTGCATTAAGATTTTAGTATTGTGACTGGGAGGCTACAGAATGTTGGCCAAATCAAGGCAAGTTTTTTTGCAATCAATTCTCAGTATTTTATTTTGGGTTTTTATGTTTCTGCATGCAGACACAGACACAACTTTCTTTCCTCAAGCATGGGGAATGACAGTCCTGCTTTAAATTCAAAGAAACATGTGGGCTCATATGCCTAATGTCACAGCTCTACAGCATAATTATATTACATGCAGATCAGTCCATATATATTTTTTTCTTTAATGTGGCTTTATGCTGGAGGAGGACAAATGATACCTGAAATTACCTAGAATTAGACATATGTAGCAAATTCTGAGCTATGTAGCAAACTGTAAGCAATAACCAATTTAGCAATGACAGCTACATCTCCAAACTTTCTCTTCTAATGGGTTAGTAATGGTTTAATGCTTTGGTTTCAGGCTTTTAGACTCTCAGTGTCCAACATGAAGAAAAAGTTGGGCCAATAAATGTGACTGACAGAATCACAAAATGGAGCTGGGAGACACAAAGCTCTATTCGGGACCCTGGCAGAGCACTCTAGCTTTGAAACTGCTATGAGCACACTAGGCCACATTTAAAGTAGAAAATAAATGTGATTGGGACCAGACTGAGGGAAAATCTCTACATCCTCCAGCAATTTTCCTGAATGTGATAGATTGCAATATACTTTTCCCACTTGCATCACAGGAAAAGGGAGGGAATGAATTCTACTAGGCTGTTGCATCTGAGGGAATGGAAATTCACTGTGTACACTTGGATGAAAGTTTTTACTCTCGGATTCTTTGCAGAATAATAGCTTTGTAGCCAGAACTGTAACAGTTCCTTGAATAAATGAGGCCAGTCAGGCTGGGGGGACTGCAGGTGATTGTACAGCCTCGTCAAAGTGGTTGGGGAGGAGGGTGCAGAGTAGCAGGGGGCAGCCACCATAGAACCAACATCTTGAGGGGAAAGAGGCCCCTATCAGTGAGCTGTGGAGTCACACTTCAGAGATCTAATACAACAGGGAGCTGTAAGTACTTAGAATTAAAAAATTACCTTCATCTTCTGCAAGTCTTGTTCTGCATGATTGGTGGGTTTTGGCTGGATGCTGGTAGCCTTTTTGGCCTGCTTTCACCATAAATTACTGTTCAGGAATTGTTGGCTTGTCCATAAAGCAGTACAGATTTGTTTTTTCCAAAGAGCACGTGATAACTGGAATCACGTACTAGCTGTAATTTTCTTATTTCTGGCAAGAACATAATATTTTGACACTGCAATTAATATGGATACCTACTGTTCTCCTCTTGCAACAAGCAGACCACCACGCACTGGTTCTGAGCTCTCTGTGTTGTTTAAGTAATACACAATAGTAAGATGCCGGCTTCTGTGGGCTTGTTGCACCTCATTTCATAATAGGTTTTCTTTCTCAAGAACTAGCTTGCAGGAATAGAGAGACTGCAGTAGAACAGAACTTTGGTAAAGAAAAAAAACCCCAAGCAATCCCTCCTAGCACTTGCACAGTGCTTGGAAAATGTGAGTCAGGTCCACTCTCAAGCTCAGAAACCAGAAAGCAAATAAAAGAACCTAACAATGTTGCCCAAAATAAATAACCACAGTGTGGAGGCACCTAACTGGGGGACGAGTGGAGGAGAAGTTATTCATTTTTTTAAATCCTCAAGCTTGGCACATCTGCCACAAACTAAACAAACAATTTGTTATTGGAGTCAGGAAGGGACAACTAATGTAAAACAGGCTGAGACACAAATTAGTAGTCATGGTAATCTGTCACAGGTGAGTGCTCCTCAAAGAAGTGACTTGAAATGCCAAACAAACCTTCTACTGAAGTCCTGGGAATCTGTTTAGCCAACCACTTTATTTTAATCTAAGAATCAGCTACAGCTACTATGAAAAATGCATATTGAGGAATATAAGCACTTCAAACTGTTGCAAAATTAATTAGTAAACCTCCTTCCATGGCTTCTCTGCCTGTGCAGCCATGTGCAGTACTCAGTCACATTAAGTCAGGCCTCCCTAAATCAGAAGCTATGAATTCTTTAAGCCTTGCTTTTTTCTTTCTAAATACCAGTGTTTTACAGAATACAATTATTTTTCTTTGCAACCATTAGAATTATCAATGGCAAAGAAAATAAAAGGCTAAATTCCTGCATAATCTTAGCTCCAGCAGTGGAGTTTGTGGTTTTATGGGGAAAAAACCCACTCGTGGTGCAAGACTAAGGATAAAACAATGATGACAGCTGGTAACAAGTAAATGGGCTTATCTTCTAAATGCTCTCATACTCACGACAACTGAGCAACTTTGCCAAAATTTGTCAGGAAATGCCATACTATTTCTTTATATTTGTCCCATGGGTTAATATTGGCTTGTAACATTTCAGTATCAAGATGGTACACTAGGCTAAAGGTGATCACATGAACACTGAGCAAACTGTTAAGTAGATGTCAGAATGACTGGCTCAAACCAACAAAAGATTAACACTCCTAACTTAGACCAAATGAGTAGACCTAATAGAGACACAAATATGTGCTCTGAAAATAACTGAGCGGGGGCTATTTCCGGAGGGCTTGAGGAACATTATGACAGTAAGTTTGTTCTTACAGTTCAGCCAGCCTTAATCATCACCTCGCATTTCTCACTTCAGATTACAACTGTCGAAAAAATTACTTCTGTCTAAAGTGCTGATAAACTTGGAAAACAATGTGGTGGGTTGACCCTGGCTGGATGCCAGTTGCCCACCAAGGCTGCTCTAATGCTCCACTCCTCAGCTGGAAAGGGAAGAAAAAAATATAATGAAAGGTTCGTGGGTTGGGAGAAGGACAGGGAGAGATCACCCACCAGGTACCACCATGGGCAGAACAGACCCGCCTTGGGGACATTTGTTTAATTTATTGTCAATCAAATCCAAGTAGGATGATGAGGAATAAACTAAATATTAACACACCTTAAACTGACCCCCCACACACACACCCACCCCCTTCCTGGGCTTAACTTTACTCCCAGTTTTCTCTCCCTCCTCTCTCCCAGAAGCACAGAGGGATGGTAATGGGGGTTGAGGTCAGTTCATCAAATATTGTGTCTGCCACCTACTCCTCACAGAGAGGACTCCTCTCATTCTTCCCCTGCTCCAGCATGGAACCCTTCCCATGGGAGACAGTCTTCCACCAACTTCTCAAATATGGGTCTTCCCCGCAGACTGCAGCTCTTCATGAGCTGCTCCAGTGTGGGTTTCCCCCAGGGTCACAAGTCCTTCCAGAAAACTTGCTCCAGTGTGGGCGCCTCTCTCCATGGGGCCACAGGTCCTGCCAGGAGCCCACTCCAGTGCAGGCTTCCCACGGGGTCAGAGCCTCCTTGGGGCCCTGCTCTGGACTGTGTCTCCTCCATGGGCTGCAGGTGGATCTCTGCATCCCCATGGACCTCCATGGGCTGCAGGGGCACAGCTGCTTCACCGTGGTCTGCTCCATGGGCTGCAGAGGAATCCCAGCTCCAGTGCCTGGAGCACCTCCTGCCCCTCCTTCGGCACTGACCTCGCTGCCTGCAAAGCTGTTTCTCTCACATATGCTCCCTCTTCTCTCCCAACAGATTTTGCTGGTTTGGCATTTTTTCCTTTTCTAAAATACATAACCCCAGAAGTGCTACCACCAATGCTGATGGGCTCGGCCTTGGCCAGTGGTGGGTCCACCTTGGAGACAGCTGGCATCAGCTCACTTGGACAAGGGGAAGCTTCTGGCATCTTCTCACAGAAGCCACCCCTGTAGCCTCCCTGCTACCAAAAACTTGCCACACAAACCTAATACAGCCCTTATTTTGTGGGAAGTTCTCTGTTCAGGCCCACATTGATTTGATCAGAATTCAATGAATAGTGCAACTTAGGTTTCTTTCCTAGGTGTGAAGCTGAAACAATAGTCCCAGAGGCTTTTTTGAATCTTCATGACCTGTGCTGTTTGTGTACAAGGACAAGGCACATTTATTTGATGCCTGAACAATCTTAACACAGCTAAATATCGTAGCAAATCTTTATTTAGATTTAATTGCAGCAGAATCTAATTAACAGTTGTATATTAAAGACTTGAAAGTCTCTGATCTCTTCAAAAGTCTCCAATACTGCCAAAACTGCAAACTCATAAAAACAAGGAGACTGATCTACACTGAGAGATTTTTGCACTAAAGTAATTTATGGAATTTCTTCAACAGGAAAATAATAGCTGTAATTAAAAACTAGCAAAAACACAAAAGTGATTAGAGGGCCAAATCTATGAGAAAGCATGAAATACTGGAAGAACTAACAATGAAGAGACTTGCCAAGTGTAAGCAGCAGACTACTTCAGTATCAGTTAGATACTTCAGGTATCTTCATGCTGTCATAAGGAGGAATCTAGGAAGCATATTTATATTTCAGCTACAGAGTTCTAAAGGCAGAACAGTGCCCCCAGCATGGGTGGGTGCAGCCCTACTCTGCCTGGCTGCCAAGTGATGAGGGGAGCCTGTGGGCTCAGGATAATGTGAGGCTGTAGCTTTTTTTTCATCTTTTTCTGCAGCAGTACAGACACTTTTTGGTTCACTTGATCTGATGAAAAAGAAAGAAGGAAAAAAGAAACAAAGAGAAAAAGGAAAAAGGAAAAAAGAAAAAGGAAAGGACAGGAAAGGAAAGGAAAGGAAAGGAAAGTTGCAATACTCCACTGAAGAGGAGAGCAGAAAGGCCAAGGTCACCTACAATCTGCATAGAATCACAGAATCATAGAATCATTTAGCTTGGAAAAGTCCTTCAAGTTAATTGAGTCCACACTTTCACCAGACACCACCATGCCAACTAAACCACAGCACTAAGTTCTAATCATTTCTTTAACATTTCCAGGGATGGTGACTCTACCACTTCCCTGGGCTGCCTGATCCAGTGCTTAAACCACTCTAACAGTAAAGAAATTCCTGCTGATGGCCAACCTGAACCTCCCTGGTTATGACTGAGGTTATGCCCTCATGTCCTGCTGCTGGCTGCATCAGAGTAGAGACCAACCCCCACTTGACTACAACCTTGTTCCAGGCAGTTATAGAGAACGATAAGGTCTCCCCCAAGCCTCCTTTTTTCCAGGCTAAACAATCCCTCAGGTTTCCTCAGCTGATCCTCATAGGACTTGTGTTCCTGACCCTTCCCCAGCTCCATTGCCCTTCTCAGGACATGCTCCAGCATGTCAATGTCTTTCTTGTAGTGAGGGGCCCAAAACTGGACACAGTTTGATCCAGCCCCACCAGTTCTGAGTACAGCAGGAAGAACACTGCCCTGATCCTGCTGGCCACACCACTGCTGAACCAAGCCAGGATGCCATTGGCCTTCTTGGCCACCTGGGCACACAATGATCCATGTTCTGTCAGCCCTCAATCAGCACCTCCAGGTCCTTTTCCACTGGGCTGCTTTCCAGCCACTCTTTCCCAAGCCTGTAGTATGGCCCAAGGTTGTCATGACCCAAGTGCAGGGCCCAGCACTCGGCCTTGTCAAACCTCGTACGGGTGGGTTCAGCCCACCAACCCAGCCTGTCCAGATCCCTGTGAGAGCTTTCCTGCTCTCCAGCAGATCAACACTTCAAACTAAATTGCTGTTCTCTGCCAACTTACTAAGGCTGCACTCAATCCTCTACTCCAGGTCATCAGTAAAGATATTAACAGGATGATTTTGTATCTCTCCTCCCTTCAAAATCCTTGGCTTCTGATTCTCCTACCAGAAGAAAGTACAGGTTTATATATATAAACAATAAACCAAAAAAAAATTCATATGACTTTGCTTTTGTTTATCATCTTTTTGTTCCTACTGCTCCACTGTAGATGACTAATTTCCCCTTCAGTCCTCGGGGGGACTGGCAGTACAGCATGACTCCCAGCTGTTTCAGGAATGGCTCCTCATTTTACTAGGAGAAAGTTTCCTGGATGCAGAATGTGCAGCCCAAGCGCAGTCTCCATTCTGTGTCTTTCTTAGATGCAGCTACTGACCACACATAGGACATGGAAATAAGCCCTACGGCTACCTTTTAGCAGGTAAAATGATTCCAGAATAGGATGAAGACCTGTAATTTCTCTTCTTCTGTCCCATAAGCTCTTTAGGTTTGGAGAGGACATCTGACCGTGACTGTTGTACAAGAAAAAGCCCTGCACCAGTCTACTTACCCGCATGAGTTCCCTCTTAATCTTGCAACCCGTAGCATCTGCCCAGGCCCCACCATCTGGCTCTTGGGCTTGTACATCCCCTCCAAGGAATGCCACAGCCACATAAGGAGAAAATACAGTGAATGAAAAAGTAACAGGCAAATATTCAGTGCAATTCTGAAAAAGTCAAATAGTTGTTTTATATTTGATCCCAGCAATTTTTTGGTGATCAGTGTGATGCAGCCATACTCTGACCCTGCAGAAATGGAGAAGTCAGAAGTACCTACACACTAACTAGACCATGATAATTGCAAACTTAGTTTCTTCCCTTCTGCATGGAGCTCTGATGTGTTTTCTATAGCTTTTCTCTGAATTTCTTTCTTTTTCTTTTTTTTTTTTTTTGACCCTGAGCAGCTGGGAATATTAGCCCTCCAGAAACAAGTTCTACAGGAAAATCTAATTTCATACACTATATTTCAACTCAGAGCACATTTTACAGCCTACTTTGAAAACAAAGCTACTAGTTATGGTACTACAATGTTATTACTGATGTTATAATAGGGATTTTGTGTCTAACCTGACTCCTATCTCACCACTCTATCAGACTGGTTGACTTTTGCAAAGTCTGATTAAGCATTAACTCAAAACACAAATCCTAAGGAATTTTCCCAGTCACATCAACATTTACTAGTTTTCTGCCATGCATAAAAACACCATTCTGTAAAATCCTATGGTGTCGCTTCAGTGAATGAATGCAAAACACTCTTGGAGCCATGGTAAATACAGACTTTTACATGGAGACCTTTAATTTATTCCAGCTACATAATCTCTTGTCTATTGCTATGTCCTGTACTTTCCTAATCAAACCACCTGTTGTTTCAGATAAATGGCTAAAACTACTATCTGTTTAAAGTTTACAGTCCAAAGAGGACATAGTAACAAGATGGTCATTCAATATGTATTTGCCAAGCAGATAACTAAATTCAATATTCAAATGAAAGACAAATGTTCAATTGGACAGAGAAGGAGCTGAAGCAGCTTGGTAGCCTGCATTCCTAGCAGGAAGAAAGTCCTCTGCATTTAAACCTAGGCTGTTCTCACAGTTAGAAACATATCCGTAGGAAACAGCAAACAGATTCTCCCAAATATGGGGAACTGTACAGTTTCCAAATAAGGAATTCTCCACTGAGTCTTAAACAAAGGAAATCATCCGCTTTTCCTACTGTAAGTCAAATGAATCATTTTCCCCCTAGAACAGACTTAACTGTGCTTTCCTAGATGAACACATTCACTTCAGCTTTTTGAAGGACCTGCGCTTTCAGTTTTGTTTTTGCAAAAGGATATAGAAGTCTCAAGTCCCAGCAGGCAGACTTGTTTCTCAAGCTTCTTTGTATTGTCTGCCCCAGCTGATTTGGGAGAACCCGTTTGTCTGCAGTGACAAGCTGTAAAACACTTTTTTTAAAATACAGACTGACTGAATTTTGTAGAGACTATGTTCACATGACAAATATTTGCTACTGCTCCCAGAACAAAGGGACTAAACCCAGATGTGTATAGCTTGTTTAGGGAAAAAAAAAGAAATCTGAACCACTGTCTAATCTGCTTTTGCTCTGTAAGTCTTTTGCTGAGTAACAGACTTTATAGGAACCTCTTATAACCAAGGTCAAAGATTGTTACATGGATGTGAAAAACTGCCTTCGAGCCCATAGGTGATACGCCCTTGCATTCCAGTTCCAGCAAAGACACCTCCACCTCTATGTTACTTGTAATGCCAGCTTGTGAGCACCTGGACAGAGCTGACAATGTCATGTATGTGCAAGTTCACAGTTCCCATCTGGAGTTAGGACTTTTCTCCTGTACAAGTGCTTTGTATCAAGTTGTTACTTGCAACTTTCTAAGAGCTGTTTTAGCCTACAGGCAGACCTCTCAACTACTGTTGCAAGATCTCCCAGTCCCCAATTTTGGTCCTAGGACCAAATTATTAGCGATTTTTTCCCATGGATAAGTTGGTAAACAATCAGATTTAGAGGGAGCATGGCCTCTGACCAGCCAATCTTAAACATCCTCCTGATACCCCCATAGGCAGCAGTGGCTTCTAGCTGCTCCAGCCCACTCAGTCCTTGTAAGGTGCCAGCAGCCTCCTAGTGATGCTTCCTCAGAGTTGCCTTCAAGAACAAAGAGAGTTAGGCCCTATAGAGAAGGTGACACAGCTGGAGTTTCCATGCATGTCATCTGACGCTCACTTTCCATTTCTAAACTTGAGGGCTAGATCTCAGTTCAGAACACTTTTCTGCTCCAGCAGAGACTGGAGTTCCTCAGACATTTTTTTGCTGGTAACAACAGCACAATCAATTAACAATAATCAATTAACAATGTGAAAGGAATACTTGAAGGAGTGAAAAGGTTGTTTTTCTCTTTAAGGAAGTAATGCCCTGGTTCCATAAGGTTTCCTCTTCTACTTGGAGAGAGGAGAAAGGTGGAGAGGTAAGAGGGGAGAGTGACACTTCTCCTGTTTCACTTCTCTACAACACAATGGAGGGAGTTGTGTTTCACATCTGGTCTTAAAGTGAGAACTGGACAAAGCCCACCCTAACCACTGCTGCACAGTTACGCTCTCTCTATCAGTCTCTCTCAGCTGTGCTCATCCCTGGGAAGATGCTCTCTTGCTAGGATGTTCTTGCCTCCTCCCACCCACTCACCCGCCCGTGTCCCTGGCAGCTGTGTCTCCAGGCCTTAGGATATCTCCACCTACCACTTCCTGCCATGAAAACCTTTTCAATTTATACCAGATCTGCTCACTTGGATAACAAGACACCTAATGCTGAGCTGTATCATCTCTCAAAGGCACAGATGGAATGCAGAAGGCTTAACATACCAAGGCAGCTCTTTTTCTGCTTAGGTTCTAGGGGATCAGCACACATCAAGAACTGAATCTGTTTTAGAAGTCCCTGAATTCCTTTGATTCATTCCAGCAGCCCCAATACTACATAAGTGTCACCACAGTGAACACTCCCTCCACAAGAGCTCCTGGTGGGGGAGTGTTTATGACTGTTCTATACAACACTCAGGATGTGACAGCTCTCTGCCCCTGCTGCAGTCCTTCACAATTCTTCAGCTGCTGTGGCCTGACTTGATGTGATCCTCAGTCACGGACAGGGCTCTGCACCGTTCCCTGGTGCAGAGCACAAGGACAAACACACAGCTCTACTCTAGCCAGGTGTGGACATTGCAAAGGCTTGTAAGACAGAAAGAAGCTGGGAGGAGGGGCAGGAAGAGGTGAGCTGTGTGGCTGTGTGGAGATCAGGAAAGCAGCTGCAAAGGGCTGGAGTCCTTGGGGAGGAGATGTTGCACAGGAAGCTCAGCAAGAAAGAGGAGTGTGCTTCAGACTCCTTAACATCTTTTTTTTTTGTGGAAAAAGAAGAGAATTAGTTCAATGCATCATTATTCAGGAGGTGACTTGTTCTGTTTGCTGTATTCGATGTTATTAAAAATGGAAATACAAAAAATGAAATTAATTTTCCAGACTCTCACTCCATCAGTGACTGAAAGGAAACAAATATTTTCACATTCTATTTCCAGCAGGTATGTCATTTAATATTGCAAAACTGTAATGTTTGGGCTGTAAATGCTTCAGGGAACTTGAAAGAAAACTATTTCCACTGGATTTTAAATCACAGAAACCTTTCTATTACTATGAATTTCTCACATGGTACAAAAATGAGCTTTGATGTTTTTAAATTTAGCTCTTCTTTATTTACCTCATAACATTACAGCAGGAAAGTGTTCATAAATATTGAGTACTACACCACAAATAATGTCAAAACAATGAATGTAGAGATTTCTAAAGAGAAAAACTGTAAGTTTATGACAGTAGGCAGAAGGGACAGAAGAGAGAGACAAAGAGAGAAGGTAATTTATTAAAAGCTGAACATTATAAAGAAGCAAATCTATGGCTATGTTTCTAATAATGCAGCTCTCAGAATCCTTTTGAATCCCTCAAGACTTGTGTGTGGAATGCAATATATGCCAGAGGCCCAAACCAAAGAACGCATACAAATACTTCAAGGAATTAATTATAAATACTGTAAGATTCCTGTGTGTAGTGTAAATTATTGTTACTGCAATTTTAAGGCTCTTTATGCCCGAGATGAATAAAAGCAAGTTTGCTATGTTCCCAGAATATAGGAATATAGCTGTGAAATGAGTGATCTCCATCAAAATAAAGGGCCTATGAGAATTCTGAGATTCTGCTCCATGGCATGATAAATTAGGCCTTTCCCCCCTTACTTTTACTGGCTTTCTTATATTAAGAAAATCTCATTGCTGACCAAAAGCCACATAGGTTTTATTCCCCACAAGAGACCAATGATTATACATTTCCCACCCGCCCCACTTTTCTATCTCTTGTTTCCTGGAGAGTATTTGTCCCCACCATGCCAGCCTAATTGTCATCATAAAACTATGCCCGGTTCAGTTTCTGAAAGACAAAACAAGAACCAAATCCAGGAAAGGGTTCATGGCTGTGAATCCATTAAGGAGACTTCCTCCAGGCCAGAGTTAGTTAAGTAAGATCCTGAGCCTCAAAGATTTAGATGTCTAACTTGTATTTAAAGGTACCTAATTACCTTTAAGAATCTGAGCCTAAGCCCCTTGGGGTTAACTTGTGGCTCTCTCCTTAGCATTTCCTACAGCTGCTTCAGAGAAATCCCTCTTCAGTTTGCTGACATCAGGCATATCAGGAGGGAACAGGTCTCTTACTCCAAATCTGTGGTTGCTATTACTTAAAAGCTAAGGTGATTCAAAGGAGTGCTGGCATCTTTTAAACTACCAGAGTGACTTTACTTTCTCCTTTCTACAGTCTTTGCACACACCTGAAACCCATCTACTGTCCCTTCTTCTTATGCTTTCCACCTTTTACATGCTTCAATACAACAACTTCTTCCACAAGCCCTACATTACACGCTGCGCTGCTTTCCTCTAAGAAGCAGCAGGCTTTTTCTTCCCTCTCCTCCTTTGCAACATCCTTGCTTTGGAATCCCTCCAGTAAGCTCCTTAAGCACATGGAGTCACAAGTACTTAGCACAGAAGAGAATTACATAAATAATAATAATAATTAACAGGCCATAAATGGAACCTTAAGGGGCTTCTAATCTTCACATGTGCTTGGAAAGCAACTCTCCAAAACTATTTAATTTGGGTGAGAGTTCTTAGCAGCAGTTTAAGAATCAAAATATCAAACAAGTTTGTACAGTTACATAGCCAAGTAGGCTTCTGCACAAGGCAGTATCTGTATATAGTTTGGCTGTGGCAGAGCATTGCCCATCCCCGATTCCTGAAGTTGACTTTTAAACAAAGTTTGCAGGGAATGTGTAGGATGTGTTACTCTTCTGCACTACTCACTTGAAACTGGGTGCCAGGTTGGAGGAGTGAATCATTTGGAAGCAATGGATTTCCTTGAGTTTCCTAGAATAAGACATGACATAATGCAAGCAGTTACACAGCACCAGCAATACACTGTTGATGCCTACATTTAATGCTCTTGATTTTTTAAAGTTAAATGATGTAATACAGAACTTCAATAATCCTGGTGTTTGTAAAAACATTTTGTTCTCCATTTTCACAGAAGATTTCAGTATCAAAATTGTGAGCAAAATGAAAATAATTTACTGTGCTGCTGTGGTTTCTGGTCTTTCTCGTGGCTGAAATGTTTCTTATGTACAGAAAAATGGGGATATCCTTGAATGAATAATCATTTTTGTTTCAGACCAGTTTGACTACAGTGTCATCTCTCCACTGATCAGCCGTGGTACCTTTGAGGAGATACTAATAACTGAGTTTTCCACGAAATACCTTATTTTATTAAAATCTTGAATGGTCGAGAGTGGAGTATTGAACTGCACTTGGACAAGAGGTGTCCTGGAAGCGCCGTTCCCAGTGGCTCAGACCCAGGCCACAGACCCTTTCCCTGGCACGGCACGTGCTTGTGCACAGGCCATGAGTTTCCACTTCTGCTCCTGGGAAGCCACCAGTGTGTTTTCCACAGGGACATAGAAATATCCGGGGGAAAACCAGGCTCCGCCTGGAAAACAAACAAGCTGTGGTTGCTAGTCCACCAGGGATGGGAAAACTGCTGGCTTGGAAAGGGCTGCACGGAGGAGCTCAGCCCCTCTCACAGGCCATCCCCTGAGCTGGCATATTCTCTGCGGTGAAAAACAAAGATTTGCCCCATCATTTCTCCGTTCCGCTCAAGTTTTCCCTGCCGGCTCGCCGGAGAGGCCTCCCGGGGGGATGCTGGGCGGCTCCGCTCCCGGCCGTCCCGCCCAGCAGCGGGAGGGAGGCGCCGGGCCGCCTCAGCGGCCGCTGCCGCCATGGCAACGCCGGCCCGGCCCCGGGAGCGGC
>VXAC01006626.1:599503-634910 GCA_013399225.1 Rhipidura dahli | reverse complement strand
GGGCGGGGGCCGAGGTAGGCAGATAGTGCTGCAAGGCTCCTCCTTCAGTGTCCCGAAGGACCGGGGAGTGGGGGCTGCAGCTGCGTGGAGGGACCTGGTGTGCGTGGGGAGGCAGACACAGACGCCGGAATGTGAAAACAGCGTTTCTGAGCAAGGCAAACATACACAGTAGGTTGAAGGGGAGGGATTTACAGTGTGCCTGGAAAGTACAAAGGCAGCAAGACTGCTCTTCATCAGTTCCTTCCGAACTTGGAGGAGGGGCTGTTGCCCCTCAGGGGCCGGCTGACCACAGCCGTGGTGGCCCCAGGGACAGCTGCTGCGCAGACCTCTGCCTCCAGCTCGCACCGACTCTCCTCGTCCCCTCCGATGGTCCTGCCCACAACCAGGGTGGAGGGGGGCTCATCACTGCTGCAGAACTGAGGGGAGTGGGATGTCCTCTGCTGATGGACCAGCTGGGCTGGTAGCATGGAGCTGCACTCACAGTTTGCTATTCCTCTGCTGTCAACAAATAACAGCGGGAAACCATCAAGCCCTTGCACTGCTCATCTGTGTAAAAGATGGCAATTTGCCACTGACAGAGGTTAATCCTCCAGCTCAAATGGCAGAAGGCCATGTTGTGGAGTTACAGCATTCATCAAGCCTGCTAATGATCTTGTGGTGACATACATGAATTCAGATGATGAGCGTACTCTCTTTGCTTTAAATATGACCTGAAAGATTATGCTGCAGGACTTGTTCGTAATTTATCCACCTCCTGCACATAGTCAGCATGTTGCAGGTTTCAGTGGTGGATTGTGTGTTGCTTTCCACAGGGTGCCTCTGTTCCTCGGTGCTTGAGGTGGATGGTGCTCTGGGGATGAATTATAGCTGGACATTGAAGAGGGGTGTTCTCTGGATGGCTCTTGTTCTCATTTTGGAAAAACTAGACCATGTATAGTAAGCAATGTGAGGGAGGTATTATGGAGATGGGATAGTCTCAAGAGCAAGATAGTTAAATGCCACTTAGTGGAACTGGAATCTCTTTTTGCCTGCATGACAGAGCTGCTTACACAGCTCTGGGCAGCACCTTAAACTCCAGCTTGCTGGCTAGTGCAGGTATGTGCCCCATTGTCAGATATCCAACCTGCACTGTCTACAGCTGAGATCACCAGACTTCTAGTCCCAATAAAGTGAGTGAAAAAAATGCTACGTACTCTGAACAAGTAAGCAAAACAAAAGTTGGAGGTGTCTCAGACTGAGAATATATTGTTCATACTCTTAATCAGCCATAAGGTTTAGTTAAATGAAGATTTTCTGTAGTATCAAAGCTAGATTCTGTTCCTTCATGTCACATCTACCCTTACACTGTTTCCTGCCTCTGTGTGGCAGCTCCCAGCTCCACAAATGCACTAGTGAAACTGTCTGTGAGCTTGCAGTGCAGATGATTTACAGGCTAGGCTTGTAAATGATTGTGTCAGTGCTACTATGGAGGCAGCGAGCTGTGCTGCCAGAGTGGGAGTGGGCAACTGGAGACCTGAACCAAGAGAGAGGGAATGTCTTCATCTGCTTTTGCCACGGGAAGAAATTTGCCTGTAACAACACCGTGACTCCGTCTCCACTCAGGTAGTAACACTGGTGTGAAAACTTGCCCCTCTGCCCCTGAAGGCGTGTAACAACATCTACATTAGTGCTGGCGAGTGACTATACCCTCTGGGCCCCTGAGGAACACTGATAAATAATCCTCTGTGCAGAACACAGTTGGGGCAACATTTGGCTTATGAAGATGGACTAACACAGGCAGAATGGAAGAGAAATCAAATTACTGAGCAGGCGCTCACCAAGTGGTCACTGGCTGTTCTGCTCACCAGTGATGCTAGAATCCCACAGGAAAAAACCACCTTAGAACATCACATGTAATTACAGACTGCACCCTCACATAGTTGTGCAAGAGGCACATAGTTGTGCAAGAGGCACAGTTCTAAACCAGCATTTGACTAAAATAGTAATATCCTTTGAGATATTCTGTTTATTTAAAAATACCTCTGTTCCCATTTAGACCTGGTCAGGATGGCTGTTTTTCCAATTCAACCTGCCTGAGGCACCTGGAAGGGTGCTGCAGAACGTGAGCAGCATCCTGGAGCCCGAGGAGTGACAGTGAGCTGATTTGGCATTTCAAGTCCTGCCTGCTGCTGGGGAAACCCAGCCCAGCCCAGCCCAGCTCATCGCTTCATACAGCCCTGGCTGCTGCCTTCATTTCCTTCCCCTGAGCTGCACAGGTAGAGAGAGGCAGGCTGCGTTCCCCAGGAAAAGGCAGGCTCTGGGATGCATTATTGATTTGCTGGGAAAGACTTGCCGGAGGGCAGTGAGAGTACAGGGTAGCTGGGCCCCTGTGAGAGGATGGCTTGCCCAGCCAGAGATCAATATGCTTCAGCAAACCAGGGAGCAGGCCTGGCAAAGCCAGTAGTTTCCTTTGCTCTGTTTGTCTTGTGGAAAAAATAGACAAGCAAATAGGCTTAAGGATTCTGGATACAGAGAAGGGAATAACCTCCTTATTTACAGAGTGGCACAACCCATCCAGCAGTGACAATTTTAAACCAGACAGTTTTAAGTTTGTGTATTGCTGAGGAAATGGTGACAAGTAGGGGTGGGGAATCTGGAGGCTCTCTGTTTAGTGCATGTCTGTTGGGTTCCTTTTGGTTTGAAATATGGGCAGCTTCAGGGACAAGTGACCAAGTTCCCGAGTCAGTATTTTGTGGTTTTACAATCACACTTTCAAAAATGTTCTCTCGTTCCTGTTGCTGTGTGGAAGAGCCACCAAAATAGCTCTGAAGGTTGCCAACACCAGGCAAAAGAATAAAATACTACTAATAGCATCTGTTTTGAAGTTCGTGTGACATACAATACCAGGAGACAAATAGATTTGAAATGCAAGTGTGTTTTCTATTGTTTTTAATTTGACAGGGACTCCTTAAGAACATAACATTGCCTCCAGAGTTTATTTTACAGTTCCCAGTAAATTAGAGTTAGGCTGCCAGGCGTGGTTACATTGTTTTGGGGTTTTTTGGTTGGTTGGTTGGTTTTTGTTTTGTTTTGTTTTTTCCTTTCTTTTTTTTTTTTTTTTTTTTCAGCTGCTCCTAAAATCATGGTCTAAAAACTCCTAAAATGCAGATTGAACTGTTTTGGAAGGATTGGGTCATTGTGTCCCCACAGCACTCCATACTCTGCTTCACTGTTGCACAGTTGCCTGTAAGTCTGTATTCAAATGAATTGTTTCCATAATTACTTTGTTCTCTTCTGAAGAGCACTTCCCTTTTTTTATTTTAATAACTACAATACAAAAATAATGAGCTAAACAGGGCACAAGTGGTAACTGATGAGTTCATGCTGACAGCATGCTTCTTGGGATGGCTTTGGTCCATGCAGCCCATACTTCTCAGCCAGTGCCCAGACATAAGCCAGAAATTGTTCCCCAGAGACATCATGGAGACTTGTTTTAGGAGACAAGGAAAATGCTGCCACATGGCCACAAGCTGGGCAGTGTCACTGGCCTTTGAAGTCAGAGGACAGTCACTAAACCTGTTCAGTCTAATACAGATGTAACTGTGATCAGGTAACTACTAGGAAGAGCTGCCACAAATTTCAGCTTCATTAAGCACTTGGCTGTCCTGTGTAAAGATCCTGGTCCTCAGCAGAATCTGCCAGGAGGATCTCAAACTGGTGGAACATGTAGAGTGCATAGAGCTGCTTGCCTGGATTCTTTGGAGAGTGTAAGTTAAAAAATGCAGATTTCTGCTGCACCAGACATATCTGAGTAGTCTTCTTGTTATCAGAAAAATGTGTGTTTCCTCTAGGATGTGAAATAGAAGCTACAAGGTAAAGGGAGAAAGAAGATGGATATAATTTGTGTTTTCTTGTCCTACTACAAATCTGTAACCTCTGGCAGTGAGTGCCATGTCAGCTGGGCACTTTCATGCTTTAGACATTACTGCTAAGCCTGCCAGCATTTGTCTGTGAGAGACCAACTTCAACTGGAAGGAGAAGGGAGATGTCAGGAACCTGTCTCCTTCAGCATGTCACTTCAGCTATTCAGTCAGTAAGCTTAGGGATTTTGTAGTGTAAAACGACAAAATAAATTCCAGCTTCCTTTCCTCTCTCTCCCCAAGTCCCCTGGCTTCTCCCTAAATAATGTCTGTGGTCACCCACTTAGGTTATTTGCAAAGTTTCCACTTACCACAGTAATTTTGTAGGAATGAGTGTGTTCCTTCAGTGCTTCGTGATAATAAGAACAGAAATAGGGAATGGAAAAAAAGACCTGAGGAGAGTAGAGGCCTCACCTAGAACTGCCCTTTTACTAAGTAGTCTGAGCAAAGAATCAGGGAAAAGCCAGTTAAGACTGAAAGCAATTACTGACATTTTCACAGGGCTAAGACCACATTTAGGGTTGAATATGTTTGTTCAGGCAAGAAGTCTGCCTATGCAGTTAACTTCAAGACATTTAGTTATTCTGATACACACGTTGTCGCATCTGAAAACAGTAAAGTCCAGTTGAATTTGGGAATAGAACATGAGGACCCTTGTGCACCTTAGAACTGTCTTCCTTAGAAACAAGACAGGGAATGCCAGCTCTCACTTCTAAAACAGTTGTGCTTTAAAATCCCTGAAATTTTGCTCCTCTCTCCTCCTGTTAGGCTGTATGAATACCTGGGGACTTTAAATCACAGAGTTTCCCTGGATAAGTGTCTTGATGACCTGAAGCTTCATCAGAGCAGTATCCTTATACCCTGCAGTGGCTGTCTGTAGAAGAGCAGGTGGGCCGTGCAGGTGACAAGTCCTTAAAATCAAGTAACAAGCTCACCTGCTACATACTTAATAGAGGTATTTTTTAAGGCAGGAAAACCACAAATGTTAAGGAAAAGGTAATATGCATGAAATAATGTGTGCAGTTTGGGGTACCACAATATAAGGAAGAAATAAAGCTATTCCAGAGCATCCAGAGGGGTGCTATGATGATGGTGAAGGGTCTTGAGGGGAAGCCATGAGCGGCTGAGGACACTTGGTCTGTTCAGCCTGGAGAGGAGGAGACTGAGGGGAGACTTCACTGCAGTATAGAGCTTCCTTGTGAGGGGAAAAGGAGGGAAGGCACTGATCTCATCTCTTTGGTGACCAGTGACAGGACCCAAGGGAATGGCCTGAAGTTGTGTCAGGGCATGTTTAGGTTGGATATTAGAAAAAGATTGTTCACCCAGAGGGTGGTTGGGCACTGGAACAGGCTCCTGAGGGAAGTGGTCACAGCACCAAGCCTGACAAATGTCAAGAAGTCTCTGGACAATGCTGTCAGGCACATGGTGTGACTCTTGGGGGTGTTCTGGGCAGGGCCAGGAGTTAGACTTGATGTGAATCCCTGTGAATCCCTTCCAACTCAGGATACTCTATGACTCTATGCATATGATAGTGGAGGAGAGCTATTTCCAGCACGAAGTTGGGTGTGCATGGAGTCAGGATGTAGTAATCCAAATTTGCACAGATAACGTGCTAAATTCACATACATGTTTGTCTTAGGAGTTTCAAATTGCCAGAGGCGCATCTTGGATTTAGATATTTAATTTTCAGTGGTATCAGGGTGTTTAAAAGCCATAATTAGAAGTACAGATTTACTGTTAAGGCACAAAGAGAAGAGATAAAAGACTCTGAGTAATAATTCTATCACTCAAAGTATGCCAGTGTGTGCTCCCAGCTCCCATGAAGCAGCCATAGCTGTGCACCGTTTCAGCAAAAATGGTGTTATGCCACATCCCTGGGAGTGTTCAAGGCCAGGTTGGATGGGGCATCAAGCAACCTGGTCTAGTGGAAGCTGATCCTGCCCACAGCAGTGGGGTCAGAATTAAATAGTCTTTAAGGTCCTCGCCAACCCAAACCATTGTTGAACAACTCTGAATATAGTTGAACACTGTGGCTTTGTAAATTGGCTTTTAAAGGTACTAGGCTTTCCTTATCAGCATGGAGGAGGAAAAGCACCCTGATATTTTTGTTGATCATACTCTTTATCTTACAAGGAGGGCCATCCTTGTCTTGACCCAATGAAACTTTCAGGTCTTCAGAAATGACTTGTCACTGCTTTTGCATTGCTCTTAAGTGGAATGCTTTCCGTGTCTGGCCTTGTAAGTGTTAAAAGCCTCCAGCCTAAGGTCTACAGCCACATAATTCTCTATTCCCCTTTTTATTTCAATCTTTTCTCAGAACCTTAGAATACAGAAATATGGTTAAATTTCCCCAAGCAGTTCTAGTAATCAAATATGAAAACAGTAGAAAAATCTGTCTATGAAATTAAAGACTATCTTACAGAAAATTCAAGTGGATTTTTGAAAAGCATAATTTTAAAGCTAAGCAGTAGCTAGAAATGCACTTCATCTTTGTAACTTCACATGAAAACCACTTCTAAAAGAAAACACCCCGGTTTCTTCCTTTTTCTTAGTTCCTGGAGTACTTGCAACAGCTTGTATTTTGTGTGGTGAAATTAGTGTATTAGGCACTGAATTAAAAGAAACTAAATGATGCTTGTGCTATGTTTATCTTGTTTATTTGCTGACTTCTTGCCTTTCAGACTTGAGTTGATTCCTTCTGTCTTTTACAGAAATAAGACTCCTTTACATTGTGGGGCCAAGCCACCAGCCCCTTGGAACAGCCCACATTTTAGACAGTAGCAACCTCTGCCACCCCTCTTTTAAAAGGCTGGTGGACTGAACTTGTTAAACTCTTTCTGCAGAGTCTTATGACGTGTGAAAGGGAGTGGCAAGGAGAGAAGGCCTGAACATGGTAAAGGGATGAACTACAGAGCACAGCAGTGTAGCCAACACATATAGAAGATGGCCCAGGATGGTACAGAATGGCTGAAGAAAAAAAACCAAACCAACAGAAGACAATTTTAAGACCCTTTCAGCAGAGCACTTGTGTGCCTATTTTATGGTGCTGGGTTTTGTGGCAGTGCTTTATGGAATTTGTCAGCCAGACCCTAAAAAAATCTTGGCTGCCACCCTCTCACTGACATTTCCATCTAAGCCAACGATTTCACTGTCTTCCCCTCCTTCACCTGCATCCCCTTGGAAAGTTCCTCCTCTCTCTCCCTTTTACTCCACACAAGGTGCTTGTTAGCTGTCCACTACTTTCTAGCCCTTTACCCTTCTGTGTCTGATCATATCTTTCAGATAATTTGAAGATATTTTAGAAATTACTACCTTAGTATGCCTCCAGTTTTGAAGCCTCTCTTCTTAATTTACCCTGAACTGTACATTGGCAGATGAAAGAAGCAGAAATTGTTGCCAGCTCAAAACATCTCCACTACATCTAAGTACAGCTCTGTGATGAGCACAGACTGTCCCATCATTTGTCTGTTCCTTCCCTGAGGCAGGTGTCACTACAAGCCCATTTTTCAATTTTATACTGCATCTTGTGCCAAAAGCACGATCCAGTTACTAAGGTATAATGAAGTGCATTAGAAGGACTCAGAAATTTATCTTTACAGCAGGCCAACAAGCACCAGCCTTTCAAAAAGCAGGGCCAAAACAAGGATATCTCCTGTTTTACCTCCCTCAAGCAAACAGAGAATTGTACTAAGATGTGAATTACACTCATATGAATGGCATTAGTAATGAAGTGTTCTCAGTGTAATAATTATGATTACCTGAACAAACAAGATTGGCACCTTGGACAGCTAACCCTGGTCCCCTTCATCTTCACCATCACTTGCTCCCTAACACCATTCTTCGTCTCCCATCTAACTTAATTCAACACTTTGAATCGAGTCTGAACAGAGACAGATCAAAGAAATTGCCACCAGACATCTTTGGCAGATTTCAAAAAGACCTAGTTTTTGGTTTAAAACCAGAAACTTAAAATATCTGGTGGCCTTTCCTCAGAGATAGTAGTTTGTTCAGCTTACCACACAAAATTCTCTGCTTGCTGTAACCTGCCACGGCAGGATTTTGATATCCTCAGAAATGGTTTATACTCACACTGGTCTTCACTGTGCTGAACAAGTAACTGGAACACTTTCAGTTCTAGTATTTCAACACAATGTTTTTGTCTCATGATCAGGATGAAAAGTGAAAAAACTGACCCCCAATCCCCAGTGAAATAGGTAGAAATGTTCTCATGTGGAAAGTTTCATTTTGAAATCTTCCAATTCAAACTAGTTCATTTTGGCTTTGTTTCATATGGAGATGTATACCCACAGGTGGTTTTACTGCTTTACAGTTCTTGGGATCTACATCCCACTTAACATTGTCACAGTTCTCCTAGTGCTCCATTCCAGCCAGAGAATAGAATGCAGTGAGGGGAAAAAAAACACCTTGGTAAGAACCACCATCCCAAAGTTGTTTCTTGTGTGTTCCAACAAGCCATGTTTGAATAAAGATGATGGAGTCATTGATCAAATAGTTCATTTTTCTAGGGGGAAAAAAGTTAACTTCTTCACAGTTGCATTTTCCTATAAAAATTTGTTTTAGTGCAAGTTTTAAAGCGGCTGTAAAACGTGATATATTTGACAATTATCCTCTTATTTATGGACCTTAATGTAGACTAAGGACACCCAGACTGAACTCTTCAAAGTTTTGGTTCGGAAAGAATGTATTCAAGTGTTGACTGAACAGTACTACTATAAACTGGATTAATGTCTACTGTAGTTTTCCTAGATAGAAATGTCACTTCCAACTTGATTCTCCCCCAGTGTTGATCATCCCCTCCAGTCACTGAGTACTGTCTGCAGAAGAAGCAGAAGAGCTCTGTTGTGAAAGAACGAAATCAGTATGGCCACAAATTGTCAGCTCAGAATAAAAATAAAGTCTCAGAAGAAGGGCTGAGGTTAAACGACACCATTCAGAAGTTGCAAGAAAACTGATTAGTTTAATATAGACCAAATGGCAGGGAAGAGTTAGGTGAAACTGAAGCAGAAGTCCTCAATATTGTGGTTTTCACTATATAAAACCTAAATTTTCATTTTCTGTCACAAGTCATTAGAAACGTCAGTTCCTGTTCAGAGAACCTCACTGCTGACTGTACCTCAGTTGGAGGTATCGCTTTTCTAGTTTGATTTTTCTTTGCCTGTGCCTTAAGACAGCTGCACTGAATTTCCCAGTGGCACCTGCAGTTAAGATCCCTCCAGGGAGAATCCAGTAATTCTTCCCGTGTGTCTGTCCAAAGAGCTGTGGTAGCCAAGTGTTTCCTCTGAAGCCCATGTGCCTCCTTCTCCCCCCTGTTGCACCTGTGCTCTGACACAGTGTTTGAAGTCAGCAGGTGACCAACACACACTGCAGAGCCTCCTTTCTGAGCTGAGGGATTGCTGTTGCCTGTACACTCTCCCCTTCCCCCAGACGAAACCTGGAGTAACAAGGAGGCATCGTGGGCTCGAGCTCTGTCCAGCTTCCACAGTGGATAATTACACTACACTTGTCTGTATCCCCTTTGCAGGTTTAACTAGACACAGTGCAAAACTCACTTGCTTAGAGCTTGCCATGTAGCTTGTTGGATGATTAAGATACAGTTCAGCAACACTATCAGTTTGGATAGCATTTGTGTATCTGATGAAACGTAAACAGCATTTGAACAGACTGAGCACAGCCTTGAGTCTTCAGTCTATGAAAAAAGAAAAGCCCTTACATCTGCTTCTGAAACCTGATTCCTGATGAAACATGCACCACTCACTCTAGATCACACCTTAAGATCAGAAGAGAAACCCAAGTCAGACCATGGCAGTGAATGGTTCACAACTTGGGCCTCCTGGTGGCAGGAGAATGCCTAGGAAGTTCTGACACCCCAGGAAATCCAAGCCACCAGAATGGCGTGGGAGAGCCCTTCTGCTTTGCACTACCAGGGCAGTGCAGGCTGAGCAGAGAACCCCAGAGCCCACAGCTCGTGGGAGCAACAGCAGGAAGTACCCCTAACCTATCTGCTTCTCCTCTGTGGGTGTCAAGCACATCACACAAAGAGTACATTTGTGCACACATCTCATCAGTACTCTGCAAATTCTGGCTCCAGCCCCATCATCTGCCCACATTTTCTTGTTCATGCTGTGAACTAGCAAACTGACCACTCATCATATCCCTTACCAGCCTGCTGAGATAACTGTTAACTCTGTATTTCAGTAGCCATGCACATAAACCACTATTTCTCTCTTAAAGCCTAGGAAATCAGAACACCACTACCATGCAAAAATAAACCAACCAAAGCAGAGTCAATCCGTTTGTCTTTCTCTTTCTCTCTAGACAATCACAAGAAACTTGAATCACCAAGACAAACAATCTATTCCTCTCCCAAACTGGAAGCTTTTGAAGTCTTTGAGGCTGGGACATGCAGCCCTGTGAGTCAATTCATGTCAGCTGTGCCCATCCACACTCCCCAGGAGGGCAGCTGCCCTTTGGAGGTCTTAAAGAACCTCCCCGGTCTGTGATCTATCCCCAGCACATAACACTCTCCAACACTTGGTAGCCATTTGTTGGCTTGCTGATGCTAATGCTCTGTGAACTCTTATCAGATGTATTTATTACCACAGTTGTTAATGTTTTGGGAAGGCACAGGCTGGCTTGAGTTCAAAGGAGAACCACAAGAACAGAAAATAAGCCCTGAAGGCACTTATTTCAGGAGTCTGACTAATGCACCTTACTAAACAGAAAGTTGAAAATGCAACGTGGTGAGTGGGTGTTGGTACTCACAGCTGCAAAAGGTGTTTTAGTGCAGGGCTTTTCAGTTCTGTAGCGCAAGATCCAGTTTCTTGCTCTCAATGTTAGAATCTTCAACAGTATATGGAATGAAGTATATTCCCGAGAGGGAAATGTAATTAATCACTGGGGCTGGAGGGTGGAGTTTGTGTGATTAATTGTAATTGATCACCGGGGAACACAGGGGGCATCAATTAACTCACTGTTGTTAAAGATTGTAAAAGAGAGAGAGATGGCTGAGCTGCCACAGCTGAGATGTGATGGTGTGTTGAGGAGAGCAGTGCAAGTGAAGGATGTGAGGTAGCAACATCCTGAGGCCTCTTTTCTAACACAGTAACATGCAAATCCTTTGTGTGTCTGCAGTGTAACCTGTGAGGGTGGCAGTGGAAAGATGTTCAAGGTCATGTTGTGAGCTAAGAAACAAAGCAATGAGGTGCTGCATCTTGTGTTACTACTAATGGGTTTCTTTGAATACAGAGCAGTATAAGAAACAGCCCCAGTCCCATTTAATTCCAGAGACAGTGCTGCACGTGCAAGGACTTAAAGCTAAAAAATTTAAATGCATTTTGACACTCTCATCTCTGCAGATGCTTTGTTCAGTGCTTATTAACACAAAACTCACGGGAAGGAAAACAAAATGAAATAACTTGTTGCTTTTTTAGAATCTCAAGTAGCTCTCCTCAAGAAAGGGGATAGTGAGGACAACATGGGGCTGGTACTCTGGAGGACAAGAAGAGCACATGCTTTTTATAGCCATGGAGAACAAAAGCTTGATTTTTCCTGAAGATGTGCTGCTTCATGGAAGATTTGTGTAGGCCAGGATGAAAATTTCAGTTTAGGTGCTCTCCTAGTTTCTTTCTGTGGCTCCTTTCAGCAGCTCTTTTTCCCCCTGAGCTCTTGGGATGCTTATTTGTATCTGGTTGCCAGGAATTCAGTGAACAAAGGAAAGAAGAATTTTTCCATCATATTTTATGTCTCTTTTAAAATCAAGAGGTTTAATTAACAATATTCATGCTACAAGCTGCTTAACTATTTTGTGGAGTTTGGTATTTTTTGACACTCCTTATCACATTCGTAAGTATAGAATACATACATGCAGTTGACTACGTCAGACTATCCAGGCTGTTCCTTCAGTGTTCTCTTTGGAGAAGAAGAATGAAGATAAGAATTTCTTGCCATCCAGGGCCAGTGTGTTTCATACACTCAAAAGGATTTACCACAGCTAAAGAAATACTATTTAAAACCGGTGAGAAGGAGAGAAAAGATGCGTAGGGCTTCAGGTGCTCTTGCCTGGTGTCAGCCCTGTGCGAGAGCTTGCCATGGGTGGGGGGCTGCCCTCCCTCTGCACAGGGATGGGGCCAGGCTGGAATGGGCAGCTCTGCTTTGCCTCCTGCTTCCCACCAGAGAACAAAGCACTGGCTTCTGCTTGGGAGAAGGAGCATCTTCCTTATTGACTTCCCAACTGACTCTGCTCTGATGTGACATTTCCGACTATTCTGCTGTACTCCCCACCATCCCAGGGAATGCTTCAGCCCTGCCACCGAGCCTGGTTTGCAGGGGAAGCAGTGGTCCCAGGAGAGGCTGGCAGGAGGGAGGTGAGGGAGTGAACAGAAAAAGAAGGTGGTTTTTTTTCAGAAGTTAAAAAAAGAGAAAGACTCAAGGGTCTTCCAGTGACAGGTTTGTCTCTTTATTGAACTCTGCTTAGCCTTGCCATGAAAAGCATAATCAGGTGTTCCTCTCTGTAGATTGTGTCCTCTTATTGTATAAAATTGTAACTGTAACCTGTGCAAAAATAAAGTGAAGACATTAGAAGGAATTTTCCATTTGCAACATTTTTACTGGGAGCTGAATCAAGCCTGATGGAGGTAAGCAGAAAGGATTTTGGAAGGACACACAACTTTGCCTGGACTTTAGAGACCTTAACTGGAGACACAATGGAGAAATGAAGTTGAAATGTATGTTTTTACATATATATGCAGCAGCCACACAATCAGTCATATGGCAAGAAAGCATGGATCAAAGAGGAAGAGCCTAGCATGAGATTAAAGGGGGGATAATTGCAAGCAACCAGAAAGTTTTATAATAGAGGTGATAATAATATACAGCAGAGGAAGGAAACGGCAAGGAACAGAAATGAGGATAAAATGCAAATAAAAGAGATCCTTTGATCCTTCTGGCTTGCTCCTATATAACAGAATTATTTTATCACCCACTTACTTCCCTTCCCTTCCACTTTCATCTTGCTTTCCTCTGATAGCTTTCTAGTTCCCCTGCCCTGACACCATACCCACTCTGCCCACGTCTGGTAGCAGTGCAGTGCAGAGATGTCTTTATCAAGTGCCGGTTCTAAATATGAAACATCTTCAGTGAGGGATTGTACTTCTCATTTTGCTGCTGACTTTGGGAAGCAACAGAGCTGGCAGGGGGAGGAACACAGAAAATCAGCCTATGTAGTGAGCCAAATGGTCTAAGTTGAGCCTGAAATGCCAAAGCCCCTCATCACAGTTCTGGGAGAAAACACAAATATTTAAAGAAAAGAGAACCCAAGAAAGAAGCAGCCTGGGAGTGGGATTTTGCAAATATTTTCAAGAATTTCTGATTTTTACTAAAGCTGTGAAGGCAAAAAACCTTTTCCTTCTTCCTTCCTTCCCTTCTTCTGTATCCTGTTTGGTTTCATAGGTCAAGAGGTCTGTGACCAGAAGGAAGGAACCAGCCCTTTTCTAAAGAGGATGTCATCTGAGTCTCCAAACAGAAATCTCTGCGCTACAGCACTGTAGAAAGCCTGGTCAGCCTGGCTGAAAACTCAGGCTAAACTTGGTTACGTGAGTCACCACTTCACTGACTTCATAGCGCAGGCACGACGGGAAGGGACAGCGGTGATGCTGACAGACACCAGAGCACAAAAGAGGGGAGAAATAAAAGAAGCAAAAACAAAGGGCCAGTTTCTCCCCTGCAATGGCTACAAGGTGTGTTGAAGGCCTAAGAAAGACTTAGAAGTGTATCTGGCAGTGCTTTCTGGGGGTGGCTTGCTCACTGCTCTCTGTGAGGGGGTGAGACTTTAAAGCACAGGATCTGCAGCTAGAAGGACTCCTGTGTTTGTGTTTGAGTAGCAGTACCAGCTGTGTGGGAAGATGAAGGCATCCTTGGTGTGCTCCAATTTCGGGAGCACTGGCAAGGCCTGCTTTATACACAGTGCTTTGTCTGCCCAAGACACAAGAGCAAGGCTGCAGGAATAAATTTTTTCCCTCTTCTGAGGCAGGACTCAGAGCCCCCTTTTTCCTGAACACTTGCACGGGGACTGTTAGAGCTGTGTGTCTTTGAGAGTAGGGAATGCCCTGCATCATCTGGAGAGCAGGTGAGGTGTATCCCAGTGATTGGGAAGCAGGCTTAGTGGGACAGGGAGAGGTGTACCAAAATGAAAGGGTACCTAGTGCAACTGGACTTGAGAGTGGGGTAAGAGCATGATAATCCTGTTCTTGTCCCAGCCCTGAGGCTCTGACAGTTCACTCCTGGCAGAGCCAGTAGTGTGTGCTTCCTGTGACCTTAAATAGGCTCACCATTGAGGGATGGCATTAAACACATTTGGGTTCCCACTTCCTGGCTCATTTTCTGATCCCCTGGAGCTTAAAGGGGATGGGTGATTTGAATGATGTGAGCAGACGCTCAGGAGAGTGAATACTGAGATGCAGAGCATGTGTCCCACCTCCCTGTGACAGCTGTGGTGCCCACCGTGCTGCTGGGGAATGGAACAGCAGCAAAGGCATCAGAAGTGAGACAAAAGACTTGGCCTTCCACAGATTAATTAGTCAAATGCTCTCAGCCACAAGTAGTGAGAGAGGGATGCTCCGTGCCTCGTACTCAGTGAGATAACTCAGTACTGGTGATGATGCAAACACAGCTCTGACCTGCAAAGATGAAGGACAAGATTCCCAGCTAAAGCTGCTCATATGTCTTTGCAAGGAATTTAGAGGAATTCTTTTCAAAATTAGGAACTGCTTTTACCTGATTGATTCACCATGTTCAAGTGCTGGGTAAGATGTAGGATTTTGTGTGCTTGAGAGTTAAAGGCCAAAGTTTAAAGGGATGTGGAATGTGTGTCGTGGGAGGTGCACTTTGTGTTCCCTGTGTTCCCAGCCCGGAGTGGAGGACCAGCCTACCGGTATTTCTCCAAACTCACCGTGCTGTTGACTTCTGGCTACTATTTTTGGCGACTGCAGATTCCTTACGTACCACAGGAGGTCAGCACGGGATAAGTTTTTAGCTCCACTGAATGGGTGGAAAAAATGTG
This sequence comes from Rhipidura dahli, assembly GCA_013399225.1. NCBI lineage: Eukaryota > Metazoa > Chordata > Aves > Passeriformes > Rhipiduridae > Rhipidura > Rhipidura dahli. The sequence continues at coordinate 619,934 of VXAC01006626.1, read as the reverse complement.
TCTCGATCTCGAGACTGTGCAGTTCCCACCTGCTTCAATAAACCTGGCGAGCACTGCGTTGCTTGCTTTTGGTAACAGTTGTATGTAATACAGTTTTAGGCTGCACGTGGTTTTATTCTCATCTCTCCTAAGAAGGACTGTTTTATAGTTTTTTTTTCCCCTTTTTCTGGATGTTGTCACTATGAAAACTAATTTTGTGACAAGCATCTCTGAAATATATATATACACACTATATATGTTATCACGTGTGTGTATATATATATATATATATATATATGCTGCTTATAGTATTTAGAAGGAAAGCTAAAAAGCCTGCAAAACCAACAGTTTAAAAGTCTGGGAAGGATGGGTAAGTCTGCTTTTAGCCAGTATCCAAAGGGGCATGTTCACATATTACTGAAAAATACTGAAATGGGTGTTTGGTGGAGTAATGATCATCAGAGTCAGAGAAGGCACTTGGAGCTGTGGCCTTTGCTTGGTTAGAAACAACCTTGGTGGTTTAATCCAGTCCTTGGTAGTAGTTCTTCCCTTTCTCACCATCTGTAACTTTTGGCTTTTTACGACCTGGAAAAAAATCAGTGAGATCTTGTCTCAGAGCAAGACTGTACTTTAGGGATCACAAGGCAAAGCTGAGACAGAGCAATGAGAAATTTCTTTGTCATTTGCCTTGCATTGAAATAAATGTGTTTGAAAACGCTTCTCCTTCCCCAGAAATTCTAACAGAAAAAAAAAGAAGAGCTGTGTCTGTTCATGGTGGTATCATCTGGGGATAAACAAGCAAAATATAATTCAGGAAGGTGCAAATTCTTCTTCCTCTCCAAGGTTAAATTTAGAACATAAATCCTAGCATAATGTTTGCTTTTTATTTTGTAAGCCAAAAAGACAAATGTAGCTTAGTCTTAAAACAATTTTTATAACATAAATATTTTTCTTGGCATCATAGAAATGAGTGTGTGGGAGAGGGAGAAAAAAGTTGGCAGTTTAAGCAAATAAACTAGAAAATAATATGTTCAGTTAAGGGCACCAAAATAATATTATTTTTCTCTAAGTGACATTTGCATTGCTAAAAACTTGCTTCTGGTGCAGCAGATTTCCAGTAGAACCTCACATCAGAAGTAATGTTATAACATAATGGTTCTGTAAGGCCACATTTGGAGAACAGTACCTCTCCAACGTAGTGGCATAAAGCAAGATGATGGCAGCACGCAAAGTACAAAATGCACAGGTCATTCAAAGAGAGATTGTTTTCTTGCAGCTAAGATTATTTGAAGTCTAAATTTGAATCTAGTGAATTATTTTAGTAAAAAGAATGAGGTTAGAGGAAATTACTGATGCAGGTAGAGACAGAATCATTCTGTCTCAGAATCTTCTATGGGAAGTACATGAAGTTGTGAAGTATTTCTGAACCAAGTGCACCTAAGCTAGTCATTTTGTAGTCCAGAACTGGATCAAAAAGAGACAAAGCCTGTGCAGGAGTGGAGTGAGGGAAGCACGGGTATTGAATTTTAGTCTAAAATGGAATCCCTTTAATGGAGAAAACATGACAACTGCAACTCTGAAGACAGCCCGTCTGTCTTCAGTAACATCACTTGCAGCAGAGATTATTATCTCTTAAAGTGGCATTTAATAAGTGGAATTTAGTCTGAAATATCACTTAAATGCTTCCTTGGCAGTTATATGACTTCAAACCCCTTCCATGTTATATCGACAGGAATCAGCCACAGGATTCCCATCTCTAATGACACACGGCAGACAGCTCTGAGCACCTGCGTGGCAGGAGCGGGGCTGCAGCGACAGCCGGTCCTTCCCAGAGCCGCTCCAAGGAGCGCTGCCCGCTCCAGCAGCGCCCGCGGTCCGCGGCACCGGCGCAGCCTCAGGAGGGACGGCCGGGACACGCCCGACCGCCGGTGCCGGCGCTGGGAGCAGGGCGGGGGCTCTTGGCCGGAGCTGTTCCGCCTCTGGCTCCCAGAACAGGCTCGTTCACACATTTCCTGCGCTGGAGAGGTGACCGAGTGCGCACGTGTGTGGTGAGCAGATGTTGCTTGAAGGCAGGAAAACGAGAGCACGAGAAGAGTGATTAAACCACTCATTAATAGCCTTGCTATTATGGGAGTTGGCATCGCAGCAGTAGGTAGGAATGCATTAGCCAAAGGAAAATCTAAATATGACCTAACAAAGCTCGAAGGGGAGTCAAGAATTTGGACAGAAATGGTATTAATTTGTACTTTTTTTTTTTTTTTCCCAAGAAACTACTCCTTTTTTCAGGAATGCCTGTCCAACTTGTGAGTTTCAAGCAGTAGCTTCATCAGCTTTACTATGGCAAAGGCATATCCTGGTGAAACGATCCTTTGCTATCAGCAGTGTCCCTTGCTGTGCCCAGGGAGGCTGCTCCCCGACTGCCAGGCAAGAGCAGGACAGGGAAGTGCTGCTTGCAGAATGCATCAAGAGGAGCAGCGTGAGCCTGGAAGGGGGAAACCACAGCCACCAGCTAAAGACTGCTCTTCAAATTCCCAGGGACAAAACTTAGAATTCAACATCCCTGTCCCGTGTGTCTTAGCTCACAGTGTCTAAACATCAGCCTGTTCATAACGAAGTCAATGCAAAGGTTATCACTGACTGACTCCAGCTGGTCCTCGGTTGATGCACAGGCATTCGTGGCTGTGAAAGAGCTGAAGTTCACATAAACAACTAACAAAAATTATACACAAGGGATTTATTACATGAATAATTTGACATACTCTGTGGTAGTCAGATACAAGTGCATTTAATTAATGTTTTGTGGACATCATAACAGTCGGAATATTTCAGCTGAACAGTCAGTATTTGGCTGAATTCAAGCCAGTGCAATTCATGACATAACCAGAAACAGGGAGTTACAGGTCTACAATGAGGTTAGACTAGATAGCAACAGCATATTTATTGTCACATCAAAGCATTACAAAGTATGAAAGCCCAATATTTCAACTATCTCTAAAATGGTATTTGTACAAAGCTGTTGTAGATACTTAAATGTAAGGAGTCGTCACATCAGTAATGGACCATTATTTTTGGAAGTTATTTGAATATTCAAAACTATTTGGGGCAACAAGAAGAAATGTAAACATCTGACAGTCCTTTGAAAGTCCCTTCTGAGAAAATACATTGTGTGCCACAGGAAAAGTGCATTCTAACTGGTGTGTCTGCTATGGCCAGTTTGACTCACATTCACTTAGCACCAGGTATTTATCCATTTCTGCAGTAAAAAGTTAGAAAATCTTTGTATTAACTCAGAAAAGAGAAAACAAAGTCAAAAGTTTTTTTTTCTTCTTTCTTTAGAGGAACAACAAGTAAATTTAAAAAACCCACCCAACATTTAAACAGTTACTTCTTATGTACAAAGGAACCAGGAGCTAGCAAAGCGCATAGCCCCTGAACAGTCTTTATTATTTTTTTCTTCAGGTTCATGTACCTGAATATATGACTTTATTTACAGGTGGACACATATCCACAGAAGTAATATTCAGAATTCTTCTATTTGGCTAAAAGTTGTATAAAAAAAGACAAAACACTTTGTTCAAATACTTTCCAAATATATATATATATATTAAAAGTATTCAGTATTTCCATCAGTGCCAGAGTTGGAAGCTCTTTCTCGTTGTAAAAAGTTAACCTTGTGATAGTAAGTGACAGCGAAGGACTGACAGAGTCAGTCAGAGCTCTGATTTGAGGGACTGCAGCTGGAGCTTCCCCAGGCCCACTGGGTAGTTGCAGATTGCAGGGAATGAATCCGTGTGTGTCTGCTGCAGGGCCAGACCACCTCCTGGTAGGAGTGACCCACTGCTCCAGGGAGCCTCCCACTCACACTGGACAACCCTGTGGAACCCTCTGGGGCAAGTTCCCTTTGAAAACAACGATCCAAAAACCTCTGAAGTACTGGAAATATTCTTTATGCAAATGAACAACTAGCATGGGCAGGTAGCTCAGTAAATGGAAAAATGTAATTGCCACACTAATTCTTGTAAAGAATATAAAATTAAAGACTTAGCCCCTCAAATACAAATACATAATGCAAAAATATTTTTCAATTAAACATAACCTAGATGAGTGCAAATCTCTGGATACATAAGAATATGACTGCCTTCATACTGGTATCAAATATTTAAACAGTTTGCATATAAACAAAATCTTTGTTGTTGAGTCCATGCTTGCTTTATTCTAAAGCAAGGATATTCTTATTACTTCTACTTTTTTGGTCTTTCTTCCTGTAGGATAAAGCGTAAGAAACACACTTCATTCAGTGAGTAGACTGGGCTGATGTACATTACAGCAACAACCCAAAATTTAAGTAAGAAATGTTGCATGCAGTATCTTTTTCCTTTATTTAATTACACCAGCGACAAGAACAAGACATCCATTTGCCATCTTTCCTGCTCCCTTCCAACAGAAGGTACCAAACCCAAGCTCTGATCCTTCGTCCCTTGCACATCCCAGCCCCGCAGTCCATCAGTGCTGAGGCCGGAGGGCGGAGGAGCATTTTGAGCACTGCACCGCCCGGGCAGCCGCTCCAGCAGCTCCCCCGAGGAGCCATCCCCGCCTCACCAGCGCTCACCGTGGGGAAGCGATGGGCACAAGGAAACCGGGCTAGAAAGGCTGTCCCGAGGGGGAGGATGCAAGCCCAGGGGCAGTGGCCTCTCCCTGGCACAGCTGGACAGAGTGTGGCCGCAGACTCCTCCTGGCCCCGTGTGAGAGCAGCTGCTCGCCCCGCTCGGCCGCCTCCGGGGTGCTGAGCCAGAGCGCAAGAGGCGCTGGGGCCGGGGCAGCCCAGGGAGCACGGACACCACGGGTCTGTGATTGGCCGTGCTGCGCCTGGGAGCACAAAGGGGTCCCCCAGAGCGTGGCAGGTCCCTGACTTGGCCACAGGTCCCCAGCCCCTCTGCTCCTTGGGCTATGCAGCCCAGAACTCCGCTGTCCTGCAGCAAAGGATTTTGGAGAGCAGGAACAAGACAGGAGACAAATATATGCAAAAGGAGATGGGAGCACCTTCAGCTCCTACAGTCTGCGGGTTTCTAAGCTAGGGGAAAGGTTGAACTGATTCAAGATACAGGATGCAGCTGTGTGAAAATGCATAGTTTGTATGTATACATTCATTTACAGAGACCAAAGGAAGGTCCTTTGCTATGTAGTTTATTCACCATCTGCTTTTAACAAAAATGTGAGCTGACAAAGCTACAGGATGTAATTAAACACACAGCCTGGGAGTTAATGGTAGCTGAACGGCATTTCCCAAACAGAGAAAAGCTAGTTCCTTTTGCTTTTTTGGGATAATTTTAAGTAGTTTTTAATTTCAAGTCTGTTGTTTCTCTAATCATGTACCTTAGGATTTTGAGAGATTTCTATTCAACCATGGTCACCTCAGTAATGCCAGACCCTGCTTTGAGGGTTGTTAAGAAGTAAAAGCCCCGTGAGACAAACAAACAAATCAACAGAAACCTGGGTTTAGCTATGGTGTGTGAACTAGATCAAAACATGGTTCTTTTAAACTGCTGAAATTCCAGTTCAGTAGCAAGTAGTGCTTTTTTGCTGTTTTGGTTTTATTTTTTGGTCTTTTTTTGCAATAGCTGAGCTAGTACTGAGAAATTCATATGAGTTTGCTCACTCTCCTTGTATTTAGTTGACACTTTGGAACCTAGCTGCTTCCCATGAGCAATGTCTGTTGTCCTGAGCATCCCTGAACATACAACAGTAATGTACCAGGTAGGATGGGCTTAAATTGAAAAAATCTTGGTCTAAATGGTCTGTTTTAATGGTGTTTCCCATTTGCACTTTTTCTGAAGAAAAACTGCTTTGTCACTTGTGACACTAAAACACAGTGGTCTGCTGCTAAATGTGACTTCAACAAAGAGCAGTACGCTGCTAATCAACATGTTCTATAAATACTCAATTCAGCAATGGATTGACTTCTCTCATGATACTTTCTTCATGTTTGTTTCACATACTTGATTTTTACTTAGCATTTGGCTTAGATTTTTCCTTGGAATTTTTATTCAACTGCATCTATGGAAATTACACAAAAGTATTTTTAAAGCTAGAAAAAACCAATAATCAGATAACCAGGATTTACATGAGCAAGAATAAAGTTACCTAAGCATATTTTGCAATCTAAAGTTAAGAATCATTGCCTGTTGCTTAGTGAACTGATCATTCACTGGGAAATGGAAAAGTAGTAGATTTTTTCCCCATACAAACAATGAATATTAGAAGTGCAAAATGAGATTTGCTCATTCTAAAATGCATTGACCAGAAACAAATTATTTATTACCTAAACTGTTTGAGCAACAACTTGAGAAAAACAAACCTTTTCAATTCTTTATAAAATTACTCTGTACAAAGCTGGTTTAGCATGTTGATAAAACTCAGGAGCTCATGCTTAGCAAATCAGGAATTCAGTAGTAATTCTTTAAAGTTTCAAGTGCAAGCAAGTATTTCTCAGTACCTCAATTATTTTCATTGACTTTTAGGCATTAATATGCACATTGTTAATTTTGCAAATGTTGTTAATTTAAGAAAAACACCTGAAGTGTTTAGGGTGTCCTGACTTGTACTGAGAATGATTCCCTAGATATCTGAAGTCCATTGGAAGTACTCTTGGTTCAGCAGGCAGAATTGTCTCATATGGTGACACAAAGATTTTAACACCTTTTTTTAATGTGAAATAACAACAAAATTCTCAGAGGAGTTTTGGAGGGCCCAAGTCTGTGTGGCTTTGATCCAGCACTAAATCATTTTCAGTGGCAACGGACTGCAGAGGCTTTTTGATGAGTTATGGCTAAAGTCTTCTGAAGTCTTGAGTTCTCCCCAGCTGCTGGTGGTGCTGGGGACTGTGAGAGTTTGACAAACTCTGCACGGTGGCATTTTGTGTTTATGATGTTGTTACGAAGGATAAAGGCATCTGCTTCTTATAAGAAACAGGTTTTTTGCTATGTCCAAGTCACTGTCAGTGGAAGCCCCTTATCTAAATGTGCCGTGCCAGCCCACAGGCTCCCCCCAGAGGGCACAATCAAACCAGACTGCCAAGGAAAAGCATCTTCAAGTGTTCTCTCCTAAGCCTTCCTTCAAACAAACATGGAAATACAGCAACCAGTGGGGGCACAGAGCTGTTACGTGTTATTTGTGCTGCCTGACAGAGCACGACCTTGGAGAGCACCTGCCACTGCTCTTGTTCCTAACCTGAACACAGACTGAGTTTTCAGAGATACCCTGTGCTTACTATAAAGGTTTTAAGCTTAATTTTCCCTGTAATTCCAAGATCTGAGCCATGCTTGCAGCCCCCATGCCTGTGGTAGGATGGACAGGTGCCATCAGTCCGTGCTGCTCCTCAGCACAGGTATCACTGGTGCCGAGCACAAAGCTTGCACACCACTGGCAGTGCACCTGCCTCGCTCCAGGGACTCCTGGTGGTCCCTGGAAGGACACAACAGCTTTGCAGCATGCACAAATACCTGGATGTGCCCACCTTTTGTAGGAAGAACTGCAGCTTGATTAAAAATGGCAAGGGGACACATCTGCAGCCCAAGGTGAAATTATAGCCAGGCTATTTCAGCAGCTTTTACCTATGGATGTAGAAATCATCAGAATGTCTGGAAGCCTCTAAAAAGGAACTGGGCTCTCTGGGAGGTGGCCAACTAAGAGCTTTTCCAAGGATGGATTTTACATGACTCCTGAGCTGTGCATGGTCCATGCACACACACGCTCAGCCTGGGAGAGGGGAGCCCAGGAATGACTCACCCTGGGAAGAAAATGAGCATCGCTGTCTCTCTCCCCCCTCTTCACTGCCATGTGCCTTCTTTTCCCCACTTTTCTACATGTGATTTGGAATAAAGAATTTGGACAGAGAAAAAGTCAAAAAGGTCTTTATTTTTCAACATACTGCACAAGATTTAAAAGGATTCTGTGCTGGGGCAGAGCAGCTGTTCTTTGTTTACAACACTGGAACTGGCATCTACAAATTAAGATAAACTACATGCAATAGTGTGAGTGCTCTAAGCTAAACACCAAAACCAGGGGGAAGACGAGTTCATCAGCTCACTTAAGAAAAAGAGGATTGTCTTTAGGACACTAGTTCCCAAACTAGTGGGGATGAAGTCAGGAAAAACCAAATGGAAATACTATTGCCAACCTGGCAGTGGGCCTGCAGGTTTGGAGAGGTGCTGTTTAAAGCAGGAAAATCCGTACTCTCCTATGGCTTCTGCTTCATGACTGGCAGGAGTTCAGCCCCTGCAGAGCCCAGGGGCTTCGCAGGCCGCCCACTGCACCGCGCTGTGCCAGCACGGGGAGAAACACAGCTCCTGGGTGCTGCTCTTAAACTCATTTCCAAACTTCTGTGAGCTCCTGGCATCTTAAACTTGCCTATTAAACAGTCACACTTCTTTAAACTAGGTAAGGCTATTTTTTTAAACCCTTATCCATTGAACTAATGTAGGTTTTGCATATAAAGAGATCTACCATCTGGAACTTTGCCTCCTCTTTATTCACATTCCACTTTAAACTGTGATATCCATTAATGTACTGAACTTAACCAAATGATAAATAATTTCAGAAGCTACAATATTTCTCAATGTATCATTAAAAAAGGTCTCTGACCCGAACAGATTATTTACTGTATTTTATGCAATTTGCTTTTGTATAAAAGCATCTCATTTTCATGGTTAATTTCAAGTCAAAACTAGATTAATAAAACCTTTACTGTTTTGTGTATCAAAAATACATGGCTTAAAAAGTGAAAAAAATATATAAAGTGCAATGCAGAGCAAATTAAAGCTCAGTAATTTTATACTGAAGTGAAAGAGGAAATGCTCTGGTTCTAAAAATAATAATTCAGAAAAAAATGTTTTTAAAAAAGAAATTTACTTTATACTCTCTGAAACAAGATTTGATAGGAAACGAAGAACAATGTATGCAGGTAGGTATTTCTCTTTTGTGACTGAAGCAAGATAAAAGGAGCTAAATACTGCAGTCTTCTGCAAGCAGCATGTATCAGAAATCCATTACTCATAAAAACCCAGCAATTGGGTTTTTAGCTTCCTACAGCTGCTTACCCTGTGCTGAATTCACCTTCTATGATGGAAATACTTTTCTTACGTGAGATAATATGAATAGCAGGAGGCAAGAAAACATGCTTGCTTTTTCAGAGAGTTAAAAAACCCACAGTGCAATTGATGGTGATGATCCTCTTTCTTCAGTTACCTGATGACCCTTTACCTCTTGCCCAGCAGTCCCATCATTCTTAAATTGATGCTGTAATAAACAGAAGCTGAAAAACTGCACTAGCAAAGCAGCTGAGGACCTTTCTTATTTGGTACTATGTCTGGGTAAGAAGTGAACCCCGGTTCTCTGTAGCCCAGAGATCTACAGAGGTCATGACTTCCCAGCCCCTTAATGAACCTTGCAGGTCCTGAGACTACCATGAATAATTCCAGACTGGTTCCAGGGAGGAGCAAGGTCCATTAAGGTTGTTTTTCACATCCCTTATCTCCTCCAATACCTGCTTAGCAAAACCAGGGCACATTAAGATGTAGTCTTAGGACTCATTGCACGTACAATTGATCGATCTAACTCCTCTCTTTTCCCCTATATATTTCATTTTGTATCAAAATCAATGCCACCAGCCATAAGTGGAGCTCTCCTGAGCTTGCTGGTGTAGGAGTATGTGCAAGTTCAGGTCCTTAATGAGACTCCAGACAAGACAGAGTGGGATAAAGGCAGTATTACCATGCCTGCCACATGAAAGAGCAGAGGCACAGACCCAGCAGGCCATAAGCTATCTAGCAGACAGCTTACACAGACCTACACTCACAGGACTGCATCAAGCCAGCATAACTCAGGGATTTTCTCTCTGGGAATGTCTCTGCTGGGGGTAGGAAGAGCTTTGTCAACAGTAGCACAAGCTTATGTCACCTTACCCTGCTGTGGAACTGCGGTGTGGGGCAAAATGCAGAGGTCTTAAATATAAAAAACCCCAAACCCTGTGACTGACCAAGATAATGTCTGGCTCCTCACAAACACAGCAGTGAATGGGGCCCTGTTAGAAATGCCAAAGCAAAGTCACAGGGCCATGTCCCCTTTATAAAGGTCTACTAATAAAACACTAACTTAGGAAGTCTAAGAGTTGGGAAAGAGCCTCCTTCACCTGGGGGTCAAACTTGGTTTAGGCCTCAGTGCTGGGTTCCCAGAAATCTTTGGGAAAAACTTGGTTAAGGTTACAGGGCTCCCCCACAGGAGGTGCAGCATGGCTCTGGAAGGAGGGAAATAACCATGTCGAATTCAAAGTCTGACAATGATGTGGCTTACTCAGCGACTTTCTGCAACATAAAAGTTATACCAGTTTTATTTTAACCACTGAAAAAGAGATTCTCTCTCTTCAAGAGTGTTCTGTACTATGAACATGTCATGAATGCATGTGGATAACCAACCTCCCTCAAGCTGGATACAGCAAGGCAGCACTTGAGCCAACAGAACATAGACTGTGGTGGTGGCTCCCTTTGCAACAGGCTGGCTGTCCTGGATCCTGTACTGAGAAACCCCCTTCTCCCTGGGGCTGGTATCAGTAGGATGGATTACAGACTGAATCTCAATCTGTCACCAAGTAACACATCCAGAGCACTGCCCCTTTGGTATTAATAGAAACTCTTCCAAGAGCCCTGCAGGTGTCCAGGTATCCACTGTATCACAAAGTGGAATGCTCAATTCTCAAGCCCTCAGAAAGGGAGATGCATGATCTCACACTCCCAATTCCAGTGGAAAGCACACAGAGGAAAACCCATGTGCCTCTGTTCTACAACCATTACCTGTGTCAGCAGCCCTTGTCAATGAAATCATTCACAGGAATAACTGGAACTCTCCTGAGAAAACCTGTGCTGCTTTGAGGGCTCAGCTCATTACAATGTGATCTGCATTCTGCTCTTAATTGTGCAATAAGACTTTTTATCACACCAGTAATTTACCACAAAAACCCCAAAACACCAAAAATCAACCACAGAACTTCTATAACTGACTGCTTAAGACTAGTTTCCTCATACTGGGATCCGATTTCGAGCAATTTTCCTCAGGTCTTGCCTGACTGGCAGAAGCCTCTTTTGACAAATGTCTCTGTGTTTGCACTTTGGCCCTTTGTTAGAAGTCAGTCAAACAGGGAAAGAACCAAACAACCTCTGTTCAACAGACCTGATAATTTCTGTCTTTCAGTTAATTCTGGACTCAGAGCACAAGACAAAAACAGGAAGAGAGATGGGAAGATGATGTGTATTTCATTATTTTTTAGAAAAAAAACCCCACCTGTTTTTTTGGGAAAAAAAAAAAACAGGTGAGAGATAGCCTGATACACTGTACTTGGCAGCCTGTATTCCACCAACTTTGCAGCGCAGATGGAGAGAAGAAGTATGTGAGTGTAGCTTTCAGTCTGATCGTTCAGATCTTACTTGTGACTGAACAATGAATCCTCTGTGCAATCTTGTTCTACAATCTTCTGCTTGTATGAACTCTCTGCTTAAGCAGGAGCAGATCTTGTTGCATGATCTCATTCAGACTGTGCAGTATCAGGAAGAACTCATTTTTAAAAGTTTTCTTCAAAATAATACCATTTAAGCCAAATAATGGTAATTTAGGAATATTTTCACCATCAGAATACCAACAAAAAACCCCCACCAAAACCAAACCCAAACCTTTGAGAAAATGCAAGAAACAAATCAAGGAAAATTTCAGACTAAACTATCTCTGTAACCAAGGGGAGTAGATTTTTTTCTTTCAAAAATCCAGAATTTGTATGGCTATGTAAAGGTGTTTTAGTTTACTTCTATCATGTAAAATAACATACAACTAGTCTATGTGATTTACAACTTCCCCCTCCTCCTTTTGGCTCTCAGGAATTCCCAAATCCTGTTTCATAATGTATAATAAACAGTCATAAAATTACACCAACATTATCATTTCAGAGAGGTATTAAGATCCTAGTGCCATAAAAATGAGTTTTCAGAGTGCACACTTGCAGTGATGTACAGACACACATCACTTGTTTCCCTAATTTAGCCCTTTGTAAGTATTGCACCTGGTTAATAAGGCTACTGTCTATTATCTTCTAATACGAAAAACTACACATAGGCAGCATCATTTGTGGCTTAAAAACATAGTATTTCTAAAGTTTTTAGGGTAAACTCATTTATTTCCTTGCATACCCAAGAGCTCCTATGCCTCCAGGAGTGCTGAGTGTACAGGGAATACAGATGGAACAAGAGAAATTTATTTAATGTAACCTGCTTATCATGCATTTTTTCAATGTGCTCAAGTAAGTTTCTTTGAGCTTGATGTCAAATACACACCTTTTACAAACTTAACCAATGCTTTCACATGACAAAATGTACAGCTGAGCTTGTCTCTTTTGTACCTTCCCTTCTGCAATGCAAAAAATCATCATAAAAAAAATTCTCTAAATTTGCCTGGTCTTCTAAACAGAAGATAAATTGCATAAACCCAGGATAAGGTAGATTGTCCCACAAAGTGCATATTTCAGACAAAGCTATAGGAGTATCTGCTCTTGCCAAGGCCTGATTTCAGAGGAGCTCAAAAATGTGTGCCAACCTTTAGAAACACGAGGAGTCTCATTAACAAACTCACCAAGTGGAGGAAAACACATCCTCAAGTGCTCTGATGAACCTAAGCCTACATTTTATTCTTGTAATACCAGCAGTTCTACATCTGTGCAGTCATACTTCCTGATTATACTATGTGCTCCTCCTCCCTGAAAGATTTGTTGGCATCACTTTAAGAATTAATTACTACAGTTAAACACTGGTACTAAAAGTTCTGATACTATGTAAATGCTATTTACATTTGTAGGTGCTAACACTGAAGATGCTGATTTTAGTTCACCTCAGTATACACATTTGGGAAGTTGCAAAACAGAGTGCCTGGACACATGAAAAAGGATTGACAGGAAAAAATTATTATGGATCAAACAGGATTTTTCTGTGTAAAAATAAAGCAAAATTGAGAATTTGCAAAAACTTGCAGAATTTCAAAATCCTAGATAGCACGGCTCAAAATCTGGGGTTTACTGAAGCTGATACCTTTGCAGATATGACAAAAAATATATGGTGACATGTTTTAAGTTCATATAGAATTAGCCCTTTGCAAAGTGCAACACAAAACTCTCCAGGATATCATGCTGACATACTGCTTTTTTGCTTGCTGAAGTAATTTGGTAAGAAGTAATTCAATTATAGACAAAGCAGGTTTTGACCAAGCAACTTTACAGACAAGAAGCCTTTATATTTACAGTAGATCTTTAAAAGATTTACACAAATTTATAGATTTACACTATAATTAGGTTATGGTTCAAGCTAATTTTCTGTGTTTTTATGTATATTTTTTTTTCTATTTGGAACTTCCTAAGCTACAGCATTAAGTAAGATCATTTCATTGATTAGTGCTTCATTCTAATTTTAATAATTCAAGTAGTGAAATATTGCTCTTTTAATTTTGCCTAAAATAGAAAAAAAAAATCATTTTCTTAGCCATTTTCCATTCAGATAAACTTGCATCCTGCCTTTACAGCCCTCTCACGTTCCCTGAGGAAATCTGTATTAACTATTTTCTTTTTTCCTGTCTTCCAGAGGCAGTTTTTGACAAACAACAAGTTTTTAGTAACTTTTGTTTATCTGGCCATTGCCATTACACATCATATACTAATTGATGCTGGGTATCACATACTATGATAAGGACTCCAGAATCAAACCTGGATCTTTAAGAGGACTGGCAAACAGTAAGTACAAACACTCAAACATTTTAGAGTGTTCAAGTCCCTCTTTAGATTTTAATTACATGAAGAATTCAGATTTAATGCTGAAAGAGCATTTATATTGCTCATTTTATTTCCATCAAGGGTACATTAGAGATCTCACATTCAGATTCAAACACAGAAGGAGAAACATTCTAGGTGTTAAGATGTGTCCAAAACCACAAGAACACCGGTTTGTTACTAAATTTTTCTGTTCTCTTCTATCATCAACTGAACAAATTCTTGCTGTGGGTGTGAGCAAGCACCAGAGCAATCTGTACTTTCTTCTGCCTGGTGCCATCAGAAACAGACTGATGTCTGCTCCCTAGCTCTTTCTGCATTGCTGTTACAAGTGGTCTGCGTGAAGCACAAAGAACATGATGAGTGTTTTCTGTATTGAGGAATAAACTCAGAAAGCTGCAAGTGAAGACACCACAGCTCCTTAATTCCTGTATTTGGATAGAACTGAGAGCATGGTCAGTGCGAAAGCACTGCAGTTCAAGGTGGAAAGAGCAGTTCAAGTGGGCACTCTCAAGGTGTACATTGGCTGCTTTGCAGTCTTGAAGATTTTCCAGCTCCGTATGGATACAAAGAAAGGCTGCTCCCCTCTAGCAGAGAGAGAGAGTGTCTTTAAACCCTCAGCTTGATTTCTGCCCATGACTTCCTTCTAGGTATTTTCTAAAGGTGCCATAGAACTCTGCTGACCTTACATTAGAATAAAATCTACACTATGATACTTTACAGCTGCCTGGTTATCTACCAGAAAAATCCTGACAAATGCAGAGTAAAGCCCAAACTCCATGCTGCTCTCAGTTCCAGTGCTACCACTTCACAGGAAGACTGAATAAAATACAAGATCAAGATGAGACTTTACAAACGTTTCCATATGAACATGTTTCTAAGAAAAGCCGCAGCACAACCTTCTCCAGCAGATGCCTCTAACAACCTCCAATGTCTCTGCAAATGGCTAGCAAGCCTCTAATTCCATGCCCTGTTTCTGAGGCGATGTTTGAACACACACACAGGCAGAAGAAGACAGAAATCACTTTGTATTGCCATTCTTACAGTGACTGTCCTGGATTCTTGACAGGGCCATTTCAGCTGGTCCCAGGCCACAGCAAGCAATAGTAGAAAACCATCCCAATGTACTGGATCAGAATGAATGACAAAATAAAATTAGAGCCAAGAACATCTGGGACATTGCATGGTGCTGGAATCTAACATGCAGGTTCTACAAGAGCCTCTGGCTAAAGCTTTGCCTTCTGTTGTGCTGCCTATCTAGTCATTATTGTGAAAAACAAAAGGGAGAAGGAACAAAGATGGTGACATTGGCAATAGCCAATGGCTGCAAGGAACTTGTAGATAATTAGACATCCAATGCTCGTACCAGGCTAAGGATCTGGGAAAAGTAAGTGGACAGACAGGCATTCTGCTCAGCTTATTCACACAAGCAGGGCTGACCTGCCAACAGGTACATGCTGGGTGATGACTGGTATTGGTTAAAAGTGTAAACTTCCAAATTGGAACAGAAGACGTTTTACTCACTTTGCATCTTGTATATCCTGTTGCATTTGTGCAAGGCACTAGAGAATCAGGCACGTTGTTTTGTGTGGAAACCATTTTATGACTAAGATGATCTGAGTGTTAATGTTCAATAGCCTCATAGAGGAGCAGTTGGGGCACAGTCAATATTAAAAACTGCCATTAAAATTTCCCACTTCTAATAGTATCTCATTTTCCAGATATTTTGAGGAATGGGATGAATGGGGAACTGGGAAATAGCTTTGTTCCAACAAGGAAACTCCTAAAGAAATTTATTTGGGATCAATACAGTTATCTCCACTCTGATACTGATGTTGACAGTTTTTGTTACCAACATCCATACTATTAACAATAGCACAGATCCTTACATTTCTATACCAAGTTCTGGCTCTTGACATAGATAAACCCAAGTCCAAATCCCTGTAGCACATAGAGACTGCACGGTGTTCAGGACATTCCTTCTGTCTTCTCTTGGGGGCCAGAGACAATGACCTACCTCCCACAGAGAAACTGAAAACTGGAATTGGCATGTGGTGATGACAATGAATGACCAGAGCATTCAGGCTAGCTCTTCCTCAGGAGAACAAAGAAATTTGACTGTTTTGGAATGGTCGCTGCAGAAGTGTGAGATAAATCAGGTCTTTGGACAGTGATGCAGCCCAAAGCAACCCAGAAGCAAGAGACTGAAAATTGGAAGAGATTAATTCCAGATTATGATCAGTAGTGCCAGCAGAAGGAAGGCTTTGCTGACATTTCTGTTCTTGTTGGCTGTGTGAAAATCACAAGGGGGAACTCAGCAGGTGCTGAACTGCTCGTGCCACGTGAATTAATTGGGGTTCAAAGCACACAGTAACTGCAGAACGCTTTGCACGGGGCTGGGCAGCTGGGCCGTCGCGCTGTCGCTGGCCTCGGTTCAGGCACGGTACCTCGACAAGTGCCTACGTATGAACCAAAATGTCACAGCCATAAGATCCAAAACTGATTTAATATAAACCACTGATTAAAGGTTGTGTAAAAATGCTGGTAATTTAGCTTTGTCCTGGCAGGATTTATCAATACCTTCTGTTCTCTGCCTCGTTAACACCATTTTTCTCTCCTGGTTTGATGGTTTGTGGCTTTAGTCCCTCATGTAATCCTTATCCAATTTGTACCAGAGGGCAATCTGGTCTGGTGACAAAACCATTCTTTTGTGCAGAAATTTATAAAGAAAAATCTTATTACAATAATCTGTAAAGTGCCCTCGGGAAAGGTGCTCACAATGCCATGACATTATAGAAACAATATACAATCCAATACATTATTTTCAAAAAAATCCTCCAAAGCAAAAAGGAGGTGAACAACAAATATGCAGGCAAATACTGTTAGTCCAACAACAGTCGAATTAATTATGGAATGCTTTATAGTCTTGGAGTGCTTGTAAAAATGGGAGGCAGGGAACAAATTGGCAGGAGTATCTTGGGGAAGTCCCAAATTTTTTAAGTTCTATCAAAGTAAGTACACCATCAGCAAGCCCAGTGTTTGAAGATAAAATGTCTATGAATTGCTATGAGGTATTTTACTGTGGAAATTGATAAAATACAACATGTAAAGAAAACCCATGTTTTACTAAGAGGAAAGAAGATAATACAGTGTCTATGTATATCCACTGACTCTTAGTGCCTTTTTTTTTCTATTTATAAAGAAAACAATCTTTCTTCTCCCTGTTAATTTCAGATTCTATATACACATATAAAACTATATAATAAATATAGTTTTACATGTATATATTCACACACACATACAAAAATACTCATACACAATCGTGTATATATTCAGGGTCTTACTGGATTTCAGTCTTTTTTTTTTTTAATGACTTAGAAAACACAATTGGGCAAAAAATCGAGTTAATTGCATGCATGCAAGCGTCTCTTGCCACTTGTGCATGTAAATTACACAATTGTAAATAACTGCAGAAATAGCATGCTCAAATTAGGCACCTGATTGCCCAATTAACTTGTTCACAGAGAATCAAATGATAACCTTCAGTAACTCCTATTATAGCTTCTTCTTTTCAGTACTACCTTATGGAATCCACAGTGTATATTCCAGACAACTGCATTATTTTGTGCTTTTACACAGACACAAGCAGCGCTTCACACTTAATAAAGCTATCCAAGTGAACTCTGACCCAGATTTTAGAGAGTTGTTTAGATACTTAAAAGTCCTCTTGTGAGAATGAGCCAGCTTAGACAATTAAAAAAAAAACAGATGAAAAAGATTTGGTCTAATTTCAGTTGGTTCAAATGCTATGAAAAAAAATAACCCAGGCATCTGTGGCCCTTCATGCCTCTATTAATAGACAGTTTTGCTTCTGTGTCTTTGATTTTTTTAAGGTGTCTTATTTTCTTTAACAGGCAAGTATTATTTCGCCATATACATTCATTTCCTAGTAAATCCTTCCTTTATTTTTGCATTGAAATAATCATTAATTAACAGGATTTGATACAAATGGACACAGAACACCAGGTTGCCGCATTCTGGTGTATACTTCCTAATGGACAGAGAAACTGAAGTACCCAAATCAATCCAAGTACTGCAAGTAGAGAAACTTGTTAACTCATATATCAAAATGAGTTAAGAAATGGTCTTTTACCACAGATATGTTGCTCCTTTGCTGTCGTACTTCTTTTTCTGAGATGACGTTGTGGAAAGGGGGTATTTTCTTTTCTCTACCATTTTTTTGCTTCAAATAAATCTTAGTAGCTTTAAAAGAAAAAGATGAACAAACCATTATCTTAACAACAATCTCTCAAATAAGAGAAAGGGAAGCAAAAGCAGAACTGCTGGGCTGGATTGTGTCCCTGAATTAGGTGTTACATATAATCCTAGTGGCTGCATTTATGAGTTCTTCACAGGCCTCCTGCAGCAACAGCTGTGCTGGTCCAACTGTTCATCTCCCCTCAGAAAGGGGAGAGTAGTAAGAAAAGCTACTGGAGCCCCCTTATGTTTTTGTGGGTTTCAATCAAGCATCACCAATTTCTTCCCTCAAACTTCTCATGACAGTATCTGCTGGTGACTTGCCATTGCTGCTTTTCTTCCTCTAGAGTATCAAAATCCAATTTGGTACTTAAATTACTTTGTTCCACTCCACTGGTCTGTGCCTCGCTTAAAAATCTTCCAGGAATGCTGCTTGTCCTTCTTGCAAAATCACACTTTGCTTTTCTCCTATAAACAAACAAATGAAAATCCCAACTCTTCCCCACATCCCCTTTTCAAAAATATAATCATGATCATTTGTATCAGGAGAATTATTTAGCAGTCTCCAGTCTTAGTACAGCTTTTGTTGAGAAAACTGTAGCTTATATGACTCTGAAGTGTTTATTAGAAAGCTTTCAAAAAGATCTTCGTTTCAGGAAAAGAAAAATTTTTCAGTTTAGCAAATACAGATGTTCACAGCAGAGAGACCAAAATGGTTAAAATGATCCTAGGGAGCAAGCAGCTCACAGAGTTAGCAAAATAATTAACTTTTTCCTTTTCTTTACAGAAGAACACTAATAGCTGCTCTGGTTTCCACACTTACTGAGACAGATTTTGTTGTGTGGTCTTTGTTTTGCTTTTTTTTTCCTCTATTGCTCCACACAGGTTTTAATTAGTGCTTCTCCTTGGCTACAAGTGCTTCATTTTGAAATGCAAAGCTCTTCAAAAAAAAACCCCAAAAACAAAACAAGAAAAAAAAACCAAACACCCCCAAAAAAAACCACCCCAAAAACCAAAACCTCCAACACCACATCACTGGAGGGGAAAATGGGAAGCAATACAGTGCAGCTGCAGCAATCTGGTTCTGCTGTTGTCCTCCCCCTCCCCAAATCCTCTGCATAATTTCAATCGTTAGTCGATGAACCTTTGGCAGGCCTTCTTCCATCGGCAGGCAGTGCACCACATATCTCTGTTCTCCATCCCATAGACCTTCCGACACTTTTTCCCCTCCCCTCTAGGCTTCCTGTCAGAGAGAAAGGGAAGCTCGTTAACAAGATGCTTTAGTAGTTTTGCTTTCCACCCTAAGACCAGGACAGCAAACTCAATGGAGTGCAGGAGGCAGAGAACCCTGGGTTTTTCGCAGGATTTGGGCTGTTTTTGTTCCAGCTGGGAGCTGATGAAGTGACAGACACATGTATGGCCATGACTCCACCATGGCTCTCAGGGACCAGGCCTTCTCCTTGCCCGGCTTCCACAGCCTCTGCAGCAGCTACTGATCCTGCTCCTCTGCTCCTGGGATGATCCCAGGAACATACAGCCCTGACTTTAGCCAGCAACTAAACCTGGACTAGATAAATTATACTTTAGTCAGATGAAGTGCCAAACCGTAAGGGGCAGTCATAGCTGTTCCACAGTACAGGCTAGGCCACGTCAGGCTAAAGTGCTGCAGAGCTGTGGTAAAAATATTTGGCAAAGCTCAGAGCAGCACACCTTGACCACCAGCAGCTATCGGCAATGTCAAAGGGGAGAAAAGCTACCAGCTCCTAACCTTGCTGGTCCTTCCTGCACGGTTTGCTCTGAGCTCACTGACTGAAAAACAACAAAGCGAGTGGAAGGTTTTAATCCTTGCTCTCACTTGCAGCACATTCTTGTGTGCACCTTCTCTGTGGTCCCCAAAGCCAGGTGGGCAGCACCTGCTTTTAAAGCTGTAACAATTGTTCTGTTTTCCATCTTTCAACCACACTCAAAAGATCACAAGTTCAGAAAATGATCCAAGTAACTGTTAAAATGGAATTTTTTTAATTCAACACACTGCAAGCCAGCAAACCTGAGGAGCAATGCTTCTCCAAGCAGTCCAACGTTCACTACAGCAATGCCCTCTCTCCTGGCATCTTTAAATAAAGTAACTGTACCAACAGAACAGTTAAATCCCTGTTTTACATGTTGCATGGCACACATGGGAATTGCCTGGTAATTCCTCTCTTGCATACCCACACCTTTTCTGATTACTGAACATTAATTAATAGGCACAATCCATGAATTGGGAAGATCCCAAGTCTGGTTTGTAGTGTATGCAATGATCTGAGAGTCATGAAGAAAATGAAAAGCATGGAATCTTTTTTTTTT
>VXAC01006626.1:577652-599489 GCA_013399225.1 Rhipidura dahli | reverse complement strand
TTTTTTTTTTTTTTGTCTCATTTTAGGATTCAGTCACCTTCAGAACTATGAGAAATAAGGAGTTTCTTTACTGGAAGAAATTCAGCATTCCAGTTTAATTTTTTTTTTTTATGTAACTTTTTGAACACTTTAAAAGTAGATTCTGGTCAAATATCAGTTAGATTTAATGGAAATGAATGCAGCTTGTGTCTAGGAAGACAAGGCATAAAAAGCTTTGCTTGATCTAATTTAATGTAGGACAGGGTTCCTTATAATTCATTTGAAGGCAAATACCATTCTGACTGAATGGTGATGAACACGTAAGACAGTCCAGCCTTTCAGGGAAAAGTGCAAAGCCAGACAGTGCAGCTGAACTTTACCTTTGATGGTAGTGAAAAGAAAAATAGGTTCTGAATGCTTACTTTGAAGAGTTCTAGCAAGAACCTGCCTGACAACTGCAATGAGGGCTGGCAGTGGGCTTTTTCTGTTTCTCTGGCCCCTGACATCCTATTTACTGAATGCCCTCCAGGTTGTGAGGCTGTGGTGTGTCAGCAGGAGCTAATGGTCCCATACCTCAAGCCAAATGCTACTCTAGGCGGTGATGAAAGAACTGTGTGGGACTGTTTCTGCTCTCCACTCCCTGCAGGACGATTATGGGTTGGTGAGACCTGTCAATACAGACAAAAAAGCTGCTTACGAAGAACATAGACATATGAAAGCAGTATAAATTCTTTTGCACAGAAAATGCAAATTACGATGCATGGTGGCAAGGATACCCAGAAGAGGTGACAATATAGCATACAAACATAATAAAGCTGTGAGTTTATTTAGCATTAGGTACATTGCATTCGGTTCTCTTTACTTCCCTATTATTTCCAGTCATTCTCCTACAGCAAACCAAAATATAGATCAACACCACTGCAGGTTTTGGAAAAGACAAGAAACACATTTCATTCTTATTTAAAAACTCTGAACAGCTCTTAGAAAAATCTCCTCTAATTTAAGCAAAGAAAACAACTGGAAAAGTAAACTCTGTCCTGTGCTGAGATCAATAGCAATAATCTCCCATGAAATAGAGGGATTTCACTTGTTACTCCTGTCTGTGACTCAGCACTCTTTGTGGAGAGACACCCTGGGAGAAGAGGGTTTGTTGAAGAGCACTTATATTGTGGCCCCTCGAGGTTTAACAGGCAATGCAGCCCTTCTGATCAAAGTTACTAACAAGATCTATCTCCTTACTCTGCACAGTAAACCTTCTCAGCAGATGTCCTCTTTGTGAATGTTTCCAAGGGAAGGGTGTAGTTTGGTCTTCTGAGACTTCCCAAAGAAGTCTCCTACATGAGCAAGGGGCTTGGCAACATCATTCAAGCAATCACGTGACATAAAGCTCAGCCTTAAATAATATGTAAATTATTTTACTGTGGTCTTACTTTGCTCCTGTGTGAAGGCCACAACAACTTTACATCTAAAACACCAGAAAAAAATTCTTCCAATTTTTTAATTGTATATTGAATGTAGCAAGCTTCATTTGGGCATCTAGTGCACAGTCAGCCTCCTGCTGCCAGGAACTGCAGATATGGTCATAGTTCTCTGCACTGCTATGACTTTTTCCTCCTGCTCTTTTGAAGTCTTACAATATTTGGAAGAGAGGGAACTGACTGACCTCACTTGAAGAGAATTACTGTACCTGCTTTGATTTTTGATACAAAGTCTATTTTAAAGCTACTCCATAGTAGCAAAAAACTAGTGCTTGTAATTGAGTACCGACACACTTTCAACTTTTACTCTTGGCTGGTAGCAAGAAAACTTCTGATTTAACTGCATATGTGGCTCACACTCTGAACAAACTTCGACCATTACTGATATACAAAATTATACCTGCAAAACTTGAAAGAAATGTCCTCTTTCTCTGCCAGCTTACCATGTTTTGTACTTCCAGAGACCACATTAGCTCCTTTTGTTCTATCCCTCCAGAATACTGAGGGCAACTTGTTCTCTGCTACTTTTTTTCCACATTTTTATCAACCACTTTCCTTGTTTTACCTAAGAACGATTGAAACACTGAAGATAAAATGCAAAGCAATAGCACATGTACAGTCTTTGGCATTTACCAGACACTGTGCAGTTTTCCAGTCATTACCAGTAACCAGGGATCTCCAGTCATTGTGCTAGGGTTCAGAAACATTTTATAAAACAGAAATTATTATGTGTCTACCACTAGTAACTGACACTCAACATATTAGATGGTTGCCATTGAGCAGAAGAGAACTTGGATGGCCTCCTATGTTATAAGCAATTATCCTGCTTACTTCTGAACAGAGATCAGGCTGGAGCAGTAACTGCAGTGTGCAGACTCCTCCCTTGCATTCTCCTGAGAGGGTGTCTGCATGATGGTTCCATGGACTGGCACACCAAGGCAGCTAAACAGCACTGAGGATGAGCTTTAGTGTATTTTGATAAGCTTTGCAGCAGGCCTAAACAATACCAGTCAGCTGTTCTCTGTAGGGAACACTAAGAGCAGATTAGGAGCAAGCCCTGAGAAGGCAATCCTTGCTCTTGGAGGCTTTTCATGTCTGAAGTGCTGTGTAATGCAGAGTAAAATGATGATGTTTGTTTGAAGCAAGGACCTGGAGTTTACAGTTACAACTCCTGGGGGGGAAACTGTGATTACAGAGGAGATTTGTGACTGTAAACATCAGATTATCAAAGATGTTGCCTGTTCAACCTTTTTCGGTCTTATGAGCAGGCAGATAAAAGTCAGTATCACACAGCAGAGATCACACTGACATTCAGGAAGACTTTTACCCTACATTACATAAAGTGGAAGTACATGGTCATTATGTTAAGTCCTCCACTACCAAGACATATGGACTTCACCATGGCTCATCCTATTTGCATCACTTAACTCACTCTCCTCATGCATCCCTAGGCTGTGGCTGACTTATTCTCCTAGCTCAGTCTCAGCTGGTAGAACAAACACCGGCCTGTCCTTTCTGCCTCATGCGGAGAACAACACCTCACAATGGCTCATAACTGCTCCAACATTCAACCTTTAACGTGCAAAGTTATCTCACAAAAATGGTATGAAAAAGTGTATTTCCCATCTGCCTTGGAATCTAACCTATGCATGACTCAGAACACAAAGGGCTTTGGAGGTTCCCCTAATTACAGAACCACAGAATAACCTGAGCTGGAAGGGACTCACAGGGATCATCGAGTCCAACTCCTGGCCTGGCACAGAACATCCCCAAGAGTCACATCACATACCTGAGAACAATGTCCAAACCCTTATTGAACTCTGTCAGGCTTGGTGTTGTGACCACTTCCCTCAGGAGCCTGTTCCAGTGCCCAACCACCCTCTGGGGGAAGAACGTTTTTCTAATATCCAACCTAAACATGCCCTGACACAACTCCAGGCCATTCCCTTGGGTCCTGTCACACTGGTCACCACAGAGAGAGCAGTGCCTGCCCCTCCACTTCCTCTCACAAGGAAGCTGCAGGCTGCAATGAGGTCTCCCCTCAGGCTCTTCTTCTCCAGGATGAACAAACAAGTAACCTTGGCCACTTCTCCTCCCTTATGACTACAGTACTTCTAAATAAATGCCTATGTTTAGATGTTGTGAATACTCCTGAGCCTAGAGCAGCCACATGCTGAGCCAGACTGATCCAGCAGTACGTATGGATTGTTTTGAGGTGCTCAGTTACTTGCTGATAAGCACATCTATATTTACAAAGGTGAATAGGTGCTGCTCTGCTAAAGACTTTCCAAAAACAAGGACTTAATGCAACTCATGGTGTTTGAACACCCTAGTTCCCAGGACAGAAAGCAGAAGTGCTCAGTGTCATTGAAATTCAGTGTCCACAGGAATGAAAGGGGGAAAACACTACAGTATGTGTCAAAAAATAAATGCAAAAGGAGACTATTTTGAAATTTTGTTTCTCTCATGATCTTAACTACTGACATAAAGGTCTAAAAAGAAGCCTGTTCAAAACTAAGATTCAACAGCCCCATTCCAGCACCACAAGTAGCATGAAAAAAATGTGTAGACCTATGCACTTTTTCAGATCTGTACCTAATCTTTTCATGCTCAGCAGTTTGTCCAGGCCAGAAAAGTATTCCAAATCTCATTTAGAAAACTGCTTGAATAAATATTAAAAAGTAAAATAAATATTAAAATTCAAAAAGTAATGGTTTGGACTTACTCTCTGAAGTTTCCTTGGGTGCTACAGACTTGAGTCTCATCTCAGGGACCAGTGTATGTCACAATTGCCTGAGTTTTATCTTATGCTGGCTCTATCACAGTCTGGGCTTAAATAAACCCCACAAGGGCAGGAGAAAGTCTGAATTGAGGTGAAGTACCTACACTCAGTATAAGGGTGGGAATTTCCAGACCCCCGTTTTTGTAAAGCAATATCTAATTTACTTCGAAACAGAAATAAAACTTCAATTTAATATACAGGTATTCTACATAAACTTGCATTTGCACCCTCACTGCACATAATTTTTCACTGCAGGCAATTGCAATTCATAAATAATCACACTGATGACAGAGTAGTCAAATGTGTGCCAACTTGGAAGATTTTTTTCTTATTATTATTTTTTCTTTGTTAAACAGCCTTATAAATATTGTTAGAGCCATAATGGCAGTTCATGCGATTCCCTGAGCAGTTTATTATTCTGCATCACTGTTTCCCCAGGTTTTTGTATTGAGATTACTTTCAAATTGTACTTAAATCATTGCCATCTCCACAGAATTCTCAGAAAGCGATTTGGCATTTCTTAAATTCTATTGAGAACTCTCCACTCTACAGCCACAGATCAGCACTGTTGCCTGAACAAGTAAACTCGACGCATACGTGTCTAATCCTGTCCTCTTAAGTGTCTGATTTACAATGTGACTAATTGCATTTTTAGATTCCCAACACGCCTGGCACCAGTTTCTGCTACTCCACAAAAGGAGCCAGTTTCATAATTACTCCGTATCAACCCCATTGTTGGGAAATCAAATTCTCAGGGAACTTTGCGGATAGCACACTCTGTTCAAGGCACTCTTGTTGAAATTGCTGCCAGCATGATGCCTTTCACTGTTAGTTGTTCCTTGATGGAATTTAATAAATATTCATTGGCAGAGTGCAGTGTAATTGATTCAGTCACTTTCATTTTTATCAGCTCTGCAGGATGCCACAGCCTCTGCAGAAAATCTCCAAGATTTGCCAAAGGTTGACAGTAAGAAGCTTTGGAGATTCATTTGGTGAAGAGAAGGGAGGGAAACAGTATCTCTTATCGTCTTGTCTAATATTCACTGTCAGGAGAGAAAAAGCTATATGGTTCTTTGGATGAGCAATGTTCCTTATATAACACACTTTAAAAATTCATAAATTCATAAAGTGCAATATTAAATGAGATGTTATGATATCAAGAAGGTTTATGATTACAGAATATCAATTTAGCATGAAAACAGTACTTTCCAGTAAGATGAGGATACTTTACATTAGTATTTATTTATATTCATCATAGAGATTTCCCACTACTTATAAATAGTGACTTACATTTACTTTCAGCAGGCCCCACACCAGACACGACAAGCTGAATCCCTTGCAACTCTTCATAAAGGTTTTTCACTCCCCCCACAGTACCCACACCTACACTGTGGTACCTTCAGAACCGCTGTGATTCTGTTTAAGCAAACATCACATTTCTGCAGTCCTGTTCATAGAATCAGGCCTCGCACACCAGCTTTTTTGAAGAAAGGGTCAGGTTGAATTTCCATATAATACATCCTCATTAAAAAGCTGTCAAACTGAAATATGTATTAATAACAAAATGCAATAGATACTGAACATATTTTCTGTATAAAACAACATTTTTCTGTTATCAGTAGCGGCTACATACTTGTAGCCTCCTAAAATCTTTGAATTCATCTTATTGTTTCTTTCAGTTGCCTTTCTTTCAATTGCTTCGTTTTCAGAGTTCATTCAGATAACAGCCCTGCTGCCTGAATCCAACTGGCCTGTTAGCATAACCATTACCACATTAATTTTCCGTCTGTTTTTTTAAGAAATCTCTTAGTGGCACAAAAAGGAGCACACAGTGCCAGGTTCTGCACTTACCAGAATGTTCTTTTGTAAGCATATAGTTTAAAAAGTATATACTATAGATTCAATTGTCTGCTTGTAGACACTGATGCAAAAGTAACCTAAGTGTACTGATAAAGAGAGTAACGAAGGTGTTAAAAACAGCCACGTTGGCAAACTGAGGCACATGTTTAATTTGTTTCTTTTTGGCACTTGTTATTGTTATTACATTTACTTCTATAATTACACACTGTGAAATAAAGCAAAAAGATCTAAAAAAACGTTTTTCTCCCCTTCTTTCCTTTTTTGATGTGCACTTACTGGAATGCCGGTGAAGGCGACTGGAGGTGACTGCCAAGAGATGCTAAAGCTACTGCCATTGGGAGTGAATTTTGCTGACCCTGGAATGTTCACCGGAGGAGTGGCCTGTGTGAAAAGAAAGTATTATTCCAGCAAGAACCATTCCTCTTCCAAAGCATTTCAAAGGATCTGTGAGAGATTTTCCAAGGTATAAAAAACTCCATGGTGACAAGCATTTTATCCTTGTGAGAGGGATAATCATGGATAAGCTACTAAGGACGGGACAGAGTTATATATATACCACTGTTCTTAAACCTTGTTTAGAGAAAGATGATTGCTCTCAAAAGAATCCATAGAAAATCCTTAAGAGGGAGAGCTGTTAAAAAAACAGACAAAATCAAATGTCACATACAAATAACTTTTAAAATAATGCCATCAAGAAGCAAAAACTACTTCACAGATGACCACCTGTTCCACAGTTATAAACTCATGGCAGCACAATTTTAGTGTGGATAGCAAAGCTTCTTGGATGGAAGCGATCAACAGCAAGGGTTGGCCTTTTCTCATTTATCAGATAAATGTTAAGAGACATCCCAATTAAAACAGTTTTTCCTATTAAAAACAAGGAGCTGTAAATCATCCTTTGGATTCAAAAAACAACTCTTGAAATACTAAACTAAAGCAAGTATTCGAAGGGCTCCTGGGCTCCTTGAACTCCTATGTTCTTCCCATCCCAGCTGTAATACTCAGTGCCGCTGTGGGGTGCAAATGTGGTAACCTGAGCTTAAACTGCTGAGCAGCTTTCATCTTGTGCCTTTCCTTTGGTTTTTTCACTGTGTTATGAGTTTCCATGAATTCTTCTCTCCCTCTTTTTGAATGCCATTTAATTTTCAGAATCACGAAATTCATAGTTGTGCAGCTACCCTGCCTAGCAGGAGTGTGAGCAGCCATCATGAACAAAGGCATACTTTGACTCTTGAATTTCAAGCTGTCACCACAAAAAAACCCTCCTTGGTTTAAACTTACAGAGAATTTGCTAAAATGAGCTTTCACTTCTGTCTTTCAGTTGACTGTACATGACAATAACACAATACACTCAAGCAGTGTTTGTGTTTGGGGCTGCTGAAATTGTCTCACTGCTTCAGGAAAAGAGTGCTTCCTTGAGCCAGAGAGGAGTGATGACAAACTACAACCTGATAGTCCCCATTAAAGATAATCTTCCATGTAAACAAGGGCTGAAGCAATCCCCCAGAGGCTTTCCAGGAAAAGGAAGGCGAGACCACCAGATGCCGCTGTGTATGGCAGCGATGCTCTGTGGGCTGCCAAGCTGCTGACAGCTACAAGAGAATCCACACGGACATGCAGAGGAAACATCCACTGAGCTCCATAAAATACAAAAACCTCTCTGAAAGGCATCAAGAACAATTTGGCGTAGTTCTTCATCACAAGCCTGTTCAGATGGGAAGGAGTGAATGACCATAGCATTCCAGACAGAAAGAACTGGAGAGAGCTGGATGAGCAGTGAGGCAGCACTGCTTCTGCTCAGCATCCCTCATGGATGGCAGCTCAAACCCAGGGTCAGCACAGCAGCTTCCTCAATATTTGAATAAGATCTGGGAGGGAAATCCAATGTGCTGAGAGAAATCACCTGTAGTTCCTCTGTAGTTAATTTTAACAGGTACAGGCAACAGTTATGTAAGTTTAAAACCGATGCAATTTGCAGTTGCTTAAAATACCATAGTGCTCAATTTCTTTTTCTCAGTGCCTAAATATCTACTTCAGACATGATCAGACTTAGATAGGCAATCACCTTGTTCACTTGTTTCCCAGAGATGTCCCATCTCTGCTCATCAAACACAGTCAGCTTTTTCAGGCTAACAGTTTAGTCAATCTCTTCCATAAGGTAAGCAACCATAACATTACAGCCAACTGAAGAATTTCTATAACCCAACCTCAATTTGCTTAGAGACCTCCATCTAATTGCCAATCAAAATATATTAATGAATAATTTGCATGTATTTATTTATTAGTGCCAACATTACCCTTACATCTGAAATAGCCTGTGCTCATCCTCTTCCCCTCTTGTCCTCTCACTTTCTTCCCAGGCAGCAATTCTATCCTCTCCTCATCCCTTGCTTTGCCTGAGGTATCAGTCCCAGGGCTGGAGAGGCTGCCCATGTTCTCTCTGCCCTCTTTCTTCAACACTGATGACATTATTTCTACTTTTTGTGGTTGGAGCCCATCACATCAAATTTGGCTGAACAGAACTCTACTCAGGATTTCAGTTGAAGTTATGTGGGGGGTCTTGTATGGCAGTAAAACCCTGTCTCTCCTAGATATTTTTTATCCAAGAGAACTGATAACTATTTTTTCCCCCTTCACAGCTCTATTGTTGTTGGCTCATGGTCATTCTGTGCTTGATTAATGAACACATAATTTTCTAACCCACATAATTTTCTAACTACCCTAGTTTATAGCAGAAAAATCTCATTAGTTCCTCAGATGCAGGACTTTGCATGTTCTGACATTAAACTGCATCCAAAGCCTATTAAGATCGCCCAGACATGTAAGCCTGATATATAACTCCTTTACTGCTGATGTCTCCCAGGTTTGTTATCAGTGAAGTTTATTATAGTATTTGTGTATTACCAAAATGATTTAATGAAAATGAGATCAGGCTCAGGAACAGCTTTTAACTCCACTAATGACATTCAAAAGCCCTTTCAAAATAACTCACTACTGTTCTCCGTGACTTTCCAGCTCCTTCTCTTACACTAAATTTAATCTCTTGTTTAACAAATACTGCCTATATGTTTTAAGATCAAATGCTCTCCTTGAATCCAGAGGGATTTGTTCTTTGCTCCCCAGGCTGCTCTAGTATCACCTTTCTCTGGGGCTCCCCCACTGCAGTTCACCTCAACTGCTGTACTTTCCAGAATTTCTTCAATTATTCTTCTAAATCTTTCCTCACCCATAGGACTGGGTCAGGGAAGAGCATCAGCATGTCTCACTTTCCTCACACCCTTCTCACTAAAAGTAATCTATTTGATGTTTTCCAGTGATACAGGAAATGGCAATTAACAGATCTCTAGGATTCCTGTGACCAAGACAAGAACCCCAAGCTTTGGGTTCTGTACTTTTTTCCCCTTTTTTTTTTGTTTTAACAGGAACCTCACCCAAGTTCCTTAAGCTGCTCCCAACGAAGTAATCTCCACTTTCTCCTCTGGCTGGTGAGATCTGAATCTCCACCCTGCCTTCTGACTCTTCTTGCAAGGCTGGAGAGATCCTGGCAGAGGATGCCACTGACCTTCTCTACAGAAGCACCTTCCTTTGCCAGGACAGCCTGAATGCTTGAGCAGAGACCCTGCCTCCTGCTTCCAATTAGCAAGCTGTGAACAGTGTGGACTGTGTTACTCCTCACTGATGAAATTAAGTACTGAAACCAGAGCAACCTGAAAAGCTGACGGGAGCCAGGCACTTGTAGTCTTGTGTCATGGAATACATCAATTCAAATCCAATTCAAGGGCCTTAAATACTTGAATTAAGATTTCCTTAGGCAAGTGCTTTACTCAGAGGCTCCTTCTAAAAAAGGGTTGAGTCAGTCTCCAAACAGCAGGGCAGACTGTCATGACTGCAAATTCCAAATAAAGCAAAACTTCTCAGCAGCCCAGACTTGTTGCCTCACTCTCTGAGGCAGGGCTTAAGCTACACTGAGAAGCAAGTCTTTCTCCTAGCTGGCTTCATCAGTCCCCAGGGTGGCGTGCTATCTGATGCAGCTTCTACCTGTGATACCAAGCTTCCACCCAAGCTTTTCAACGTGCACACAAATCTAAAATAAGCCTGTGAATTCTCTATAGTCCCCTCTGGCGTTTCAGTAGGTGTGCTCCAAACACACCACAGAAGTTGTATCTGCACAATGCTATATATGATAGTTATAGCATCTGATAAATTTAACAGAGTTCAGTACTACAGTACATACTCAGGTCACGGACCACACTACTTCAAAGCCTCTATTCGTCTTTTCTCTTGCGGTATCCAGACCAAAACACGTCAAGTTTTAGTGCAGTTTTACAATTAATGCTTTCTGTTAAAACTTAGCTGGAATGTTTCAGGACAGCAGTTTTTGACATTTGAAAAGAATTACCTCCAAAAATAGGAAGATACCATATTTGCTTTTTCATTCTTCCTGCTCTACTTCCTATCTGCAAACTGACACCTCACACTGTACAAAAAGAGGAAACAAATCGTTCCTGGCATCCTTTGGGTACATGTTGACAGTTCAAGCAGAGCTTGTACTTGTTCAGTAAGAGCAGAGCTGAAATGAAGACTCTGGAAGGGATTTGGCTGACTGGATAGGAATTTTTACAATGCAGGAGACCCATCTGAGCATGTCACCTTGGGTTCTCCTTATGGTCAGTAACAATTTAACTGATGTAGGCAGTGGGATATGCAAATCAGCTCTTCTCAACCTGAAACATGCACCTACTGTGTGGTGGGATAAAGAGCTCCCCAAAATCCACCGGCTGTGGTGGGCACATAAACAAACAAACAAAGAGCTCAGAAGAATACATCTCAACTTAAATAAAAAAAATGCTTTTGACTGCCCTGAAAACCTTTCAGCCCATTAAAACCCAAACCCTGTGATGTGCCATTTCATTACACACTAATGCCATCAGTGTAATCAGTCACTGGCGTTACCTGGTAAGCATGGTCCGTGTGTACGAGGTAGAGGTTGGTAGGAGCTGAGCGGCTCAGAGGTGTCATCAATTTAGTCTCGGTTTTGGCACAGGAAGTTTCAGGACGGATTGTGTCTTGGGTGGGAAAGGAAGGAGGAGATGCTAAAGATGGAGAGACTGGGGAAAGACTGCTTAAGCCATCAGCTACTGAGTCCGTGTTGAGCCTGATTTCTGTATAGTAAAAATCTTCCTCTCCATCGCTGTAGTCAGACTCTCCTACACGTCTGTATCAAGATAAAGAAATAAGAATCGATTAAATGAAAGCAAGAACCCTGAGATGAATTTTAAGTTCTAGATGCTTGAGCAAATATATTAATATTGTTGATAAATTAGTATTTGCAGTTTCAACCCTTCCTACTTTATCTGTATTCTGGCTGCATGGAAGGGGGAGAGGAGAATCATCTAGTCTGACAGGAAAAGAAATAGGAATTACTTTTTTTTCCTCTCTGTGTCATTCTTGACTAATTCTTTGACCTTGGAGCAGATGTTTGACTCCTTCAGGTCAAGTGTCAGCTTCTCATTTGTAACTATTGTAAAGTTAACAAGAATCTCAGTGCACTCTGTCTTCAGAAGTCACAGCAAAGATAACAGACACAGGCAAGATATACTTCACTCATGTTACATCAAACAATATGCAATCTTATTGGAAGTTACTTAATTATACCAAATATAGCTATGGCTGCTATTCACTGTAACCTTCTGCAACATTAACGGAACAATTTGCTAGAAGGCATTCTCAGCATGCAACTCACTCAGACACAGAGAAAGGACTCATAGGGGCTGGCTTGCCACGGCCAAGACTTTCTCCAGAAGCACACTTACTGATGGAGGGCATGTGGAAAGTTTAATTGCCTTATCATGTGATGTGCATTTGAGCACAAGTGCTAACAGTGAAGCAGCCCAGTCAAAGCAGCAGCTGCCAGCTGACTACACATTATCTTGAAGTCCAAACCAGAACTTACTGAGAACACAGGTCCAAGCAGGATTGAAAGGCTCTACTAGAAGTGCCACCCATCAGAATGCAGCCAGTCACTCACCAAAACTACGCTCTCCAGAAAGTTGCTAACACCAGCAAATTCCAGAAAGGTTCTGCTGTTTACTTCTCCCTCTCCCACACCACAGAGGATGTCCCCACAGTATAAAGCACAAAGCAACATTCCTAACTGCATTTTGAGAGAGGTCTTCTCTGTTTACCACAGTGTTACTTTTAAGCCCAATGGTAATTGCTATGACCTTTTCAAGACCATCCTGAGCTCCAGACCTTTCTTGTGGTGGCTTTAATTTTTAAGCAGTGGGTAACACAGACCTACACAACAGAGATGTACTTTCACCTAACAGGTGAAATACACAAGACAGGTACATCCCTCAGTGAACTGCACCAGAGAGTTCAGTTACAAACTAAAGCTCTGAAACAAACCTGTGTCCTAAAAGATTCATTTGCTTTTGCTTCTAGTCCAAGTAAAACATACATACAAATCCTGGTTTCACCTGGGCTGGAATTAATTTTCTTCCAAGTAGCTGGAACAGAGATGTCTTTTGGATTTAGGATGAGAAGAGTGTTAACACAATGATGTTTTAGTTGATGGTGAGCACTGCTTATTCCAAATCAAGAACTTTTCAGCTTCCCATGCTCTGCCAGTGAGCAGAGGCACAAGCAGCTGGGAGGGAGCACGGCCAGGACAAAGGGATATTCCATACCATAGAATATCATGTTCAGTAAATACACCAGAGGAAGTTAGCTGGGAGGTGCTGATCACTACTTGGGGACAGGCTGGGCTTTGGTCAGCAGGTGGTGAGAAACTCTAATGTGCATTACTTGTTTCTCTTCAGTTTATTTCTCTTTCTCTCCCCTTTCACCAAAAGTATTAGAGTCATTAGTATTACCACTATTATCCTAAGTCTTATTAGTTTCATTTTGTTTAAGCCATTAAACTGTTTTTGTCCCAACTCATGAGGTTTACTCTTTATTCCTCTGATTCTTCTCCTGCCCTGGGAAGGAAGGGGACAGTGAGTGAGCAACTTTGTGGTACCTTGGCTGCTGACTGGGGTCAAACCATGACAACATGCAGCTCAGTTTCCTTTTTTTTTTTTTAGGTTTCTTATGTGGTTTGTGGTTTTGGTGGGTTTTTTGGCATTAATTCAACTCAGAACTGGCACAAGCACCTGACCTGAGTGAAACAAAGCTGAAAAGTATTCATGCAAGACCCTGAAACTGTGTAGCACAGAGTGCCATCCCAGATGTGATGTGCAGACAGCACATATGATGTAATGGCACTGAGCTGTGCAGCTGACAGGGGAGTGCAGTGTGACCTTGAGCTCTTTTTGGCCTTCTAGCAAAGCTGACAGAATTTCAGGGAATAAAGTGCCTCACTGTTGAAATAACTGCTCATTCACCTGGACACACTATTCCTCAATTTCCTCAGAAACCTAGGGATATGAGACAGAGATGCCAAGGACAATCCAACTCATCTCTCCAGCCAAGGGCAATTGCTCCTCTTTTATACCAAATCCTTTAGACTTCCAAACAGACTTCTCTCTTACCCAAGGTGAATGGTCCGTATGTGTTTCTGAATCCCTGCAGCTGTGCTCAGTACCTTCCCACAGTTCTTCCACAGGCATTTGAACATCACCTTCATGGAGTTCTGAAAATTATGCATAAAGCAACATTAGTTATATGGAAATTGTATGGATATTAGGAAAAATTTCTTCCCTGAAAGGGTTGTGAAGCATAGGAACAGGTTGCCCAAGGAAATGGCTGTGTCACCAGCCCTGGAGGTATTTAAAAGACATGCAGATGTGTTGCCTGGGGACATGCTTTAGTGCTGGACTTGGCAGTGCTGGGTTAAGGGCTGGACTCTTACAGGTCTTTTCCAACTTAAACATTTCTGTGACTCTCTCATTCTATGAAGGTAGGGAAAACCTCAAACTACCCCAAACAGATAAACAATTACAAAACACTGTGAAGGTTCAGAACCTTTGACTCCAAATCTCTAATTATCTAATAATCTCTTAAGTGTGTCACCCTAGTGCATTCAAGAGAATTCCAGTGAAAAGTTGCAGGAGCAGCTTGTGACAAAACTTCACCCCTCTCTGCTCATTGGCACTACTTTTCCATTTTTAAGTTTCAGTTCCTCCACTAAGGGAAGAAGATATAAAAACTTCCTACACTTCTTTCAAAAAAACCCTGATGAGGAATTCACACTTAATCCAAGGCACCTTCTTGAATTAAGGTCTTTCCAAAGCAAGCTCTTATGAGTGTTTCTACTCATGATATTTACAGCACAAAAAATATTGTGCCAGAAGAACACAGCTTCTGTTGTGACAATATTCACCATGAGCTGGCACAATCTGCTTTTGTTTCACTCAGAAGCTGCTGTAGACTTTACTCAGACAAGAGAATGAGAAGTTATCAGTCTGTGTTCAATATAAAAAAAAAGTGTATAATCGCATTTAAGTATTCTTTTTATATTCTTTAATATAACTTCATTGATCCCCACTGAGTTATCATTGATTTAGAGCACAATCAACAAGGCTATAACTAGGCCAATCTTCAACATTTTGAAGACTCTGGAGAAAAGCAAGTCTTAAAACAACACAGATGTTACAAACTCTAGAGAGATGTAAAAGCTAATTTTACTCCAAAATGAAACTAATTTTGTACAGTTTAAATAAAAAAAGAATTCTAAATAGCTTGTATGTCTCAAAAATAATTTTCTCTATTATTACAGAACACATTATTAACACAAGGAAGAGCATCAAAATACTGTATTATTATTCTATAATTTTAGCTACATATAAGATCAAATTAATATATTAATATAAAACTCAATTGAAAAAAAGAAAGGGAAGGAACAAGCACATCCCAAGAGTTAAGTACATTTCACTGTAACTTGAACAAAAGCTTCTTGATGCTTTCTTCAATTTGGACCCTTTGGAACTGCATGCCAGAGGATGGTTTCAGCATTTGCTAGGAAGATGATGATTAGAATTTAACTTTAAAAAAAAAATCTCAGCTGATGGGCTTTTTAAAATACAAGTTGATTGTAGTAGCATGTTCTCATAGTTACCCTGCAGTCTAACATCTTCTTTTTTAAAGTATGAATGCTTAAGGCTTTGAGATTTGAGGTACCTGATCATACTGTTTGTATGAAACATTACTTTGGAATAAATTGCACATAAATTGCCTCTCTATTTTTTTATTTGATAATTCAACTATCAGTCAAATAGATACATAACTCTTTTTCTTTTCTCAAATGAAATATAATCTGTCTAGCAATTCTGATTGATACTTTCCTTACTTCTATAATATAATACTAAATACTATTATCAGCTCAAAACCACACAACCAACCACCAACTATGGCAACAAGATGAAGGCCATGTTTATAAGTGACATCCTAGAATTTGAATATAGCATCATGAACACCATAAGTATCTTTATGAACACAGAATGGTTTAACATCCATCCCCAGTTGGATGGCAAAATTAGTCCCCTAGCTACACTGTGGTTTTGGATTTATTGTCAGTGACAGGAGTTTGCAAAAACCCAGGC
Organism: Rhipidura dahli; assembly: GCA_013399225.1. NCBI lineage: Eukaryota > Metazoa > Chordata > Aves > Passeriformes > Rhipiduridae > Rhipidura > Rhipidura dahli. Next base: position 583,848 of record VXAC01006626.1, on the reverse strand, counting down.
ACTTTTAACATAATCAAGTGAAAGCTCACTTAGTAGAAATAAAGAACATGCTTACATTTCCTCCATTTCTTTATCACAAATTACCTATTCAGGCTTAATGTTCTATTTAAGAAAATAATGGAACATAAATGGTTTGGTGAGGAATAACTACCTTAGAGGAAACTTTTAAGCGAATAGTAAGGTTACCAATCTGTTTCCAGGTTTACACCTTCTGACTTTTGCAGCCCTGAAGAAGAAATAACCTGAACATCTTTGTTTCAGCTTCTAAAGGTGCTAACTTGTACTCAGATCAAGTACCATGCTGGAGCCAGAATAAAGAAAAAAAACCTGCAGGAAAGGAAGTCAATTTATAAAACCAAGTTTGGCATGGAACATTACTGTTTATCTAAATATAACATTTGCCATACAAAGTAAAATCCCTGGGAACCAGAACAGATAGTGTAATAGACCTATGGTGGGTACATAAATAGAAATATTTGAAAGCAACTTAGAAAACAATAAAGATGGCAGCTGCAAACCCATCTGTCTCATCGCAGCTGAGCAGTAAGAGTGGTGCTAATAAGATGAAGGTTAACTGAGAAGTAAAAGGCAAACCAGGACACTTCTGCAGTCCTACTCCTCCTCTCCCACACGCCCCCAAACTGTCTCTCTTTAGCGTAACGCTCAGCTCCAACTTCTAATTTATTATAACAAAGCTGTCCTCCAAAATACTTCTTCCCTTCTTAGGAAGATGCACAAACATTTTACACCCCTTTCCCACCAACAAGGGAAGAACCACATGGGTCAGCAAATAAGCAGCTTCTGGAGCAAGAGGATAAATCTGAACAGGTTTAAACAATCATTAAAACTTCTTCCTGCTGGTGATGAAGCAATGAACTGTCTCAGACTGAGTCAGAAACAAATTCACTAAAGGGAATAAATTCTGTTTCTTCTCCTTACAAAAAGCCCTTTTACATCTTGTAAAATCTGTCCTGTTGTGTTGGGAGGGAAGGAAACTTGGACTAGTGCCATCTCTTTGTTTTCTTTTTCTTCCAGAGAAGCTTGCTGGCTAGCAATGGTGCTTTTTTGGGGTTAGTTTTGGACTTTTTTTTAATGTCGTGTTTTATTTAGCCTGCTTTTGCACTCCAACTGAGGATAAATTTGGCTAATGCTAATACTATATCAAAAGCCATCGGGTTTGAGCTCACTCTCTCCTTTTTTCACTCCATATGTTTGTGCAGAGAAAGCTTCACAGTATTAAGGTATCTGACATGCTGTCAGACAAACAGCACTTTGAGGGAACAAGGAGTATTAAAGCCATAGTCAGTTTTTGTGATGACATGTAAAGGTTGCCTGTTGCATCGGGCACACAGAGAATTTGTCAAAGTAAGACAGAAATCCCTTGAATGGCCAGAGGCAGCACCTTCTGGAAATCACTCTAGTGTTTTCTGAGCAGGAGGCTCTGTAGCACCTCACCATCTGGCAGGAAATATGTGGTCCTGATGGCAGCATGTGTGTGCAGGAGGTGACCACGTTGAATGAGACACAGTGACTAGGCGAAGTCCCTACGTTAACTGGATGCCAAGGAAGGATACAGAAGCAGAGCTATTTGGGTGACCTGCTCCTTTCTCACAACAAAATAAAGCCTACCAACATCCTATCTGCCCATGGGTATGGAGCTTAACATGAGGCTAACCTTTCTCTTCCTAGGAATGGGTTCATCGAAGAGAAGATTGCTTGTTTCCCCTTCATCAATACCATCATCTGGCTGGGAAGGTGTCCGAAAAGCTTTGAAGCTATCAGCTGACAGAGGTGGAGATGGGGTGGATGGGTTGGACTGGTCACTGGGAGCATTCCAGCTCCAGTATCCACTGCTGCTGGTACTAGAAGGCACAAATCCTCCTTCTTTCCAAGATCCATTCAGGGATTCTGTCAAGAACAACGACAGCCATTATTACATCAGTATCATTGTGGATAGGGATAAGGAGCTCTTTTTTCCTAAGTTTTAGATGCCATGTTGGTAATTAACTGTACATTCAGTAAAGGAAAGTGAAAGCATTGAATGTATAGAGGACAACCATATCTAACCCACTGCACACAAGTTACATATTCCACACTTGATTTTTATTTTATTTCAAACAAACAAACAAAAGCAGCAAAGTGTTTTTCTAAAAAGAAATATTGCATTTGAAAAGATAACCTGTTTTGGAGCATAAACAACAAAAACAGTCAGATACTGCATGCAAGATTTAAGGAAAACATTTAAATTGACCTTTAAAGGTCCCTGCAAACCCAAACTATTCTATGATTCTATATACATCCTCAACTTTCAACATGAACACATGACTATGTGCAGCCCCAAAGCAAGCTCCAAGCCACTGTACAGCCAACAGGAGATCCCCTGGGAAAGGAACCTATACTCCGAGCTCCAGAACACTAAGCAGATCCACAAAAACATGATCATCTTCCCAGTACTACAACACCAAAGAAAACCATAGATTCATTCTGTGAAACTCCTATAAGCTCTCAGTGCACACACCTGTGCCTAATGTGAATCTCTGTGTGAGGCTGTATGTATCCCTTGGGATATACAGGTGTACAGGCATCTGGATTCAGAAGTGGAACACATGGACACTGGATCACCTCCACACCTACTCACTGGAGGAACTGCCTCCTCAGTGCAGCAGTTCCCCTGACATTATGTGGTAAGGAGACACTGGAACTAAGTGCTTACACTCTGCAACACCATGGGTGGGAGTAACAGCACTGCCTGTGTAGTCTGAGACACAGCTTGAGCCACGCTTCACATGCAGAGGTCCTCAGGTGACAGACACGGGCACATCACTCCTGCCAGTGCCTAAAGGGCACCAGAGGGGGATGTAGCTCATCAGCCCAGCAAAGGCATGTCCCCAGCACATCCAGGGTGCAGCCACAGGCAGCTCTGCCAGAACCCTCAGGTTCTCACAGGGCTTGGGCAAATGTGCAGGGATGGTTTAGGTGCAGCTTCTCCCTAACTCAGGCATTGGAAGCTTCTCCCAGTGACACTGTAGGTACCTGAGTATTGTGCAACACCTGACTTTGGAGATGGCAAGCAAATAACATGTGGTCATGAAACAATATTTAAATGTGAGACAAGTCTTTTCAAGTCAGTGCCTGTCTTTAAAAGATCTGCAAAAGTCACTCCTTCATTCCTTCTCAATTTCTTACAGAAAAATTTAACTAATGATGGTTGGCAAGAAAGTGAGTTATCAAAAGCTTACCCCCAAACCAATGAATTTTTGGGTTTTTTTCTCCTAATTCAGTTGGTTTGGGACAAAATCCTTAATGATTAACATCAGCTGCTCAAAAAACCAGAACGCAGTGCCCCCTTGAGTAGGCAGCAGTACTGATTTACTGATCAGGGCTACGCAGCATAAATGGAATTGACCCTCTCCCTCCACCCCTCCCAGTTTCTCTTTGGAAAAGGACATGGATGTTTCTGGTAGCTCCTAAGTTAACATATGAAAATGTCATGTTTTGTCTCATGATTACAACCTTCATGTGACTATAATGAAGATGGGTTTTGTTTCTTTTAAATATTTGGTACTTCAGTCTTGTGCCAAAGCCAAAAAATACATCTGGTATCAACTTGTGACCTTAGCATAGCTTAAAATTTCCATGTCTTCAGAAAAACAAAGGAACATTCTTTCAACTACTACTTTCTGACAGCGTTATGGTGGTGCTTTCTATTCTCAGTGTTTACAGCTTCTCCTCACCTTGCTGAGAAAGAGATGTAAATCAAGAACATTTTCAAAGTAGTATGGAAAAGACTGAATGAAGTTGACAACAGGAAAAAAACCCAACACTGGTTCTCACTCATACTAACAAATCTGTCCATGTAAAAAAAGTTCAATATATAAATAAATGCAACTTACTCTTATTTTGGGGCTCTTTTCACATTGCTGGAGTTGCGTGAAAGAGAACCAGACCAAATATTATTCTGCTGCAGAGAAACAAGGGCCAAACTCTGATCCAGTTTACATAGGTGGTCATCCCCAGGAATTCCAGCATGGATCTGACTTTAATATTAACACTAATGCTATTTTTTTTTACTTCTAGGCAAAATTCCATTTGTTTTAAGAAATGTTCCTTTAATTATACTGCTTCTTATTGCCCTTTTCTGGAAAAGCATGTACAAAAAACTAATCACTAATAAGTTTGTTGCTTGTATTACTAGGATCAGAGCCTAGCCTTGCAACACCAAATAAGCTTTAAATTATCAAGTCTTAACACTTCTATTTAAGTCTTTAGTAAGCCTTGACTCAGGCAAAACTAAGATATTCAGGGAGAAGGTGCCCAAAACCAGCTTCAAAATTTTATCTGTGACTACTGAAAACATGGGAATTACTTTCTCAGGCTAGTCTTCCCATATTTTGGGAAACAAGCAGACAAGCTATATGAAGAAATATCAAAGAGCACTCAGACTATGCTAAGAAATATCAAAGGCAGTTAAACAGCCACCATTTACCTATCAGCAATTCAAAAGGGCTTGTTAGGAAGATCTTTCCCATCGACAGCTGCAGCTAATGTGCACTGCTGCTCCTGGAAGGTGTCACCTGCTCAGACTGCCTAAGGTGGCAGACACTGCTTTACTCACAGCAGAACAGCTCCCCCGGACAGGGATGCAGTGGGAATACGTGTGCCTTGGCCACACCAAATCCCTGCCTGGCACATCAGCACAGGTCCACCTTCAGCTGTCTGTGGGCTGAGCAGCTGGACAGCAGGTGTGCTTTCACCTTTCTGCTGGCCTTCCCCAGTGGCTGGCAACATCCTGTCCCTAGGTGTGCCAGTCATCAGGGGTGTCACTGCCTGCAGTTTCCCAGTGCTCCTCAGAGCATAAACACTTCAGGATTTCAACACTGGAAAGCACACGAACAAGGGCCATGGGTGTTCATGGCCAGAATTCCAACTAAATGGATAAAACCTACATTTTCCAAAAATAAATGGAAAACCCACAGCATTTGTTCAAAAATGTTTAAAGATTGGACATTTGCTATGAACTCCTTTAAGAACATCATTCAGTGGATCGTGCCTGTTCCCATGAAGAAAACCAAGTATTCTTCAATCTTCAAATTACTGACAGTAGGAGAGCATCTAGTGTATTTTTAGCAGTTACACGTGAGTAAGAAAAGTCAAGAGTCATACAAACAATGCTGAGGTACCCTAACAAGGGCATCCTAATTTAAATTATTCCTTAAAATAAAACACTCTTAAAAACTTATTGTAACTTGAGTCAATCTCACACAGATCAACTATATTTCATTACCAATCTCTTTATTACCTGAAACTTCTTACATTTATTTTTGTGTGTCTTCTGCTATATATATGAAGTAGTCTTTAAAGGGATTATGGATTTGATGGAATACCATCAGAGAGGTCCAAACAGCACAGGAACTGGAGGCCTAATCCTGCATCAGCAGAAGCAGACCTCTTGCTGTACAGATGACACTGCCAAGGGCTGTGATCTGGAAGTGCTTTGCCTTATTGTGGTTTTGGGTAAAATCTGATTTCCATGGAGTGGAGGACAAGAACAACTGCTATAACGTTTCCTGGATATGGCACTCAGGACATGGTTTAGAGGTGAACATGGTGGTAGTGCCAGGTTGATGGTTGGACTTGGTGATCTCAGAGGTCCTTCCTAATCCTAACCATTCTACAATTCTAGGACTGTATATGTGCAAATGCAAACAAGCTCTTTGAAAAATTAAGTGTTTCAGTGAGGTTAGGAGACTTCTTGAAGTGCTCATATTCCATTTATGGAAAGGGCATCTCCCTTTTAATGAACTGGAGCTGCTCAACATTTAAAGAAAATGTTTCTTTTCATTTCTGCCAGTGCTGCACCGAAGACTTTGACTAGGCTGGAGCCAAGCTCAGTATGATCCCCAACACAGCAGAAGACAGCCACTCACCATTTGTTCTCCACCACGGCCACAACTCCTGGAAACAATCCCCCTGGTAAAGAGCCCTGGCACCCCTTCCCGCAGCCCCTGGCTCCAAAGGCTTACCATTGGGTCGGACAGGAGGGCTGCGGACCAAAGGGCTGGTGGATAAACTGGTGAGTACCATGGCTGCTGTTACTTTATCCATGTCCAGTTCTTCTGGAGATTTCCTGAAACACAGTGAGTGGGAGGCAGGAAACACATCAGCAAATATTTAACTTTTTTTTTTTTTTTTTTTT
>VXAC01006626.1:512465-577385 GCA_013399225.1 Rhipidura dahli | reverse complement strand
GGGGCGGGGGGGAGGTGGGGAGAGAGAGAGAAGGTTGTTTTGCACGTGTGATGGGTGCCTGAGCCAGCATGATGGCACAGGGGCCCGCTGCTGCCTCAGCCTGGTCTTGTTGAAAACCTGTGAAAGTCAGAGGAGAGGACATGGAGAAGAGGTAATAAGGGAAAGGAGAGCAGCCAGCTTTCCAGGAAAAGGAAGAGAAGATTTGGACAACGACAAATGCCACCAGGATCCAGGATTCAGTGATCCATTGCTCAAGGACTCATGGGGCTTTTTTAGGCAATGAAGAATATTTTTTTTTTGTCTGTAAAAACGACATACTATCTTTTTCACCCAAGAGTAACTCTCTCACAACGTAAAATTTCTGAGGAGTCAATGCACCAAAATAAAACTACCAAACCCACTACGTTTAGCAGACTTTTGCTTTCCATCCTTGTGGGCTGGAAATCCTTGTGGGATTTCCACCTTGTGGGTGGAATCAAAGCAGATAATTTTTTGAAAACCTTTGCTTTCAAACATATGACTGATCATCCAAAATCATCTTTTCAATTCCTAGAGATCAAGTTAATTTTGTTCTTACAAAAGGACACGTATCCCATTTTAATTCTGCTTTGTGGGTCTCTGGAGATGTCTCTGTGCCTTGCCAGGAGCTCTACTGAACAGATCAGGTTGAGTCTAATTTAAAGCCCAAGATAAGAAGTGGTCAGCTATCTGCTGTTTCCCATCAACTGTTGGTCAGTAAGTCACCAAAAGGAACAGGATGTGCTGGGTGCACTCCCTTTTCTAGAATCTTATCTCACCCATCAGGTGGAAGGTTCATTAACTGAAAACTATACTACAGTCCAAGGCTCTTGATATTTCAGTGAGCAAACCTTGAACTTGCCCATGAAACAGTTCACAGCTGCTTTCTAGCTGATGCAAGGAACCACACAGATGCTGATGAGCACTCTCCCACGCCACACAACAGCTTAACTCTCACAACTGTCTTTTGCAACACATCAGTGCCTGGAACCGAAACACTGATGATGATTCCTGCTCTGTTCTGATTGTATCTGTAGAAACCCTTCTTTCCTCCAGCCAAGGCGTTTGCAAAGAGCACAGCAGCCATATGGTCATCATCAAGTACTGGAAAGGTCTCGGATATCTGCTATAATCAGCTGAATCCTGAATCTGTCACCCATCAGCTCCTCACGTCTGCCAAGGAGTGTTTCACTCAGAATGCCAAATTCCTCTGGGCTCAGAAACCCCTTCCTCAGGGATGACATGGAGATGATATGCTTTCTCAAGACCAACATTGCCAGATGATTTTCCAATTACCTAATATCCCAGTATGAAAATCTAGTTTCTGAAAAGGCTTCAGTTGCTCTGTAGCCCACTCCGGCCAGACTACACCAACTGTCCCAGTGACTTTATCCAGTTGTGAACAAACCATTAATACCTGCTTTTCTGCAACACATGAGAATAAAATGAGCACAAGTTCCTGATATGATGGAGAAGCTGATCCCTAGTGTTTGCAATCAGCCTTTCAACAAGGCTCTTCCGTGTGTGTGGCAACAGGACTAACATGCTCCCATTCAGGCCTCTGCAGACTTGCAAAATCAAACTACAGCAGTTGTTGCAAGTGTTTGCCAAGTTGGTGTCAAGATGTCACAGTCCAGACCTGGAGCTAAACTCAAAGTTTCCCCAAGTAGTTTATAACTGACTTCTTCTAGCTCTTCTGAATTTTCTCCCCCCTCTACAATGACAAGCACCACTGTTCTGAAAATCTAACCCTTACTCCAAATAATTTTACAATGTCCCAAAATTGTAAATTGGCATCTGTGCATTGACATCTGTGCCTAAGGTGAAAAGTCTTCGCAAGCAGGCAAAGGACAGGAATACTCATGAGAATCCTTGCCATTTCTAGCCATGCTAAACCACACTCCTGCAACTACTGGAATCCTTTTCTCTTCCTGATCCAGTTTAACAGGCTAACAGCCCAAATAAAATGAACTTTGGACTTTTTCTCTGCCCATTTTGAATGACAGCCATTTTTACTATTTACTGCTCCTCAACTGCATCCAGCAAACAAGAACACTGCTCATGCTTCCCAGCCACAAGAATTTTAGCAGCTACAGTGCTGGCTTATGTGACTCTGCTCCATTTTTATAAGTTGGCTCATAAATGCAAGCACACGTATTTCATGTATCACTCAGCCAGTACTGCAGCAGCCTTTGAGAGACAGGCAAGGCATAAAACTGAAGAGAGGAACCACTTAAGCCATCTGCATTTAGTCAGCATCACGTGTGAGCTGATTCCTTAAGACTGCCCCAGTACTTTCCAGCTTTCTCTACTGGAAAGCTGAACCTGCACACAGCTGTTCAACAGCATTTGCACTCAGAGGGGAGAGATGTTTGCTACGCATCAGTTGTTCCCAAATCATTTATCCCAGCACTGCTAAGGCGATTTTCTGTGGACTGAAATCAAAAGCCCTGATGTTACTGTTATTAGGTGCAATGAAATTTAAATCAGTTCTAAGATCATCTACTGCACCAACTATGAAGACTTCTTTTCTCTAATCCCACATCCCAGTCTCCAAATGACATCTCCCAACTTCTGGATGGATGTACTTGTGTCAGCCCAGTCTGCATCTGAGAACCAAGCAGTTTTGGATCCTGTCTTTCCACGTGTTTGTAAATCCAAACTCATGAAATAGCTGAATTACAATGACTCAGCTGAGATATTAGCAGCAGAAGTTACAGGTCCCTGGGGACAGACTTTTTACCACCATCCAAGGTCTCTCAGTTTCACATCTCACTGCTTCCTCAGCAGGGAGAGTGGTTTCACTGGATCCCTGAGAAACACTAATCTAGCCAGCCTGGCCATTAAAAGTGTCCTTTTTTTAAACAGTCAAGGCCAAATCAGACTTAGTTACTACATTTACTCTTGATCAATCATTTCCTTGATTTTGCTGATGAATTTACTGCTTTTTTTGATAATAATTTATCAGTGTTAAGCAACCATCACATTTTCCCCAGACAAAGGTCTCTACAAGGAAAGGATGAAAAGTATTCATGCAGTTTAAGCTCCAGAAGATGAGAAAAAGAGGGTCCAAGACAAGTCCAAGGCTATGCAAGTATTCCAAACCAATGCAACATCCAATCTCCTACTGTCCCATTTCCTGTGCCAGATCCTGGCCACTGTTACCTTCAAACTCCCTACTAAGTATTATTTCCATCTGGACACACCTATACCACGCTTCTATTTTTTTTCTTCTATTTTTTAAGACTTGCTCTCAAATAAATCTTTAAAAATATATATTTTATTCTAGTTTATAAGTCTTTAGACTACTCTTTATTACTTGTCTGGCTTAGATCAAAAAGCCTGTAGTCCTTCCTCTTGGGAAGACTGCATTTTAAGTCAGTACTTTACCCAAGCATATTTTAAGGGTGCTGGAGAATATTCTTACAGCAGAGAAACTTGTAGTGGGAGCAGGTGCTTCTGATAAAATTGACCCTATTGAAAAGCACAACCAAGTTCACTTGAAGCAAAGAAAAAAAAAATTTTCCCTGCCTACAGCTCCAAAGCTTTCAGTGAATTCCCTGACCAGAAACCTCTGACTCCAGTGCAGCAATGCTCCAAGCAATGAGGCACAGGTTCACTGTACTGTAAGGGCTCTCCTACACTCCAGAGCTGACCCAGCACAGTCTGAGTGTGGGCCAGGCAGTGTTTCCCCACCAGGCCTCCACTCCCACCAAACAATGACAGGGACAGCAGCATTCTGCAGCTGCCAGGACCAGGCTGCAAGGGGGAAGAAAATGCAGCATCAGGAGAAAAGCCCCGGGAAGGGGAAAGGGAATAGTATTTGCAATTGCTTCAGGTGGATGTTGGCTACAAAAGTTGATGATCAAAGAACCAACCTTCTTCTCTAGAATCACATACCCCTGCTTTCCAGCAGTGTTGAGCCTGCCTTTCCTTATCCTACTCTTTAAACAAAAACCACCTGAAGCCCTTAGGCCCTAAACATTCAGATTTAATAAAATGCTTACATTTTCCCCTGTTTTAGTGGAGTCACGTGGTTATCTCTTTCTTACTGCTACCCTCACCAGAGGAACATGATAAAAAAAAAAAAATTAACTAGGATTGATAAGAAGAGAAGCAGTCAAGCACAAAAATGCTATTATTCTATGTTAACTGTCTACTGTCCTCCACCCAAAATTCAGCTTTTGACAGTGGTTCACAAAACACCTGGACCTTTTGTTAAGGAAGTACCATATAAATATGTATGCATTAATAAGCTCTAAGTGGGACAAAATAACACTATATTTAAATTGTTGTCTCCCTCCCATACTTACAGGTCCTAAACTCTCATAAATAGACCTCTGAAATCTGACTCTGATCACTTGACTACAGCCACATCACAGTGATACTGTCATACTGAGCTCAATATTATTAAGCATGCTGTTAGAAGCTTTTGACACCCAAAATATGATTCATCATATAATGAATCACTGTAATCAGTGCACTAGTTGTAACAGAAGCACTTCTGAAAGAAATAAAAATCCTATATTACATTCTACAGGTAAAATAAAAATATTTTCATTTTCTTCAATTCATCATTAATGGCAAAACCAACATCCTAACAAAGAACCAGCAAGAAAATCCATGTATATGGCTGTGACTCCATGCATCTAAAGTAACTACAATCACTCTTCTATAATGAGTAAAGATCTACATCATGCTACAAAATACTCTTAGTCTATACAATACTTTGCATTTACAATACCTGGTTACCATCTAAGAACTCAAAATACTGACAGTACAGATAAAGAAATTATCTTCTTGCTCTTGTGTTTGGTTGCTGATTATGGAGACTGAATAACTTACTTGCCAAAGTCAAAAACAAAAATAAGAAAGAGAATGGTCCATATAAATAGTCCAAGGTCATCAGCATCCTTTAGTAAAAGCCATATTTTTTCACAATCAAGCAAAAAGCAAAGGGAAATATTTCCAAATATTATATTAAATTAGCATAGTACTATAGTGATACATCTCAAAACATTGTGAGCATTACTATTCACACATTTAAAAAGAAAATTGGTGTTTGATATCTGAAGGAGAGATACAATAATAATGCACTCATTAGAAGTTAAGGATTTCTGCCTTTGTTCATTGTGGTCAAACATAAAATTAACATTTTCCACACTAACTTTATATTTGCAGACTAATTCACATGCAGAATGAAGGGCCTTTCTTTGTTTCTGCTGTTCTTCTTATATACAAGCAATTTTTTTAATAGTGACAGCTACTAGAATAAATTAAGATGAGAATCTTTTATTGTACAGCTACAGAAACTTTTCTTCTAAAAAAAACTATATATACCTGAACTTCTCAAGGAATAAAAGAAAAATGCATCAAAGACCACCTCAAAGTTCTCCATCTCCTCCTGGCCAAGCTAATAGATTTTGCTATTCAGTTATTCAAAGGGCCTTTGGAAGTCTGGCTGGTGTGTTAGAGCCTGAGAGCACTTGACAGAGTACTCAGTAACTGAGACACTGACTTTCTATTTGGACTGTAACAGCTTAAAGACAATAAAAAGTCTCTGCACATCAGTCCTAACAGATGGGAGACATTCACAGAGTGGTTCACAGCATCCTGGAGTAGAAAATACATTTAACAGAACTGAAGAGAAAGTGGTGTGTAACACAGGCACGTTTCTCAAAGTCTTTTATTTGAACTTGCATCTAGCATTGCTCCACAAAAGAACGGGTCTGTTTCTACAAACACATATTTCTCTATTGTCTCCATTGTCACTAAACCCACTAAAACTTGGAATGATTCAGAAGAGAATCCATTCATTTTTACAACCATTTTGTAGATGTAGATACCGAGAAATTGTGGTGTTTGGTTCCAAAGGTTGGCTGATGTACTCTCCCACAGGGCTCTCACTCGTCTTTCCCTCTGCTGCTCCTGTCACCACCTCAAGCTAAATGGCTTCCCAAGACAGGTGTGTCCCCAGGAGCCCCTGGAGCACCCTTTCCCAGTCCTCTCTCCTCCCTGCAGAGGTACAATTCAGTGATGCTACCCTGGCTGCTATGGAGGCTACTACCACACCAAGCCTCCCCAGGGAGTGCTGGCAGAGCAGCACCAGCAATAAAAAGGATGTTAAATCACTGTGATTCCTGTTGGCTGGTGTTAAACACATTCCATGGACGTGGTATGCTGCTGCTGCCCCCTCTGCAGTTCAGCAGCAGGAATAGCTGTTTTGCCCCTTAAGGCTCCCCAGAAAAGTTTGCTTAAGTTTTACAAAACAGATGGAAAATGCCTTTTTCATAGAAACCTCTCTTTCATCGCTTTTTGAGCAACTTGTCTGACTTCCTTAAAGATAAGTGAAATTTCAAACCTATCCATATGGAAACAGGACTGAACTCTAGATCTTACTATCTGATTTACAAAATATGGGCTACAGCGTGCTGGGACTGGGGAGAGGATGGGTAGTAAAACATTGCTCTCATTATTGGCTGGTGATAAGATCTACAGTTTCAAATGCTCTGCATAAACAGGAACAGTTAGGCAAGCCAAATTCCACACTGGGAGATAAGCTGCAGTTTACATTAACAACTTATTATATATAGTGAAAAAAATTGATCCAATGAATACTTTTTACTTTTCAAACAGCTGCAACTTACCAGGAAGACTTAGCTGGCGAAGAGCCCTTGGGGCAATGACTGAAGATGAAGTAGAAGTATGACACAGGAATTGTCTGCTTCAAATTGGAGCAATCAAATAAAGGGTAATCTCTTGACAGATTATGAGTGGAAAGCAAAAATTAAATTCAGAAAGGAGTAAGAGAACCCTGCAGAGAATGGTTATCCCTTATGGTCATTCACCAATCTTGAGGATTTTTGGGGAAGATTTTCTGTTCCATTTTCTCTACTTTAAAGGCCACTTGCTGATGCAACAAATAACTGTCTGCAAACCAGGTCTCAATAGCGCCCTGAAGCAACACACCAATTATTCCAAATCTTATCCAAAATACTCAGGTTCCATCCATTTCCTGCCTGTGCCTTATGCTACTTATCTAGTTTGTTCTCAGGTACATCCCCACTCATAAATGAGATCACTTTGACGGGGTTCTGTTTAGCGAGAGAAAACTTCACACTTCAGGTGCTTTCCTCAGGGAAAGGGGCTGGACCACTCACTCAGTGCAATACAAATTACCATGCTGAACATGAAAAAAGATGGAAAAGTAACAAAACAGAAAGTCCATAAATCTTCCTGAACTTTTGAGAAGAATGGTTAGCTCACAATATCCTTACAGCAGATGCTACAAGAACTTTGTCTTTCCCAAAGAGAAAATGCAAGGTCAGGAATGTTTTGCTCTTCCTTCTTTCCCTCTTATCTTTTGCAAACAGCATGATTCCCACACTGTATGAACGTCTTATATTCCCAAAATATGTTTTGTAGTATTACTGCATATATACAGTCCTAAGGCACATACATGGATAATTTGTTTAGTACAATTTGCCTTGGAAAACCTGCAAGTCCTCATATCACCAAATCAAAGAGCCACAGGCATGTTGTTCTGCTGCTACATCTATCTACTGCTGTGAACAAGATGGCAAGCACTTTGCTGAAATCAAGTCAGTCTCAAAAATGACTTAAGGGTCAGTTTCTGTTTATTGTTAATATTTACATGTCATTCTTTCTGAGCTCTCCAAATCCCTACTTTTTTCAAACAAGAAGCAAAGAGAACTGGAAATAAAAAGCCACTGACTCTGGACAATGCTATCCAGAGCTGCCAGAAAGAGATCTGGAGACTCCAAGAAAGAAAAACCTCCGAGATGACCCTCTGCTCCCTGTCAGAGTGAGACTGTATACCCTGAAGAGTGGAACCATTAAGCCATTGTTTCTATGGCATACACAAGGCAAAAGGTCACAGCACTGTAAACTATCTTCCAGGAGGTTCTTTGCTATTGCAGCCATTCAGGAGACACATGCTATGGTTCACCTCATAACTGGTTGGATTTCTGTCCTTCTCCATCCACTAGAAACCTGCTTCAGAACAGACAAGACGTAGAGTTAGCTCATCTTGCCCTCTCCAGTCCCAACTTCCCTTCATCTCCTCTCCTTGGACCTGTTCTGCAGGGACTACAGTACCTGGGATAGTTAATTCAAAGCTATTTTGTCTATGCACACATCCATGAAGAGCATCCAGGTACACCTCTCACATGGGCTCTCTTTCCATTTCCTTGATCATCCCACAAGTTTGTGTTCATCTCATCAATAAGAGCACATCCATCACGAGCAAAGCTGCTCCAAGTGCTGTTAACATAGTCTTGTCCTTATCTTCTACAAGGACACTGTTATTTCCCTGTTCCTGTTGAAATCACCATGATTTGACTCACAAGGATAGCTCAGTCACCTGTAAGGAACAGTAGAACTCCACTGCTGTTCTCTACATCGCTTGTTTACAGCTAATGAAGTTGGAATTATTTGGTGCTAATGAATTTTTTTGTTTTGAACAGGTACAAAAATATTTCCTTCTCAATATAGTAACATACACAACTGACATTTATCTTTACATCCAGCCTAATTACAGACCAGATTAATGCTTTTCCTCTCTTGGTTTTCATTTTCTCTGGAAAGATCATTATTGAGATAGCAGCACTTCCAGATATTTTCAGGTAGAGCAGTAGGGTGTATGGTACAAATACCAATAACATGAACTCTCATACTTTACATGTGGGACTCTACAGACCACTTGGTCCAGTACTCTGCAGCCAGAACTGACTGTTTCACAGGAAGATGCAATAGGGACATTCCCACAATTAAGGTGTCATCCGATCCCCATGAACTACAAATTTCCTTATACTCTGTGACCAGATTAAAAAAGCACAAACAGAACATTCTAGATATTCCAACACATCTTCTATCAGCTATGGCTCTGGATATTCTTCTTTTCCTCATCTTCTCCTTCCTCTGTACACTGTCCTCATGTCTGGGCTTCAGTCATGTTCCAGGGCAGGGAGCAGAGAAATCTAGTTATATTATTCAGGAGACAAATACTACCTCGTTGCAGGTTTGATTAGTTATTTCTGTGACTGTTATGCTGTTCTCAAGCTACCAGACATGGAGAGCTCCAAGCTCATCATAACTTTATTTGCTATGACATTGCTTCCTATCAATTGCCTTTTTGATGTGAACATACCTAGGAACTTCAGCATTTCTTTACATCAAGCTCCTTCCAAGTTTATCAAGCCACAGTTCAGGATACACCCTACTTCTGAGAAATGAAGGAGTTTTGGAATGCAAATATCTCAATCAGCCAGAGATCTGAATGATGTACTTTATAGCAATCCACAGCAAGAGATACAAAGCGAAGCCCCCGAGGCTATTCCAGTGTCAAGGAACTGCCTTTGCCAGTTTTATGCCATGATGACTTAAGCTGATGTTCTGACAACACACTGGCAATGTGTTGAAGAGCTAAAGAAGGTCTAAATCCTTCTGTTTTAGGAAAGAGAGTGCTAGATTACAGACTGAAATAGATACCACCATATTAAAAATACATTGTTCCAGCATCACCAACTTGCACACACTCTACACCATATAAGCTTGTTTTGGGTGACACACAGTTTACTACTAGGTCTTTCACAGATTTTTCAGGCAGGTTACTTTTTTAAAAAAAAATCTCACAGATGAGAGGTTTCTGTTGCTTGCTTGGCACCTGAAATTTCAACTGGACACTATTTCCCTGTGAAGTACCACCACCAGACAATCTCCAGGCCTAACCAACACAGTGTCTTTAACAAGGGCATCTGACCTTCAAACAATTAGGGACCAAAGCCATCTCTTCACTGAACCATCTCTTACAAAGAAGAAATATATTTAAGTCAAGCATCCATCTTTCTTCTTGCTTTTTAAACAACTCTTCAAACCTTTCAAAGGTCCAAAACAACTTAATTTCTTCCAAAGGAGCCAAACACAACCTCTTAGATAGCCATCTCCTCATCCCACGAGTTAAACTTTTGCTGCACAGCTAAGAACTAAAGATATTTTAAAAATGATGGATATAAAAACAGCCACTACAAAACAACAAGATTGGAGAAGATGAATGGACAGCAAGGAAATGCCACTGAAGCTTCTGGGCAGAGTAGAACCTACCAGGCCTGATACTACACATCCATGTTAAAGGATCAATAGGGCTGCTACCTTTTGTGGCTGAGCAAGCCATCTGCACAGCTGGTGTGTGGAGAAGTTGGATTTTCAAAGAGCACTGTCCCTGCATGTACACGGTACAGCATGTGCATGTGACTGTCAAAAAAATCCCAGGCAGGAATAACTGCACCAGAATTTATTTATTTATGAACAGAAGAGCAATATCCACAAGAAAATGAGAACACATGGACCATATAGTCTAGACAGCAGCCAGTGTTGACTGATAGCAGATCTTATACTCCATGACCATATATATTTCTGCACCATTCAACAGTATTGCACTGAAGATGCTCCTCCTTAACAATCCCACTGAAGAGGAGTTTAAAATAATTTCCTGTAGAAGGCCTCTCCTTAAGTCTGTAAACAGTTAAAATTATTTCTCTATTTCCTAGGTCAGGATGTTCTCCTGGGGTACAATTTTCTAACTGATATATGTTTGCAAGGAGCAGTGGTGGCAGATTAGTCATCTTCATTAATGTAGGACTGTTAGGTACCCAGCATCCCAAATAATGAGAGTTAAAAACCACAACACCAGACCTAGACCTTTGCTTTTAGACTATACCATGGGTACGAGTCCCATTGTGAAAAGGGATGTTTCACACATAAATCTGGTGATGCTGCAGCTGGGAATGATCATTCTTGCTGCAATAGCATTAACTGAAAATGTTTGTCATGGCAGGAAAAACTGTTCCTTGCACCACTACTTTGCATTACACTGCACTAAGGCCATCAAGCAAGATGCCACACATCACTTATACTACATAACATTATAGTATCTGTATCAGACCTTCAGAGCTCTCTTAAATTAAATGAGCACTTCACCTTTTACCCCATCACCACCATTTAAAGTATATTTATTCACTTATAAATAGTTCTAGCATCCAAAAACCAGTAGTATGAGTGATGATTCATGACAATTATGGATACACAGTGGTTTCTCTTTAAAGCTACTGGGAAGCCATTTAATCCCTCATGAAATTTCTGAGCTCTGGTTTCTTATCTTCGATTCCCTTCTCTGAGGGAAGTGAAAGCATTGCCCTTTTATGGAGAGNTTTTTTTTTTTTTTTTAAAATACCAGCCCAAATCCTAAGCCAGCACAGCACAGTAACAAAAGCAAGCTGCTGCACAGAGTCCTCCAAGCATTGGTCTTCTGGCAACCAGAGCATATCTAGAGGCTTCTACAAGCAAACTAACTAAGATTAAAATAGGAAAAGAAGTGGGAAAAGAGAATACATCTTTGTATAAAACTTTCAGGATTACTGTGACTCTCTGTAACTCTTTGTTCTTTTTTTATTTTTCAGAATTTCAGCTATTCATATTCTTAGAGCTAAGCGTGTTCTTAAGGTGGTTTTCTTTTNAAGTAGAAGAAAAACAAAAAATAAAATCTAGTTTATCATAGAATGGCCTGGGTTTGGAAGGGACCCTAAGGATCATCTAATTCCAGTGCCCTTGCCGTGAGCAGGGACCTCTTTCACTAGACCAGGTTGCTCAGAGCTATGTTGGTTGTGTTTTTAAAACACATGCAACAATACTGGTATGTTGGAGAACACAAAGTAGAGAATATTTGTTTGCCTGATGTACCTGAGATAAGGCCAAATNGCAAAATTGGGTGAGACTGCTAGCAACATTAATAACATACGTTAGTCTCTACAAGGTAAAGAAAAAACGTGAACTGAAACTAAAGGATGTGAGTTCACTGCTTCTGCTTAACACTATTAACCTTCCCATACTCTCTCCAAAAGACTGACNCCTGAGTCAGCTCTAAGACCCTCAAAAACAATTTGTATCCCCCGTACATGTCTAATTGTGATTCAAGGCCGTACAATAAGCTCCCAACACTTCTGGAAATGTTACAATCTACTGAAGTCTGAGTTAGAACATAGAAATACTATATAGATTCTCACAGGGTGAAAAGGTGAATGTTTTCCGGATTGTTATTGTAGTGAGTTAATAAAAGATAAGAGCCAAGATGGAGGATTGACACAGTTAAAAATTCCTTTTTCCTTTCTTCTACCCATGATTCATGTTCTGCTGTAGAGTTACTGGATAGAATTCTACTGCAGTTCCGCTGACATGGACATACTTGGGAAACACATATTGGTTTAAAAGTATAAACAACAAATTACGTAAAAGATGGTATAAAATGTCAGGGAAGAAGAAGAAGCATTCATTCTCTCCTTCTTCCTGCTATAGAGTAGATGCTATTGTGCTTTTGCTTAGGCTTATGTTAGTATTGCTGATAAGATGTAATAAACTTCATGATACAGCAATATTGTGCTGTCCTTTTTGGCACACGTGCTTTTAAGTCGTGTATTATGGCTAAATTAACGAGGCTTAGTCATAAGCCATTCCATACTGGTGGAACAAATTGGACCTGAAGTTAGAATCTGACCCTGTAACTGAAACAAATGCAATACAACAATACCAAATCATCAAAAAACAAAGGTTGCATAGTCAAGCACAGGGTAGATAACACACAATTTGAGAGCACAGGAAGGCTAATATTTAATAATCTGCAATACACAAAACACCTTCCAAAGTGGTAGAGGATGCAGAAAAAGCTGGAGGCAGCAATTACCACATATGGTTCTACTGGGATAGTAGGAGATCTGGGCAAAACAGGTCTGCAAATTATTGTCTTCCCTGTCATTTGTTTCCAAGCAGTTTATGTATGATCTGTAACACCATTATAGCAAATAACCAAAGAATATATTTACATTTAGAGTGAAATAAAGGAAGAACTTCATAAATGATCTGGAGATATAAAAATAAAAATTGATTAAGAAGTCCTATGAAACTTATTTTTGATAAAGTATTGTAAGCATACAAGATAGTCAATTTAGATGGAATAAGACTGAAGGGAGGTATCAAGAATAAGTATTCCTGATCTAAATGTTTTTCCAAGATGCTTTTAACATTAAGCATTCACTGTGCTATAAAATATGTTTGCTTTATGAGTCCAGGACTTTTTGTTGCGTTTTTGTTTGGTTTTAATTACTTGAATGCTTTGTATTGAAAAGAATGAAACCACTGACATAATATGTGGTAGCAGAAGAATGCATCTGGCTTAACTCTGCTGTCATCTTTACTGTTCTTATTCTGCATTCAACCTTTTTTTCATTACAAGAAACTACCAAAAACTGGCCTGCAGGTATCAAAGGGAAATTGAGAATACACCACTCAGCCTCTGGTTAGTATGAGGTCCAGCTTGTTCCCAAGTTTGTTGTGCTAGAGAGAAACATGTCCTTGGTAATGCATGCATTAGTGTTAGTAGCTGTTTATAAAGCTGCAATACAACAGTGCTGTACAGACTCAGTTAATGAATATGTTCTTGTAGTCTTCAAATTACATGGCAAAAACTGCTCACCACTTTTTTTTTCATTATTATTTTTGTCTAGGAAAACACTGCTCTCACAAACATCACAAGTGATAATTACCATGACATAAAACAGCCAGTCATTTATTGTGGGTCTGGTATTGTGCTCATGTTATCCATTCTCAGACTCCTGTAAAGTTCCTCCTGCTGCTGAGTGAGGTACAACAACAACCATAACGGTCACCAAAAGAAATCACACAAAAAATTAACTTCATTAACATCTTCACCACTTTCCATACTGTCCTGTGCAAGAAGTACTCTGTAACAAAACAGAGATGCCTGTTGTAAAAATCTACCAAAGTCTTAGTGAAATGTCCATGTTACAGTTGATACTACTAATTTCTCTTTTCATCCATCAAAGACAACACAGACTTTAATGACAAGAAGACATAGTTTTCCATTATAGAATTCTCTTCTTCCTCTCAGAAAAATAAGTGGACTGTTTTCCCCTATTAGCCAACAAAGTACAACATTTTCCATCTTTTTTTTCTATTTTCATACAATTTGTAAGGACCTAATAGTCTAGTTTCTTTGTCTTCTCATCACAAATGCAGAAGTGGCTAAGCATGTGGAATGTTCCACTCTAATGAATTCGAGTATTTATAGTCACAGAGGCACTGACATTTAAACTTTTTTCTAAAATTATTTAAAGAATTCTCTCTGTACGTGACAATGGAAACTCTTTCTTCAGAAGGGAGAAGCACTGAATAGTAGTTTACTATTAAAATCTCACCCACGGGAAACACAGGTTTGGAGAGCTGGGAGAACAGTAAATGCAGGCACATCCCACTCTGCATACTGTCAGGCAGACTGTCCACAATTTTTGTAAATTCAGACATGCTCCCCCCTCATCTTAGTCCCTCTGTGATGCTCTGCTCCAGTCTTCCTACACTCCCTTTTCTTCCCGACACCAGACTTCCCCTAGTATGCCTGTTTTTTTCAACAACCATCAAAGAATTTCAGGGAGAAAAAAATCCCCTACGATTTAATGAAAACTCTAAGGTAATGCAAATAAAGACATCAACAAATAAATAAATCTTTTCATAAACCAGATGAAAAGGTGAAGCTTTAGCCTGTGAGCAGCTGGCAGCCAGGTTTTGGTGCCTGCTTAATATCAAGTCCTCTCTGCAGTCCTGGACAACCACAGCCTCCTCCTTGCTGCCCTCTGGGGAGCCTCCAGTTAGTGTGTCAGCTGCTTTGGCCAAAGAGACATGGCCTTCATGGAGAATGAGTTACTTCTTCATGAGTCACTGAAAGCAGCATTCACCTGACAGCAGGTTTTAATACAGTACAAATATGAGCACTTCCACAAGGGGATTACATTACTATCCTGCAGATACACTATATTTTGTGCAAGCTGGAGCACTGCAGCTATACGCTATCTTTGCAGAACACTACTCCATTTTGAAAATTTACCAGTTTTATTTAAAGAATAAGCTATCTTTACAATATCCATCATTTCTGATTGTTTTTCCCCCAGAAAAATGAAGATGACTGAATTTATTCTTTCTCCGTTGCACATCTCAATACAGATGTAAAAACTGCAATGCAGCTGCAACTCTCCAGTGGAGCTGATAGCAGTCTCATCTCTACCATCAACCTTTGGATTTTTAAAATAGATAAATCATATTATTTCTCTCTTACTTCCCTTCAACAACTGTTTTCATACACACAACCTTGACTCTTTTCCCCTACCAAGCACAACTCAGGGGGTCACTGAATCCCCTGGCTAGCTTAAAGTAATTTTTGCCTTATTTCACCTCCAGCACAAAGTCCTCATGTAACTTGCCTTTAAGGAAGAATATGTGGGTGGGAAAGTATTCCTGGATCCCCAGTATCATCTACCTGACAAAAGTGACTATGGAGACATGTCTGACAACTTGCCCAACAAAGAGCTCCTCCCCTGGACAGTGGGAATTGCTCTCTATCCGACAGGATTTTGCTGTTTGCACAGCAGATCTAAGCAGATGAGGAAATTTAGGCCAGCATCTTGAGAACATGCTGGGAGTAAGGAAGCCCAAGTGACACCGAGTGTTCTTAGTAGGGTGTTTCCTTTTTTCAAATAAAGATGACACTATTCTTACAGCCATGGTCATTGTGGCTACAGTTTCAGCAGTAGTTTCACTACTCCATACAGACAAAAGGAATAAAACTGCTTGACTTGGAACTTTGAGAACCATGGGTCTCGCAACTTGGCCAACTAAGACAGATTAAAACCATATTTGTGACACACAGTTTGGCACAAAAAAAGTGGCACTTCTGTGCTTCAGGAATGACTGCTAACCATTAAGAAATACATGGCAGAGCCATTAACTACAATGACTGGACATTTTTACTCAGGTTGTGATAATGTACATGATCAAATCGGGGCAAAATGGGAACAAAGAAAATAGTGCATGTGCACTTAAAACTAAAAAGGTAGTTTTATTACTACTAATAATAGTTTTATTATTTTATTACTCAAATTACTTTTTTTGTTGTTTTACATTTCATATTCCATCCTCTTGTGTAAGACCTTATAGCTGAATTTTTATTAATTAATTACATAGAAAATAAGATAAAGAATCATGTACCTGATGTATATTTGTCCTTCACTTAGAAGAAATATCTTATAAAAATAAGTACTAACTTATAAAGCTGAAAAAAAATCGTCACATGTTTGTGTCTGTACATGATCCAGAAACAGATTTCCTAACAAAAGATATTCAGCTATAAACAGCAATATGCAGAGCATGATAAATCACTTTGAAGCAAGCATCTGTAACGACAACGCCTCCAAAGAACATTTCACAAGCAAAAGTATTATTAAAACAGTAACACATGCTTTCAGGGTGATTTCCCTTGGTCTCAGTTTGCAACCAGGGACTTGTTTTGAAGATTTGAAGATAAACTCAAGGGCAGATTCAGCCTGTGACAGTCTCCGTACGCCTGCTCTCCTGCCTGCCCTCCCTGCTCACTGCTGCGCTGAAGGGATGCTCTGTCACAAGGGATCCATCAACCAGCCGACCAGCAAGGCTGTTACACAACGGTCCATCTGTGGTTCCTCTGCTGGCATTGACTGCTCGCCTTAGGAAAGCCAAGAGTGTCAGCAGCCTCGCTTTGTAAAGGCTCTCCTTGTTCTTTAAATAACTCCAAGGATGCCGCTTGTGTGACTCCTCGCTGCCATACCTGGCTCACGAAGAGCAGTGCATGGAGTCCTGGCAGTACACCACCAATTGCATTGCCCCTGGGACTGCAGTCCTGGCAACTGGGAAAATCCCGACTTTCCAAAGCAGAAACCCAGCAAAAAAAAAAACCCAAAAAAAAACACCACCAAAAAAACTACAACACCCCACAGAACAGGAGGTGAAAAAACAACAGCATCATCGCCGAGCATTTTATTTTACCTGACTTTTCATCCAGGCTGACATCTGATGACCAGGCATGTTTCTGGCTGAGCACAGACCCAGCCCAAGAGGAGAAAGCTGTTCCCTCCTGATCCCACTGGTCTATCAATGGCCCAAGCATGTCAGCATGGGAATGTGTAAGACTCTCACTGGTTTGAACTGGTCTGGTTTCTATATTTCTGCCCAGATAATGGAACTGCTGATAACTGCAAGGATTTGTCCCCAGTTTAGTGGTGTTTAGATAAACACACTCCTAAGTAACACCTACACCCTACCCAAAGGTGACTAATTAAAAACCAAAGATTTTCAACTGGATAGTGCCGGGTATAAACACACAGTAAAATCAAAAAAAAAAAAAAAAAAAGAAAAAAGCTTTGGCCAACTTCCATAATTCACACCTTCCTTCAGCACACCTCATTCCTAAGCAACACACCTGAGACAAATTTAAATATCTACCTATTAATGTGAGAAGAGACAACTGTACCATAAAGCTACATGTGTTGGGCTGTTTTAAACATATTCATGTATTGTCAGCTTCAGTAGGCAGATGTTATTTTGGTATCCAGACTCAAAAAGACCATGTCTAAACCACCTTAATCACTTGATGGTGGATGTTTTATCAAAAATATTATCTTTTCAAAATACTTAATGAAAATCTAAAGCAAAATAGAACAGTGTTATTGCATGTGTGTCCACACTCATGCTTCTAAAGTAACCAGTAATTTGGGACACACAATCCAGCACAATATTGTAAAGACTAGTTTTTCAGAAAAATCCTAAGGTGAAAACTTTCCCAAAAAAAGTTTTAAAAAAACCCCCCAGCATCACTGCAATCAGTTTGTGCAATCAGACAATGTGATCAACACAGCTTCATGCATCACTCTTGAATCAGAGACATGTAGAAGTAAATCTGGCTTCACATTTTAGCCTAGAGGGCATCTGAGTTCTTCAGGGAAGCCCAAATGTCTAGCAGAGTTCTGCTGTGGTATTACTGTCATGGTGAACAGTCAAGATTTCAGATTAATCAAATGCAGTAATCAAAAATGCAATCACAGCCTTCTTTTTTGACTAATCTCATAATTTTTTTACTCCTCAAGAATAAGCACTTTCTTTCTCAGTTTATTTTTTTTTAAATACCATTCTTGAAAGAATCAAAGAAGATTCACTAGAATCAGAGAATATATGACTTTAGAAGCTGCCTTCACATAAACTTTCACAAGTTAAGTTTAGAGTAAAATACAGCAAGCAAAGGGTATATGCTCACTAAATATAACATGGAACAGTACTTCTTTAATACGTGTGCAATATGCTCTCTAACACTGCAAAATGTTTGCAAAAGTAATATCCAGTATTTCTGAGTTGTTGTGAGTGGGTTGGGGGTTATTACAATATCAGTTAAGAAAAGCGGCATTTGCTTCAAAAACTGGTAGAAGAGAAACTGCTATTAAAAAAAGAGACTTTATCTAATGATTTCTGGCATGGATCTGCATAACGTCTGTTCCCAAAGCTAAATCACAGGGACAAAATCTGTGGGGTCAGTATTTATTTTTGTTAACTCGCGCCTCACTTCAGCTTCAACTTCTATGAACAGAAATCTGCAAAAAACAAACATTTAGAGAAGCTTTTTTGCAGCCAGAATTTTAATTGTACTTTAAAATCCAACTGTGAAGTAACCATTTTCCCAAGCTTTTTTTTCCCATGGAAGTTTTTGTCAGATGAAAATCACACATCTTAGATGACACTGCACAGCTACATGTATAGTCCAGAGCATTTCAGCACATTTACTGATTGCATTCTTTCACATTAGACTGCTGGGAGAAATCAGTAGCTGAAATTTTGTTTCAGTAGCCCACAGTCCTCTATACTAAAGAAAAACCAGACAGGCTAAAAGGGGTGCTCTTTTTGGCCCCCATACTTGCACTCAAGAAATATTTCATTAAGTTATATGTTGCCTTCTTCTTCTCTTAGTTAGGATATAATTGCCAAGGGAAGTTTAACAAGGTGAACCTCAGCTTGCTAATGTGGAATCATAATTGATTGCATAATGCTTTTTAGAATTCTTTTATAGCCGTAACAAGAACATTGTTATTGGTGGAAGGAGCAAATAAATACCTGCTCCACTCAGAAATCAGCTGTCAGCTCTGGTGACCTGCTACTTGACTTAATTTCCACTAATTCTCCACTGGAGAAACTCCCAGCAGGGAACACAAAAGATTCAACAAGAAGTTTTGACAAATATTTGGCTCCTTTACCCAAGCAATCCTTTTTCCTGGGCTGTTTTTAAGCTAGATGAAGTAAAATCAATGGTTTAGCACATGACTGGCTATTCCAAGCCTCATGGAAACAACTAAAACACAGGGTACCAGCAGTGCACTGCATGAAATGCTTCAAGAAGTTCCCAAATTTAAAAAATCATATGCTCAGCTAATGAAAACTCTGTATTTTCTTCAAGTTGTCATAAATATCAAGGATCTAATCCTGTAAAATTTAGTTTACACTAGGAATTCTACCAAAATTAATATTTCCACCCCCGCCCATCCCTTCAAAACAGAATGTCCATCAACCTAAAAAATGCCTGTTTGGCATTTATTACGGGATTTAAATGTATTGGTATTATGACCTAAGCCCTGTAAAAAGGAGTTTGATGAATTACTTCAAATTTATTTATTTATTTAGGTAAATGAAATGTGGAATTAAGCAACAGCTGAGTGGATAAATTGCGATGCATTTCTAAACTAGGAAAAAATGCTCCCATTAGTCTAAAACACCATTCTGGAAACTGAGTACTAGAAATGGCCACATGGAAACGTGCATGTCAGGTCACTCTGAAACAGTCATTTTCAAAATGGGAGATCCTGAAATAATAACTAAAGAGGAGCACAGATTGAAATACATCTGTACAACGATATTTACTTTTTTATTTATATACACACACAGAGACTCACGCGCATGTAAGTCAGCTCCAACTTAGCAAGCTGAGCTCCTCCCCAGGTAAGATGTTTGGTGCTGGGGAGAAGGCAGCATGACAGCATCAGTGCTTTCCATTAAAGTGACAGCTCAGGATTAGGCTCAGACAAGGGACCACCAGGCAGGATGCCAGTTCAAACTTGCACCCCCCATCTTCCAGACAAAGCTCTTACAACTGCAGGAATCTGGAAATCTCAGCTGCACCTCAGGAAATCAAAAAGGAAATCCCAGCCCTGAATCTAAAAACTGCACCCTGTTGAGTGTGTTAATACATGAAACCAAGTGGTGGTTTCTCTCCTTCCATCCCCAGACCTATCTTCTCCCATTACACCTATAGTCAGCAGTATCTTAAAAAACACAGCAAAATGCAGAAAAAAATATTCAGATGCCTTTGGTAATAAATCTAGGACATCCATCCCTGTATTTAAGCTTCAAATGTAGTGAAATATTGCCTTCAGCTCCCTGGGTACAAAAACGATATAGCTAAGAGCACTGATTATTCTCACTCTCCGCAAGCCACTTGCAATCACACTTGATTTGTAGTTTCCATATGCTTAACTGCTATAATTGAAGGATGCTTTTTAGTCACAGTTTTGAAACCTATCTGTATCGTCATCAAGGCTAGCAGGAAAGCAGCACTACCTCTCCCTCTGCATCCCGCTGCTCAATGCGCCACATCTTATTCTCAGTGCCTAGAACTGTGTGCTTGTTGGTGCAGCACCGAGGGCTGCTCCACCTTTACATTCTGCACTCAAATGTTGGTTTCTGTCAAGAAATTCTTCTCTCACAGAAAACTTTTCATGTTTGGAAACAAAATGTCTTTGACACATCAGTATGTTTTTGAATCCACTGTCATAAGCAATAAAGAAGTTTTTAAGATATTCCTTTTGAGGATTTTTTAAACCAAAATACATGGAATACATCACACTGAGCTCCATCTAAAGGTTGGGTTAAAAATATATGCAAAGCTGTCTGGCACACAGGGTGGGATTTGGGTGCTGTATGCCTGCATTCCTGCTACTGTCAACAGAAACCTGGTCACAATAATTGGCAAAACACAAGACTAGACACTACCAGCAGGGTTAATTTTGGACTTGCCTAAGTTTAGGTATCCAGCATCTCTGAGATGGTCTAGCATATTCTCCTCTGCCCCCCAGAGTCATTAGCTGCTGTGAGTCGCATCCAGAGCTCGCACAGGCATCTCAAACACCTCATGGCACCTAACATGGCACTGGATGTTTGTGTCTGGCCAACTCTATCTCCCACTTCATGTTTTCTTCAGGGAAAGACGAACTGACCTCTGAGTCAACTGGACTCTGTATTGAGGAGATATCCTAACCACAACAGTTTAAACAAGACTTACATTCTCTACAGTGAAAGGAAGATCCCATTCTTATTTAGTTTTTTCGGCATAGCAAGATAGTCCCAACTTTATATATGGAAAGGCAAAGGACCAAAGGAGTTTGCCCAGCGTCAGCTACACCACCACAATCAGCAGGTGCTACTGTTCAGTAGTGAAACCAAGAGCAGATCCCCTTCCTTCATTACTCTGGAACCAACAGCACCCACAGCAGCAATTTCATAGCAACTCTACAAAACAATTACTTAAACTTTACTTCCACAACATCAAGGTGTGGGCTTGTCTCAAAACTTCTAAATTTGGGTAGCAGGCTTATTTTTGCTTTTGACTCTAAATGCAAAGATTAAGTTCATCCTTGAGCACAGCTATACAAAACATGCTGTAAAATACTGAAAACTGTAAAGTGTTTATTGACAATTATGGAGGGTTTTTTTTACAGAGGGACATGCTGGCTTGCTAATGCTGAAGTCATTTTGAGTTCACCTCCAAATAAGTGTAATTTTGGCACTGCTCCCATTCATGGTATGAAATTAAAAGTGTACTATTTTGAAAGTATACAAGCTGGCACAGTATGTAATTTGTCTGTCACAGATAAAGCTGCCTATAAGGAAGCCAGCGCTTAAACTGCAAGTCTCTTTGCTTTTCTCCAGACGTTCCTAATGCTCCTTGAGTGGGAGAAGGGCAGAGAGCACTAGCAGGATCCTAGCAGAAGCATTTTATAGGCACTGAAGAGCTGTTACCTGCTATCCATGCTTCTACAATATTTTCATGATGTTAAAAAGTATTCTGCTTCTTCATCTGTTCAAGTTACAGAGACTACAAGAATTACACCAAGTCCTTCCACATCTTCAGCAGCAGAAGATTAAAATCTACTAAAGGTAGATAAAAAAAATCTACCTGTAGTACTGTATACAGAAAATACTTTTTTCCCCTCAGAGATGAGGATAGCTAGTGCAGAATTGCCATGCTGTAACAGCCTGCAGTAATTTTCAGAAAACAATGATTTTTTTACTGGGCCACTTTTTGGTGAACTGACTGACAAATCAGCTTGGCTTTTGGACTGAGTTATCTCCCCTAGCAACAAGCCTTTTGAGTATTATTGCCCAGCAAATCATTCACCTGTTTCTTCACTTTTGGGACATTCAGACTCTCCCCAGACCCCAAATGCAAATCTGAAAGGGGGACACAGTGCTTTTAGAGCAAACCCACTGCTTACTCAAACTCAACCTCTGCTTTATTTTAGATTTCCCTGTATTTGCATTGAGCCTACAAGAAGAGGCTAAAGCACCTTACATCAGGAATGAATAATCCTATAAAGCTGTTACAGACAGCAGCAATAACAAGAGTTTAGAAGTACAGAAGTGCACCCCATCCTCATCTCAGAAGGTGAGGTGTTGCACTAAGGGTGAAGATGAAAGGTACCTACAAGAAACCTGAACGATATTGAAGATTTATCTTGCTTCTTAGAGAAGTCCTGAAATATTTCCAGACACTAGGCACAATTCACCCTTTGAGCATGACATCTCAGTCTAGCATCTAGACATTTATAAAATTTGTTAAAATGCATTTCTGAGGAGAATTTCAGTGAATCTAAGTATACAAATGCACCTCTAGCCTGCAGCCAGAGAGGAGGCAGAGTACAGCAGGTGCAGTTCCCAGGTACTTTATCTGACTTTCAAATAGCTGCTCTGCCCCATTTGCAAAATGGCATGGTCTCTGACAAACACCCAGGCTGGATCATGAGACATTTTAGGAAGCTAACTTCCTTCACAGTGGAAGCAGAATTGTAATGTTTTTTTTTTAATTTGTGTATGGAAAAGCCTACCCTATCTTATATTAAACACAGTCAAATGCCTTAAAATAGTGAAAGGCAAACCTATTTAGTTCTCAGGTACTTTCTTATGGGTTATTAAAAAAACAACAACAATTAGTCTTAATGTGGGCTCTAGAAATAGAAGAACATGCTTGTTTTTTTCTAAGAGCCCAAGTTTTACATTTAAACTCCTATTAGAAATTTAAACCCAGTTATTGAGTAGAATAATACAGCTTTGCCAGCACTATACTGCATCTAAACAAGAAACATATATACATACACGCATTAGGTCTACATCCCACCTTCCACAAAAAGGCAACTCAGACTGCTGCTGAAAACTAGTAGTGCAAATATGTTGAGGAGCAGGAATGGGGGGACTAAAAAAAATAACCTGCTTATCCTTTTGGGAACGGTAGACATGCCATTCTCTAACAACATTGTGGAAGCAAAATAGAGTTCACTCTTTTGTTTTGCACTGATGCTTGTTTTTATTTAGTAGAAGCTCTCATAGGTCTTTAAATAATTCATAACGCAGCGCCTGTTGTTTAGTTCAAGGAGGGAGCCTGGAGAATGTTAATGAAACCAGAGATGAATTGGCACAGCTGTAAATCTGCAAGGCCCCTCCCCAATGAGCTCATCCCCTAGCAGTGCAAATTAGAATGACATCATGCTTGCAAACCGCGGGTGCACTCACTGCTCCCTGTCTCCTCCTCCCCACACAGGATTTCTCCTACTTTTTAACACAGCTTTTTTCCTCTGAAAGACTATTATAGAGATATATGTAGGGAGAAGGAACAGAAGGTGGAAGACCTGCATTAAAATCATGGGGTTTGTCCTCTTACATCTGTCACAGCTCCAGCACAGACAAGAAAGAGACATCTTTCTATTTAGAGAAGAATGAAACTGCGTATTTATCAGTCCAGAAGAAAAAAAAAGACTTAAAAAAACATTAGAGACATGCCACTGAGTAAGATCTACAAGTACTTTACAAAGTACCACTTCTACCTGCTTTCTTATAGAGCATGCAATCTGATGACCTTTGGATCACAAAAACACTCTCAAAACCAGGTCTCAAAGAGATACATCTGTAAAATAAAATGTTCATACAGACATGCTGTTGGATTCTTTCATTTCTCTAACCCTGTTTCAATTAAGGCATGGATATAAAAGTATTCAACACTAATAATCAGAACCTATTAGTAACGGGTAACGGGGTAACAAATGAGTAACAAACTAAACAGTTAATAAAAAGCCCACAGACAGAAATAACGCTTGGGAAAGAAATGCTCCAGGAACAATTTTGATACTAACCTGCAGAAATCCAAGGTGTGTTCCTATCTGTTCATGAACAGAAAGGTCAGCTGCATTTGTTTACTCTTATGAATATGTTATCCCAGGTCCATAACAAGCTCAGTAACTTCAGAAAGTACAGTAAGCATTAATATTAACAAGCTCATTTTGGTCTATTTCATACTTTTCAAGAATTAAAGAATTACAGAATTTACTGGAGAAGTTTACAGAATTACTGACTGCAGCAGAAATCTCAGCTCAGCTGTCCGATGCAGTCCGCATACCACTCAATGAAACTAAATTGGAAACACCTCTCAGTCTCATAGCATCCACTGGTCTGGTAAACAGCCCACACAAAGATCAGGTTTCTTTCTTCTCACTGATTAAGGACATACTATATAAACTCCCATATGAGAATATAATGGGGAAGAAATACAATCTAGGGAAATCTTTAAACCCTATCATCACATATTCCTCAGAAAACATACAAAAAGAATGCTTTCTGCAATTTTCAAATCTTACTTTTTTCCCCCCTTTATAAAAGTCTTTATAGCTAACAACTGAAGTCAACATACCCAAAGTAATTTTAAAATGTACTTTTAATGTAGTTTTAACATGCAGTATCACCTCTCTTTTAGTCCAGATTAAAACCAAGTCTCTGCTTCCTGTGAGAATGACAGAATGTGGCTGCAGGAGGTTTACAGGTTTGCTAGCTGTATTTCCAAACTCCTGGATTTTCTGTGATTCATGCTGCCTGTTGAACTATGCTCTCTAATATCCACAGTTTGGAGAAAAATAACCCAGCACACTGGTGGATTCTTAGTGATGTCCGAAGAGCTTTGCACACAGCAATACAGAGGAGAATTGAAACAGGCCTCTGAAGGAAAAGAGTAGAGCTTTTTAAATGCATAGGAAAAATAGAAAATGAGACGAAATCAAACACAGACAAACTGCAAAAGCAACACACTTGACAGTGATGAGGGATGCAGGGCAGCAGGATGCACCCAGAAGTCAATACCACAGGGCCTAAGCCAAGATAAAAGATGCACCACAACACAAGAGGCCTCTCAGCCATGCAGGAATCATGGCTGCTCCTTGGGGAACACAACTGGGCTATTTTCCAAGTGATAGAGAGGAGTTGCAGAGGGGCAGAGGACCATTACAGCCTGAAACAACCGGCCTGGTGTGAAAGCAGAGGAGGAAAAAGGTCTAACTCTAAGGTTAGAGGACTTTTCTAGCTTAGAGAACTCCAGTACAATTACTTTGCACAGCATTTTTAGTGTCAAATACAGCAGTGTCATTCCTGGACTAGGACCTTTTCCGGATACCAAAAGATAAGTAAAACTGAAGAGGCTCTCTGCTCAATAAACTGTGAACTAACTTTCCAACTAACAAGCAGGATACAATGTTATTCCAAACTACTACAAGTCCCAATTACATTTTTAGAAATGAGATTAAGAAAACTAAAATGCATACACCCAGAAGATAATAAATGCAGTAACAAACACATATGTGAGCTATAGCATTGCAAAAGTAAATGCTACTAGACAACACCAAGTCCAAGGAAAGGACTGCAAGCATGCTAGGGTTCTCCCACTGGGGTTATCCATCAGGTGGAGCAGTTCAAAGTTCTTCTGGTAAGTGGCAAGTAAAACACCAGAGATTAATTTCACAGGAGGGCACAGCAAGGCAAGGCCTGACCCAAACAGAGGGGGAATTTCTGTAGGACTTCAGGACATGTAGAAACACAGGATGCCATAAAACAGTGCCCGCACAAATGCTGAGGCTGTGCCTTCAATCTCCTATTACAAGGAATCCTGGCCAGCCTTCCTATGTAAACAGCTGCACATTGATATATTCAAGATTTCAGAAAATAAGATTTCAGCAGAGAAAAAAAAAGCCAAAACATCCCTTCTGATCCAAATGCAGATTTTGAATCTTTGTAAACAGACTCTGTATTATGAAGAATTGTTTGGAAATCTCCTATGTTAGCATCAAAGTCTTTGGCAATTAGCTCCCAGATCCAAATTCTGTAACTTCATTTTACCACAGTTTGAAAAAACATACTTATCCTTCAATAAAGATAAGTTAACATTAACTCATAATGTCAAACAGCTTGTACCTCTCCCTTCTCCACACTCTCCCCCTGCCCCCAACCCCCAACCAGATGCTTGGAGTTAACCTGGACAAAGTCCAACTAGAAACTTTGGAAAGTCTAGATGGAACAACAAATTGTTTGATCTCTCTATGCTATTACTTTGCCCCAGAAGATGTAAAAAAAATATGCCAGTAATTCCTCTGCTTAAAAATAGAAATTTTACATTTGTAATTCAGAAAAAAAATCCATTCAACCTAAGCTCCTCCTCATTTTGTTTCCATCTACACAAAACAAATATTTAATGCAATTTAGTGACTAATGGCAAAAAATTTTAGCCCTTAGTGCTTGATAAGCCTCTCCAAGGGGAAGAGTTATAATATGGAAAATTCTACTGACATAGAAGACTTCTTATTTCTGTGGCTTTCAAAGGATGTACAGAATGACACCCACTTGGACAGTCAAAATGATTGGTGCACTTTCATTACTTATTGTTAATCTTTTTAAAAGAATCTAATTCTATAAAATTTGTTCTGAAAATCCTTGGAATATAAAACAGCTTTTCTGGGGACTGTGTACAGGCAAATGCAACTTATTTACAATGTTTTAAAGGATGGTTTAAAAAAAACCTTCCAAAAGTACCATAACTGCATGCAAAACTTGCTTATGTGGCTTTTTAAATAATGGGATGTGTTAATTTACATTTCTTTGATCTGAATAACACAAGCTCAGAGCCAAGGACTGCTGCCAGTTTCTCGCAGGCAGGGATCTAAACCATAAGATGCAAGATGGGCAGGTGCACCAACACCAGCTGCAAAAGAGAGTGCATGCCTAAAAACCAGAAGACAGAAAGCTCTGGTGTAACATCAGGCAGAAGTGGCACTTTAAGGAATATCTAAAGATCTCTGGAGAGATCCGGTTGTGCAAGCCACAGGAAACACACAGCTGGGTGGAAGGGAAATATATACAGAATATGCAAGAATAGGACTTTGGGATGAAGTAACTTCAAGAAAGTTAGTAATAACTGCAGAAAGACTTCAAGAGCTATGACGGTTAGACAAACAGAAGTGGACAACAAAGAAGGATAACCAGCAAGGAAAGGACTATGTGCCAGGTGAGAGGTGGAAGTAAAATCGTGGCTGAGAACAGAATTTTCATCCCAATGTAGGTCCCACTCGACTAGAAAACATATCCAGGTGTGAAAATGGGAAGGAACAGATCCCCAGGGAACAAAACATGCAATCTGTAGGATAAAGCTTGAAGAGACATGGAAGCTCCAGCAGAGGTGCTAAAATGCCAATGGGCAGAGCAGAAGGGCTCCTTGGCTAGTGCAGGGTTTCAGAAACCATCAGAAAAGACAAAATTGCACCTTCTCACAAGATATTTTGTTTTTCTGCTATAGAGTTTCTCTTCAATGTGCTAGTGAAGCATTATTAAATATCACCAATAAAAGAACAGAGAGAAAATCAGCTCAGTTCTTGTGCTGGCCTGGTTAAACAGGGAAAATCACTAGTTCACCAAAGCATAGCTCTACTCAATATAAAACACAGTCAAGTTATTGTTGACTCTAAATATCCTTATTCTCCAGTTAAAGATAAATAGAATAATCAGCATAATCAGGAGAAAGCTTTCTCTGCTCTTCTAAACTCTGCATGTCCCTAACATCTGCCGTAAGAGAAGGTTCACATTGGTTAAATTCAGCTTTTCCAGATTCAATAAGATAAGGCAACACTCTGTTTGGGGGATCAGCATTACTCCAAACTTAATATCTGCTGCTAGATAAACAACTGCAGGACTAACACACTACTTCAGACCATCACATCAGTCATTAAACACAACATTTTCTTTGGCTGATTTATCCCTGCTTCTTTTATATAGCAGCAGTCAGTCATATTTCAAACACAATTTTGTTTTCTTTGTCTCAGAAGCTGCTGTTGTGTGGACTAAAATGATGAGTTTATCTAACGAGATTAGAGTTTTTTAAGCATTTTCCTGCTAGTCAATCCTTATGATGGGATGCTTAGCTTGGAGGGCCTAGCTGAACAAAAGCAAAGCACTGCAAGAGATCAGCAACATTTGGTGTAAGAAGCACTGATGCTGTAACAGAGCCACTTCTACCACTGTGACTGTGACTGACATGTACTCTTCTGTAGCACTGTTTATTTATATATAAAGTATATATTTATATATACTTATAAAATATGCACAAATGCTCTACACCCCATTTTAACTATCCCACTTCTAGTAATTCACCATGTGGCTTAGTTTGTTAAGTGCATAATTGCTGAAAACAGTACCATGCTTTGAACCCTGCCATCCTATAGCAGCAGAGGAATCATCCAGCTCATTCCTATGGCTTGAGCTGTGGAGAATATCAAAGGCATGAACATGTATTTTCTTCCCCTAAAAATGTACACCCTGCTATTTACTTTTACATCTGGGTGAGGTGCAAGGGTTGGTATCACAGATGCTAAGCTCTTCATAAAGTAAGCTACAAGAAAAGAATGAATGATGCTTTTATTCTTCTTTTAAATCTCAACTACTATGAATCACACTCTTCTGTTTGAAGACAAATATGACTGCAAACAGGCTTTAGACAAGATAAAAGTATAAAAATCTCAGTTCTTCATTGCCAGACCACTCTTAAAATTTGCTGTTTAACACCTTGTCTGGACTGATCAGAGAGACTGGCAATAATCTAAAATTGCTATGAGGCAGCAGGACAGAGTCAGAATCTACTGCTAAGGCTAGCAACTCCCTTGTGTCAATCTAGAACAACTCACTTAGCCCATTAATTTTCAGAAACTGGATGATTCACAGTTTGATAAACTCAGGCACAAGTCTCACCACAAAATGCCTGGGAAACTACAAGTTTCTGGACACTCAGATGCTTTAAAACCACACTTTACATAACTTGTGTTAAACACCCAAATATAAAAGGCTTTAAATAAATAAATAAATAAATTACATTTTCAGAATACATGCTTTTGGACCATCATTTGGATCCAAATATGAAAAAAGAAAAAGTAATTTAACATCTAAGAGAAACCAAGAACTTTTTCAAGTATGTTCCTGACTTGTATGTCATTAGGCATACAAGGCAGGAATGGCACAGATTTTTTTTTTATAAGAGTGTAAGACTTCATATGGAGTAGAAGGTATTTTGCTTTGTGTTTGGATCAGAGTCAGCTGATTTTTCAAGTCAACTTTGAGGCAGAATTTTGAACAATGGACCTTAGATGAGAAGTGTAAATGGGGCATAAAAGTCAGAAGGAGAAGCTGCCTGTTGGGAATTAGAAGAAGGAGGAGAGCAGGGCTGGGCATCAGGAAGTTTCCACTTGTAATACTAGTACAGCCCCTGCCTTACTGGGCTGCCACTTCCTCCTACTGTACATCTTCTGATGCTTCTTGAACATCTTTAAAGTGGTTTTCCTTAGTGTCCTCAGTTCAAAGCATGTTAGTGTCTGTACAGCACTGAATCATAAATATGCTGTACAAAGAGCTATTATTTTTACTGCCAGCAGAGTTGCTATCTTATACACACTGAAGCACTTTTTCCCTAAAACAGTCATCTCTCTGTGCATGTCTGAAGTTCAGTTAAAAAGCAAAAAACCACCTCTCCTACATTACACAGCACATTAATTAGCTGTGCTGCAGTACACAAGTACAAAACTGTGTGCAGACACAGACAAGGGAAAATAAATGGGAAGCAATTTGCACCAAATGTAGTTGGCAAAGCAGCCATTCTCAAAGTGATTAATTCCTGAACAACATGAGTTTCAACTGGATAATGCACTTGAAAATACATGGGTAATGGTCCTTCACTATAAACACTGGGTCATCTGCTCAACCACTCCCACGTCTAACTTCAACCCAGTTTCCACAGAAGACAATCAAAGTATTTTTGGGTGGGGGGAAGACAAAATAAAAGTGACCCTTGAGACTCATCTAAACAAGAGACTATTTGAATTCGTGCTCACAAGGCTTTACAGAAATGCACATATATTTATCTATACTATACACACATACACATGCTTACATAAATGTATGCTTCATCAACACTGTTTTGCAATCTGGAGTTTGTCAAAACCTATCTAGGGCATCACTATTCAAACAAAGAGTAATCAAGTTTCAAAGCTGCACAGATGGATGGTTGCCAACTTCCCTGTTCCTTCAGACTGTAAAACAATGCTTCTGCTTAATACCTGCTGTAAACAAACTGTGCTCAAAGCGCTGAACCCTCAAAGCAAGCCTCCCTCACTCCAGCAGCACTCTGCTGTCAGGAGCCTACATACATTTTTGGGGAACACAGAAGGAAGGAGGTGGGGGCAGAAAAAGCAGCTGAAGCATATTTAAGCATTACAAAAAAGAGACTACTCAGTTTAAATCACAGAGCTAGCAGTGATTAGACTATTGCTTTGCAAGTGAACAAGAGATATGCCTTCTCTAAACTAGTTCTAGTGCCATTCTTTGGTGGATAAAAGTGCTTTTCTTGGCTTCCAAACATACATGAACTACAGGATATTGGGTTGGGTCCAAGTTGTGCCCATACAATGCATCAGTGTGGAAAAACAAGAGCTGAATTCAGTTTTCAGAACAGGTTACTTCTATCAGCACACTAAAATCAATCTCACCTGGTTATTTTACTCACTGACCTCACACAAGTACTGAACCAGCTGTGGAGCTCCTCTAATCCTCTCAAACCCACTTCACCTTCTGTGTTAAAACTGAAGAAAAGAAGCAGAGGGGAAAAATAATAATAAAACCACAGAAAATAGGGCTGCTTAAGGTATGACCAACAAAATTCCTCATGAGCAACACAGAAACCACAGGCATCTTTGATTCCTGTTTGTGACATGCTCCAGGGTTTCTGCCACTGTGTGTCTCTGCTGACTGGTGTTGGTCCCGTTCCCATCTCAGCCTACCCCAAACCTGACCCCCCAGCTTTCCAGAGGGTGCTTCAATCCCTTGCCCTTGGCAGAAAGCCAGAGCCTGAACATCTATAACACAATGAAATGGGATGACCAGCTATGGGATGCTTGTTTTCAACTTTATTCATGCAACCTATATTAAATAGCAATTGGATAATCAGAGTCCCACTATGCTGAAAGATGGCAGAGGAAATAAATAAATTAATATAAAGAAGGGGTTATATTGTTCTCCATGCCCACTGGGATACAGGGAAGAGGCAGTGCATACAAAAACAATGGAAGAGGTTTTAGATGTAATTGGAAAAAATTATAGCAGAAAAAATATTTAAATCTTGGAACTGACTGCCCTTCTAAATTATGACCTTCCAACAGGTACAGACTTTGAAGAACAGATTAGACAAACAGCTACCAAAAGGGATAAATACTACTGATCTTGCAAGATCTGTACGTCCCATGGAGGAATTTTAACCTATGGTTATTCTATTCCAATGCTATTAATCATATTATGCCAATATCCATCATATCTTCTAAACACATCTCTGAGGCAACAGTATTTAAGCTACCAGTGTAGTAAGTGAGCCTTTATTTGGCATAGATGATGATACAGGAAATATGGCAATACACCAGATATAAAATATGCAGTCATGCATATCCTAAGTGATAGAGTTTGGGCATATTTTTTGAGCAGAACATGGTATGATTTTAAGGTTGTTAAAATCTGCTCAAATATTTTGCATTAAAATAACAATTCTCTCTATAAACAAGGCAAGGCTCTGCAGTAACAACAGCGTATCCATTTTGCCATCAAGATAAACTCTAACACAAAGAGTTTACTCTATGTACATATACGCAGATACGTTCCAAGGAAAGTCTTTACTAATTACCACTTAGATTTCTGTAACGACTTTGATCAATTCCATAACCTTTCTATTCAAGTTGGGTACTGAAGATGATGGTCAGACCTTGCTTTGACTGAAATCAACTCGGGAAGCTGTATGGCAGCAGAGTCCCTTTGCTTCAGCAGAGCGAGAGCAGCCTACTGTGTGTACACCCTGGCACTGCTCACTGCTATCTCCCATCCCTGTCTTCAGACAGAGCTGCCCTCCTGGGTTACAATGAACAACCCTTCCAGACAGCCCAAAAAGGGCCTCGTTTTGTGCACTGGGAGGAAGCAAGGTACCCTTAAGTGGGTAAAACATTATTTCCATAACAGAGACCCACTCACATTGTGCAGAACTGGCAGACTGGCGGGCTCCTGTCACTGTCTAGAGACAACTGTGTGTGTTCTGTCTCAAGCATAGCGTGAACAAACCCAACTCATCAGACTTAGCAACATATACTGACAAAACTGGATTAGGAACAGAAGAAATTAGCCATGTGTTCATAATGGTTGTTCTCCAGGCTTCTGACTGTCTATCTTTTACTTGGCTTATGGGGCTTAGTTTGGGATTTTGTGTTTGGCATTTTTTAGTTGGGTTGGTTTTTTTTTTTTTTTGTTCTGTTTGTTTGTAGTTAGA
This sequence comes from Rhipidura dahli, assembly GCA_013399225.1. Lineage (NCBI taxonomy): Eukaryota > Metazoa > Chordata > Aves > Passeriformes > Rhipiduridae > Rhipidura > Rhipidura dahli. Next base: position 544,456 of record VXAC01006626.1, on the reverse strand, counting down.
AAGATAAGCTTCTTCGAAGTCTAGTGTTTTCTTTAGGTTGTACTGTTTACAGAAATGGGAAACAATTTGTCCCTCACTGCTTACATAAAGAAAATAATGTGCATTGTGTTTGTGGTCTCACCACAGGTGTTACTCAGTAAATTTTAATTATCCTGTGGGTGATTTAGTGTTGTGTAAAAACGTATCCTAGCATGTATACACATCTGCCCTTGCTTATTAAAGTCTGTTAGTTTTGGCTAGCTCACAGACATGAAGATAATTCCCACCAACCAAAGCAGATTTTGAACCTTCGTCTGTTGTTCACTGTTCTCTCCCAAATAAAAATTGAGTATAATCAGTTTATATACCAAATGTTGATAATTTCATGAAAATAGTAGCACAAAAAATGATGACTGGGTTAATGTATGTAGTTTGCCAGATTGGCTTTTTCCCAGCTACTTCCTTTCCTCCACGAGCTTGCACAGTTCTCAGAAGCCTTCCTTCCCAATGTGGTGGGGCAGGGAAAGGATGCTCAGATATTTCCCAGGCACATAAATACACTTAATACATAATATGGGAACGATGTAATTTTTTAATTAAGCATAATACAATTTATCCCATACACTGTTTATAGAATACATCACAGAAGCATAAGATGATTTGAGGTGTATCTTTTGCAGTATAAGAAAATTTTTTTCCTCACTGGAACTGAAGGGAAAGCTTTAGAAGAGCAACTACGAAAAATGTCAAGCGTCTCAAAGCACATGAGGTTTGCAGAGTTGCTGGTGGTCTTAAGGGATTGCTACAGAAGAGGCACACCCACAGAAGGAACCTGGGGAAAACAAGTGGGAGAAGGAAAATACACAGCAAAAGGTGGGAGGCCACAGAGCACAGTGAGACAGATTTTATAAAGCAGGAGGGCACTCTAGGCCAGATGCTTTCTAAGTTCTATGACATCAAGGCATACATTTAGCTCAGACAAGCTTTAATTTTTTTAAAAAGTAGGTAAGAAAGGCAGAAACACACAGAATGGCTAAGTATTTTCCCCCAATATAGGAATGAACAGAAGGACAGTTTGTTTTTAGTTTTGAAGTCCAACTGAAGATTTCATCTTCTGTATTTCCTGTTTCTGATACATTTGCAGCAAGTAAGCAAGCCACCCTTCTAAGAGCACTGAGAGGCAAACAACAACAGTCAACAGTACTGTAAAAGGCACTAATGACATGGAAGTACTGTGATGAATTACAATTGTTGTAAGGTTTTTATTTTACCAGGCATATACACTAAAACCTACCCAGGAGCCAGAGCCTCCTCAGCTGTACCCAGGCAGTCCCCTCCATCTGGGTGGGGGAATTTCACTGGGGAAATAAGGCCAACATCTACGCTCTGGAGGCTTAGCTGCAACCATGACTGAAGGGCAGCAGCTGCTGATACCTCAATCCTCGTCCCATAGAAGGAAGCCACAGCCTGAAGAGCAGCACTGGTGGGTGGGACATCTACTGAGCCCTCATGGATTCTTTCACAGAATCTGTATTTTTCCTTGGCTCTCAAATCCAACTCCTCACTGCAGAAATGCTGTCTCTCATATTCCCCTGCCGTAATAATGACAGGCAAACTCAATTAACACGGTGAGCGTTTGGATGTCTGAACAGGCTGCCAAAAAAAAAAAAAATCCCAAGGGGGAAAAAAAAATAACCAAAGATAACTAAGAACATTTGTTGCATAATGTAATTAAAAGCTTCTATCTGCAGGACCAATACAAGACATGTTTATTATATCTTATATCAAGATGTGAAAGCTTGGTTTTTAACTGCTTTAATGATTCATTATATGGCGCAATACATATCTAGTTTGGTAAGACCCATATTATCCATCCAATGCAGATTTTCTCTTCAAGCTTCTTACTCAGATCAAAACATAATAAAATGACAAAACTGTGCATTCCCCTGCAAATAATTCCTTCAGAGATTAGCAAGAGAATAAGGTATCTTCCTTTGCAATACCCTGAATTTCTGTCAATATCATCATAAAATATATACCACAAAATACAGTAAGTTTAACTACAAGCCTTTTTATGTCACATATTTTAAAGGGTTTTCAACATTGATTCAATCTTCACTAGTGCTGTTATTATTCCTGTGATCTAAAAGTACTCTAGATAAGTACTTAAAGTAGAAACATTAATTTAGAAAGATTAAATATCAGGAAGACATTTCTTAAGATACTAGAGATGAGCACACAAGTAAGTCACCAAACAAATGCTTACCCCCAATTTTAAATACATATATGTGTGTGTCCATATACATCCATTAACATATTATTTAATAGCTACTGTGTACTTACTTTGAGAACTACTCATCTGTAACCCTGGAGCCAGGGGCCCAGTGAACCCCATAAAAGCAGCCACCAGTATATAAAACAAATTAAGCAACACTGAGAAGCAAGACATAAACATTCACCATACTAAAGGCCTTTCTGTTAGAGAGAAGAGAGGAAAACAAATCATTTAGTCCAAGAGGACACTGACAAAGGTCCATGATTTCAGCATGCAGTTCTGAGGAGTCAAACTAGGAAAGAGCAGCTAAAATATTCTTTCTAATGCATCAGCCCAGGCTTATAAGGAAGTGTCATCAAACCTTTTTTTCACATACACTTTTCATTAGAAAGAACTATCAAAATAAGCCCAGGACACCCTCTTCATCATCTTTTTCCTCCTCATACAACCAAGTGAGGAATCTCCTCACACCAAGCCATCAGGTGACAGTGCAGTACATGGCACTGTGTGCATGTATAGGAAAGTGCCTTTTTTTACCCCCTTGTGTCACTGCCTGCCTTCAAGGGAGGAACCAATTGGACACCTACAGTAAAAACAAAAGAGATGATCCAAATTAACACATACAGCAGGGAGCATAAGCTTGGGAACACAGCTGGGATGAAGAATGTCCTTAACATACAAAATTAAGACTACAAAGTATTTAACAAAGGTTTTCCTGGGGGAAGCATTACCTAAACACATGCATTATAAAGCTGATGATAATGACAGTACATCTGCTACTCTTGGAAATATCACCCTCTGTTCTTCCTCAAACAAACAGCCATGACATTAAGTTTTGGGTAACAAACCAAATCAAATTAGGAGCAACAGTTACAACAGCTTACAATATAAGAATAACTTACTAAAAGCATCAATTGGTTATTGACTCCATTTACCATCTGGAATACTGCCAAATTACTATCAAAAATACATGTGTCAAGAGAGCAGCAGCCTCAGTGCAGTATGCTGGTATTGATGCTGAAGAGGACAACTATTCCCATATGATAACACAGCTCAGTTGTCCAGCCATATGCAGGCTTCTGGTAGGCCCCTGGAGAGAGCGAAGGACAACACTCCTAGAATTTGGTATAATGTATAATTAAGGTAACACTCTGCTACTGTATTTTGGCAATTTTATTCTATACTTTTTCCTCAGTTCCCCAAGGAGGCTATCACAAACACAGCCACTAAGAAAGAATGTTTTATCCCAAAATGAGAACAAACAAATGTTGCTAAACGTTGGTTTAATACAGAGTGTGAACACACAATTGCTTGGGAGTGTTTAAAATTTTTAGCAAAATATCTCATTGCATTTTTATTCTAATGATGGAAGAGCAAAGAAGCAAAGTACTTTGGGATGTACCTTCTCTGCTGGGACTAGTAGCAGAAGTTTGTATATCTAAGCACAGTTTCCCCCAGTCCTCTTAAAATGCTATTACCTCTGCTCTGGTCACTGGGTACTAAGTACAGGTGGGCCAAGGTCACAGGATCAGATCACCTGCAGGAATTCTTATGGCACAATTTAAAATAGAAACACATGCAAAATTGCAAAGCTCTTTATGTACTGAGCTTGATTATCACACCTGAAGAACAAAAACTATTTTTTATTGTTGGCTTGAGAAAACTGTGATCAGGTTAAACTTCTGGAAGTTTCCAAAGAGCAGCTTTGTAAGTGTTAAAGTTCCCTCTTCTAACATTAATACTTTAGGTATGAAGTGAGGCTTTCCACATGTAGTACAGATGTGGTGCAATACCATGTTACCAAGAGCTGCTTCAGTAACAAAATCAGATGGTATCTTTTTTGAAGGACTACCACCTGATTGAAACTTGTAAAGGCTTCATGCAGGCCTTGTGGATCTAGCATCATTTCTGTTCCACCATGTTCTCAAAATTATCAGAGATTTGAGATGGAGGAGTTACAGATCATTTTAACCATGCAGATTAGTAAAACCACAAGAAGATGGAGTTCTGCTTCAAATAAAAATAGCCCTTTCAAAAAATCTAATTTACATACATATCCTAATCTAGATACTGATATTTTTAAGTGATTAAGTGCTCCCTTCTTTGACAACACCCTTATTGTCACAAAACCTGAAGTAGTAATAGGCAAAACAGGTGTCTGATGCATATAAATAATCATATAAATATTTCTTATAGTTATTAATAAAAGACATCTTAAAACAGCCTTTCTTCTATACAAACCACTTATAAGGCTTACGTACTACATGAAATAAGTCACAGGAGTTTCACTGTAGCGTAGCTGTCTTAGGGATACAAACAAAACACTTATAACTCCCTGTACACACAATGCAAGCATATTACTATAAATGGAGAAAAGCAACACTTTCTATCTCCTTTTTTAAAAATGTGTAAAATGAACGTTTTCATGCATATGATGCTAAATAAGTTAAGACAAAAACTTCTAAAAATGTTTTACAAATAACTGTCAGTGATACGACTTCTCTCAGAAAGAGGCTTTGTGTCTTGATGACCTCAGAGATACAGTACCACCGAAGAACCAAGAATATTTTAATTTTACAGCATTTAAATAAAATTATAGCCACGAACATAGCTATGATGTGTGTAATCTGTGCAACCATATACATGTACAGTAGCCCATTCTTGCACATTTTTCACAGATATGCAAGTTACAAACCATGTACCCATTAACTTTTCTTTTTCTCAGCACAGATGGCATTTTAAGAGGAATTTTTTGTGCCACAGCTAACACAAACCACAAAGAAATTACTCTTATTGAATATTGCCTGCTGTTGAAGAGTGTTTTGAAATTACACTCCATTTTTTAAGGGAACTGAAGAGCTGAGAACAAGCCGTGCATTCACATCAATGGCTAACAGAGAGCAGCAGTGCTGACTGAATGCAGCTCTTCACAAACCAGAGCCTAATGGTTGCTGCAGATTAGGGACACATTATTCCTCTGTGCCACTTTTGAGGAATTCATTGAAATTTGCTTCATAATGAGATCACGGTCTGTTGGCAACTTCCATAAACAGATAAAATTATGTAGTCTTTTGTAGTGGCTACCAGTGGAAGCAGATTTTTAAGATAAGTAGTTATACTTTGACAGATGAAGACCAATCTTCAAAGCAGTGCTTTGAATACAGGATTTCCTAGAGAAATGGAAAACTTATATATACAGATACATGCACAAGCAAAGCCTCCATCTGAAAACAATAATTACCTAAAATAATACACACTCCAGCGTCAGGCAGTAGAACAACACAGCTTTACCACACTTAATTGTACAATCAAATTTTCACACATTTTATTTTTCACTGGGTAGCAAGTCCACAGTTAAAAAAATGGAAACTAATACTGGCCAGAAATCCAGATGGCTAAAGTCACCAGGTGGTGTTAAAGTTCCCTCTTCTAACATTAATACTATAGAAATCTGGGAACAATGAACTAAGAGGTCTGTGTGACGACAAGGTGCTACAAAGGTCCCCACCAGAGTCACTTTTGCATGAGAAGTAAGCTTCATCTGTATCCTTGTTAGGTTTGTCACTCTTAAATCACATCCTGCTCTCAAAGCATCAATTACAGTAAAGCAGGCTCAAACCCCACAGTCACACACAGTTGCCATTATGCCCCATTGTGTCAGAATCACTATCAAATATAAAACATTACAAGTAAAGAACAGCAAAAGTACATTTCTTTATTCAGGAGATTAATATTCCTTCTGCTTCAAACATTACTGGGAAATAAAACCTCAAGAAAAATGTTAACTAATCCAAAATTTGTGCTTTAACAAGAAAATTACATTGGCAAAATCCTGCTGGCTAGGCCATGCAGAACATCCAAGACAAGTGATGGAAGAATAAATTGTACTGGTCACATAACTGGTTCCCCCAGAAGCTGCAACTGATTTGAACTTGATGGCTGTGGGGATGTCAGTAACACAGTTATGTATGAAATACCTTGTGTCAATCCTGCCCACAGCACAGCACAAAGGAGAGAAATGGGAAAACTGACAAAGGTCCACTGAAAAACAAAGATACATTATGCACAATTTCAGAGCAAGGTTTTTTACAGCTGGGAATTCTACATCTCTTTCAACAAACAATCCTACCCAGTATATTGCTGTGGCTCTCTGGCAAGTGGGGACTTCTGAACAGTAATGCCTGAGTCCATACCACCAATTATGAAAAAGAAGCTTATTTGTTTCAAGCTCAACCATCCCAGTGGTAAGCCACACTTATAATGGGACAGCTCTGATCTGATCCTCAGCATGCTTGAGACTTGATGCAACTCACCACTTGAAAGGTGAGTTTCCAACAGTTTGCAAGCTGTCAGGGCTGCTGTCATCTGTCTCAACATCATGAGAAGCTGGTTCAACTATCATGGTAACAAACACTACACACAGTCAGGCAGCCAACGTGCAGATGGCCTTCCAGATGAGCAAGGTGACTTTTGGAGTTGTGGTTTGCCTCAGTGGTAACTACCTGCAGAGTTTTTATTTGCAACTTAATTGACCGTTTTCAAAGAAGTTTCTGCTACATGGCTTTTGCATACTGCAGGCAGATAAAAGGCATCCAGAGCTCAAAGGATACCTATAGTCCTTCTAGAACGCAAAGAAAATGCAGCACTAGGAAACAGCATCAAGAAATATACAGGTTTTTACTTCAAAATATGCTAACAGACCCATTCTCTGACTGCTCTTCATATAAGACTTTTTTCCCATTAACAGTTTGATCCTAGAAGGCACTACACCATTTTGCAGCAGACCATGACAAACAGTTTACCATCAATATTAAACATAATCAAGCTCTACTGACTGATTGGGTGAAATTTAATCAAGCTGCACACATATTTAACTGAACAAGTGTAGCAAAGAAAGCAACAATTTGCTACTTCAATAATTAAGTGGTGCATATATTTGGAGAAGCTGCTTTTAAATGCATGGTATTGCCAACTTTCAGAATTTTTACAGAAGCTCTGAAATACAGCAATTACTCTGGGAGTAGTTTTCATTATACAAAAGCAACTGTTATCAAAGTTTCTAATTAGCATGAATGTACAGAAAATGAAACTTAAGAAACAGGAGCACTCAACCTACAGGACTGAGAAAAAACAGGAGAAAACATCACACTTCCATGAAAAGCTATTGGGCTAGCAGGGAAACTTAGAGGGCTCAGAGGGTCACAGAGCTACAGTCAGTAAATCTGAAGCACAGCCTGGTTTCTTGGCTTTTTGTTTTCAGCCAATTAGACTGAAAATCCTCAGCAGCCAACAAATAGTTGATGCCCTCTGAAGTTGCTCCATCAATCTCCTCAGTGAAAATTGTGAGCGATACAGGAAAGAAGCTCCCCTGAAAGAACCGAGGACAAGTCTACAACAGATGGAAAATTGTAATAGAAGACAATCTCTGAATAAACATCACCTCTAGATAAACAGCAAAGCACAACTTGATTGTCACATTTTTCCCTCTACAAGCAGATTGGGAAGTGCTTCCAGTGAGGTTATCATAGTTAAGCAGATACTGCTTTTGATCTTGAAGTCAGGCTCCTGGAGAGTTTTGGCTATGAAAATATGCAAATGTTTCCATTGGAATGCATGGTGCATAATCAATCATGCCCAGCAGGCCTTACAGATCAACAACACACTCTAAATCAGAAAGCTGCCCAGAGCTATGTTCCTGGAGAGCCCAGGCAAGAAAATCATTTAGGGATGAAAATACATCACCATCTGTACTATTTCTTTAGAATGATGGTCAGGAAAGATGGCTGAAATTCATTTTACCCCAACTTTCTGTAGCTATTCTACAAAGACCTAAAGAGAGAATGTTGGAGAAAATTCCTAGAGATACTTAATTTCCTTTTTTTCAGTTATTTCATCTATTTTTCCATTAAATTATAAACTAATTAGTACATAAAATATAGGTACAGGAATAGAAATTAATTTCACAGTAATAGACCAGCTTTTTTACCATAAAAGCATCAGAAGAGAGCAAGATACAATATATTATTGTCATGGCAAATGTCATTGCTTAAAAGCAGTGAAACAGAAGAGCACAGCAACTGGAGTTTATTGCACAGTAACTATTTTAACACTATAAGGAAGTGTTTAAGTAGCTGACAATAGGCTGTGGCTGGTCCTCTAGGAGCACAAACTATGCAGAAAAAGTTAGGCAGTTAGAAAATTTATCTTTTGTTCTTTTCTTCAGAGACAGAGTATAGGAAGACTGGGGAAAAGGAGAATGATGTATCAAGAGGATAATACAAATTTCACAATATTTTGAGGTCATCTAGCAGAAGACTAACAAAAGACAATCTGTTTATTTATTCAAATGCTCCTACCCATCAGAGGGGTAGAAGTGATGCCTGCTTAGTGCCTTCTGGAACACCTGAAAGACCTCCTCTGACACAATGCATTTAAGTTCTGCAGGGTTTCCAGCTACCATTGGTCAAAACACTTCAGTCTTAAAGGCCCTTTAACACCACCACTTTTTTCAGACATTTATTTTCACATTTTACTCAAACAAAGGAAATTTCAACCCCTGCTCTCCACCACCCACCCTTCTACCCTCATTCTTCCAAGAGGTAGAAACCATTCCCTGTGTACCTGGCCTGCACTGGGTCCCTCCTCACACCCTCATACTCACTGTATGAGCAGTCCAGGCTCTTTCATGTCTTCCTTACTGACATGCCTTGGTACTGTCTGCATGATGGTAAGTAACTGAAGAAAACAGAAATGAGCAAGAAGGCACTGTTAACTTCCACACCTCTGCCTACTGGAGACATCATCTGATTACACTTGACCTCTACAGACGTAGCTACCTGAAATACTGGCAGACCTGGGCTTGCTGCTGCCCACCAGACAAGGTGATTAGTCCCATAGTGATACCACTCTTTTTTACAAAATGGCCCTTCACTACTCAGATCCATGGATCTGGCTGTGTTTGATTGCTGCTGTTTGAACTGGAGATCAACCAAAAGTGTATTTTTCTCTCTTCTACAGATAACATCTCAATTCTCAGAGATAATTGCAGCTCAAATCCAGATCCCTTTTTCCAAGACTGCAGTCCTTTATGCATCAAAATTGACAATTAAATTCAATATTTAAAGGAAAAATAAAGAATTCGAGTTTCCTCATTATATCAAATAATTAATTTGCTCAAGCTGAACAGTTTCATTTATGCTTATCTGCATTTCAGAAGAAGGAACACTATTTAGCTCAGATAAACTTTGTTCAAAATTACCAAATGAAGAAATCTGAAAAGGGAAAGAATAAATGCTGTTAACTGTCATTTCATTTTCTGCATTCCAAACCCAAAAATCATTAAAAAAGGTCACGAGCTGCTCCTGTCTTAATCCAAAAGACACTTCCAGTACAGGACATAACATAGAGAGAAAGGTCTGAAGCGTTTTCACAAGATGAAACAGAAAATGTAAACAACAAACTTAAAAATTCTTCAAGCAATAAAATACTTCTTTCAGGTCTGCACTTAGCCTGACACTATTATTTTAAAGAGCTGCCCTATGAAGCACCTTGAAAATATCATGACTTTGACAATGAAGACACCTTTGTACAGCAGAGACCCCAGTTCAGGTCCTTCTTCCAAGTTCAGCAGCAGAAGCCCACAACTGCCAGGCTCCAGTTACATGTGTAACTGCTGAGCTATTAATTTGTGTGGATCTAACCCTTCTCCCCAGACACTACTGAGAAGTAAAACTCTGAAGTGTCACTTCTTCCATTGGTTTCCCACTCTCCTGCATGTGCATATCAGATGGCCACATCTACTGTAATTTCCATGCACCTGACTACCAATCACACAGAACACTAGGACTCAGTTAAGATATTTTTTGCATTTCTAAAATTTCAGAGTCAATAAGCAATAATGAAAGCCCTGAAGCAGAATGCCTCAAAGAAATGGGTGTTTTGTTGAACTGTTAGCTATTTTAGATACAGTGCCTCACAAACATTTCCAGTCTTATTCACTGAGATCCTTAAAAACAACTAAGAATGGATGGCCTTTGTTGCATTTTGTGGTCAAAGTGAAGTATATTTATCCATCTCCTAACAGCTCTTTTACAAACACTTTTTCAGAGCTCTTTTGGACATACTCATAAGCCCCTGTTAATAATGAATCTGAAGCTATGATAAACTTCTGTCTCAAAATCACTTACATACTGTCTTGGATTTAGTTGGATACTGCAAAATTTAATGTTATGTTTCACTTCAGTATCTGAAGTGAAATGGGTAACCTTCTCAGTTCCACTAAAGTTTTAAAACAAAATAAATAGCAAGTTTCACTTTCATAGCACTTTCCTATTTTTTTTTTTTTTTTGTAAAGAGGGTGTACGTAGCAATAAGAAATTAAGACCATACTAAAGCTCTTGTTTGTCCCACGTAATTGTAAATATTATCTGATTAATTCAACATAACCTTCCACAACTGGGTAAAACAAATCTGTGAAGGCAGGTGGATTTTCTCATCAGAAGAAAGGACAGTTGACCCAGTAAGTCCTGCCAGGAGGCAAAGGAAAGAGGAATTCATCTCTGGGGAACATGCAACTCTCTCAGCACAGTCCTAGACAGAAGACTGGAAGGGGCCTAGAAAGAGGCAAGAAAGTTTAAATGCATGGAGTCTTCTTGGAGTACATGACTTAGAGATCAAACTGTGCTGCCAAGGAAGAGAGACTGGGTGTTCCCCTTCATTAAAACAGCAAATATTTAGGAACATCCCCAAGCAAAGGTTTAAGTGTTCTTCCTGTCAGTTGTGGACAAATGGCCCAATAATTCACCTCAGCTTCAAAGCAAAACTTGAGTTTGACTGGAAATATGCAGCAAGAATGACCGAAACGTTTATTATGCTACTAAACATAAACTCCAGGTTACTTTCCTACTTCACTGTTTAATTCTGCTAATGTAGGAGCTCAACTTGCATGTCTGAAAACACACAACAACATAATACAGTAATATTTACATTCCAAACAAAATACATACAGAAGGAAAGAACAACTTCAGAAGACACCTCTGTAAATGAACTTCCTTCCTATCATCTTAAGTATCCTGTGCTCAGAACTGGTGTCACAATTAGCCTTAAGAAAGCATTAAAGATGTTTAGTCATCTTCTTTTCCAGCTCATTGGGGAAAAAATATCCATCCCTCCAAGGAAGGATGATCTTGTAGCTATAGAAAATGGGAGCTCGACTACTACTTCACGTGGATTATCTGCATGAAGACACACAAAACTGCACTTAAACCCTGTACCTTAGCTGCCTGAGCTGTTAAATGGAAATGCTAACATATGGTTTGAGCAGAAGGTTAGCCTAGGTGACTTCCTGAGGTCCCTCCTGACCTACATCTTCTCATGATCCTATTTGCTTTGAGACACACAGGATGAATGAGAAGGGCACTCAGACATTATAGGGTTGATTACTAGTGAAAATCTCAAATAAGTATCCTAACATGTTCAAGGTTTTAATAGCTTTTTACTACATATATATGGGGGAAAACTCCTGTAAAAATGCTCCTGGACTCAGTGCAAGTGACATCTATGACAGCCAGAGAAAAACAAGTCATCCTGTTCTGGATTATGTGGTAGAACCTGCTGGTTATGCTGGTTTTCAGAAAGCCAACAAACTGAAAATCTAAACATCTGTTTTGACTACAAATTTTTTAAGTGGCATCACAAACTTGAGAGGCCTTTCACTGAATTTTGTGCAAGTAAATTTACCGGGCAGGTTAAGCAGAAATCTTTACAGACAGACTGATGCTAACATGAACAAGAAAAAGCACTTGTCATCTTGCAACACAGAATACCCAGTGAGTATAAACTGTCTGCAAGTATGACAGTAAAAAAAATTGAAAAATAAATTTTTAGCAGGTAAGATGATTCTGTGTATAATTTAGAAGATTACTTCTCAGGGTGGAGCTGAGTCAACAATCTCTTCCTCTGAAGACACATCCTCTTCTCCAAGCTGCAGCACATTGTAAAAGCAAAAACAATGCAAAAGCAATACAAAGTCCTACCCTGAAGATGGTCTCATTTTCTGCTACTAATGTTTTTAATTTCCTAGCAGATCTCTCAAATAGGAAGGTTGTGACTGACTTTGGACTGCCTGGGCACAAACACTAATCTTAGCAGTTCATAGTGCTGTTTACCAAACTTGTATCTAATAAATCATTAAAGAAATGGCAGCAGAGAAGAAGGAATAACACTTAAAACACAACAGAAAAATCCAACTCTCCTTACCTTGCTGGAGGCACATCAATATTTGAAGAAACAACCTTGCGCTTCTGTTCCAGAAGACAAACAGAACGAGTGTTTTCCTTTTCATACTCAGGAGCTCTGTTTAGTTTTTTGGTCTCTGCTGTTTTTAAATCTTCCTCCTTTGTGGTGAACAGGAGAAACTGTTGGTCTGGCAGTTTTCGACTGATGTCACTTTTTACATCCTCCTGTTGGAATGCAGGGAAGGTCATTTCACGCTTGATGTTGGCTGCCTGAAAAATTGAAAGCAATTATTAAATTTTTTTCTAATTCTCCTAAAATGGGAAACAACCCAATACCCACAGGCGTTTACTTCTAATTAATTATTTGAATTAGTGAATACCATTTCTTTGTCTTTCATAAATTCTGAAACTGCCATTAATTTCTCAACCATGTTGAAGACTATCCAGGAACATAAGCAGTTCTTGTCCATTTGATAAAGCTATCAACCTCTTTATGTTAAATCAAAAAGGTACTTGAATTAGAATGTCAGAAACCACATTATAAACAACATATCTTTAATATACACACATCTCTGCTGCATAGCTATGCAAAAGAAATCCTAGCTAAAATCCTCCTAAAATTCCAGGAAAAAACAAAATCAGAGTTTTTCCAGATTAAACATAACCAAGAAAATAAAGCACTTGCTACAGCAACATACTGGATTCTTTAACAGCTGTATTTGTAAATGAGGTTTTTTCCAGGAGCAGAAAACTAATGTGCTATGATTCAGCTCATCTGCCAGAAGGCAAAGGGGAGCAAGTGATGCCAGCAGGATCTCTGTGAGGAGCCCATCCAGCATTGAGGAGCAGGGACACACCCAGGAGCAGTGCCAGGGTGTCTCTTTGCCTGCCAGCACTTCCCAGATCTTCAGGTCTGCTGCTTCCCATAAGCATAGACTTCCCAAGCAAAAAGGTGTCTTAACAAATAGACTACCACTCTGGAATACAATGAACTGGTGTTTATAAAGCAAACTATTGCAGGGTTACAGGGAAGATCCCAAAAAGTCATCAGAACCAAGCCACTCCATTTTCCCAGAAATCAGAACAAAGCACAGGACCTAGAATTTCCCGTGAAATCCATTCCCAGGCCAGGTATGCTTCCCCAGCTTCACGGGGGCAGACCCATCTGTCAGGCAACCCCTCCAACCAACCCAAACAGCTAAGCAAAACACGGCCCAACAAAGTGGTAGCTTCCCCCACCTTAAGCAGAGGTACTACCTCACCACATGCACTCGCTTGGAGAAATCCAGGTGCCTTCTAGAGCTGGCAAACTGGATTTTAAAGTATTTGTAAATCATTGCTGATATTTACAGTGGCAATAATCGAAGTTGAGTTGTCCTCAGACAGTAACAGCACCAACAAACTGAAATTCCTATGTCAACTCTTCCACTTTATTTCTCCTTTTTAATCATCCAAAAAGAATCAGTCAGTGTATATGTGTATATACTTATGCATTAAAATATATTTCTCTCTTCACAGATCTTTGTTTATAGATTTCAAACCTTGGCAATTATAAAAATGGTGCAAGCAATTTTAAGTTCACAGGAAAGACATACTTGCCAAAGTAATTATGCTGTGTTCTGTGAAGTGTATCACATCATTAATGCATAAATATTTAGGACTGATGATTTAATTGTTTCTAGTGCTTCCACTGAAGGGCTTTTAGCAGTTGCTTCAAGAACAAAACAAGAGTTATTATTTTATGAATGTAAACAGTAGAAAGAATTAAGACACTTTACACTTCTTCACACACAAACAGATGACACATTACCAAGAAAATCTGCCTGGAAGACACAACAGTCAGCATGTGATTACACAGAATTAGGAGAAGACATATAAACAATGTAAATTGAATTCTGATTTTATGTTTTTTTTTTTTTTAAACTTCTTAGATTTACAATAGCCTTTTTCTGAGTGCCTGAGAATCTCTGAGAAACTGAAATGCTGAGTTGCCTTCAATTTTCATTAAAACTGACTTATAAGTGATGCACTAAAGTAACAAAAAAGCCTGAAAATACCCAAGTTCCATTATCCAGCCCTAGAAATTATGGAATGCCAAACAAGAGTACATATAAGACTTGAATTCAATCCCCTCCACTGCCACATGGTCTTCCCTTGCATGACCACATCTCCCTTCCTCCCTGTGATTTCCACCTCAGCCTGTTTGGAGGACGGCTGTGCGCAGGGCAGGAGCAGCTCCGCCCGCTGCACATGGCACGGGTGCTGATGAGCACAAGCAGCACCTGCAGCTGCCTCCTTACCCTCCACACCCCTTAGAGTAGAAAGCACCCAGAACTTGGGAAAGGAGCAGCCTCCCTCGTTCCCTACTCTCCAATACCAGACTGAACTCAGCTTTCATCAGGGTGGTTTTAATTATTTTTTTAATGGACTAAGTGCACGACTGCACCAAGGAAAAAAAAGGCATTTTTGTCTTCAGTTTATGAATGGCAGGATTTTACTCTGTTTCAGCAAATGTATTGTGCCATACACAGCTGAGTTTTTACAGACCTAAGTAGTGAAGACAGAAGGTTGCAGGCTCAGACTACAGCTGTAAAATAAAGCCTAGACCATAAATAGCAGAATACTTGCACTGTGATACCAGATAATCTATTCTTACATATCAAATTTATCCACATCCAGTTCAAACACATTTCATATGTCAATATACCACAATTAATAGCCATCCCCCTGCATGCATATGGAAGTGAGGAAAGACAAAAATCACAGAGCAAATGCTCAGGTTGCAGAAGCAGTTCAGGTTCTTCAGCCAATGGCCAAGAAAAGCAGAAGACCAAATCCAACGCTCAGACTAACTCTCTTCCTCTCCTTCAGTTTTCAACAGATGCTTGGTGTTATTAACTTCCTATAAACTTTCCCTTGAGAGTGACTGCATATAAATAATCTTTTCCACTTTAGAAGCAGGTGATCATGAGAGAAAACGAGGAATTTTCCTTGGTGGGCTTTCTCCAACTCCACAGGCAGTTTTTCTATTTTAAGTCATCCATGTCTATGGAAGCCATTTCCACTTGAGACACCTGCCCTGTCTGGAAGTGTACGGTGTCTTTTGCTGGAGATCCAGCCACCTACACAAGCAGCCACTGATGTGAGGAGTGCTGAGGGCCACAGTCACTTGAATGATCAGGTTCCTCACTTCCTGGCAAACACACTGATTAATGACCAGGACCCCTCTATTTCAAGCTCTGTTTCACCAGCACTCATAGCTCAGAGATTATATAGACAATTTCCAGTGTATCTTTTCAGACAGTTAACTGTTCTGTCATACTTTATCAGTAACCTTTTTTTTTCATAGATCCTTCATATTCCTTTAACTTGAGGCTTCTGGTGACCCTTCAAGTCCAGAATGTTCCAGCAAAAATTCTGTGGAAGATGTAGTCCAACCTGTCTAGGCCTGTGTCACAGATAGAAGGTAAGACTATGACACTACTTTATTTCAGCTTACTTCCAATGCTTCACATTTCTCCATCCTTTGCTGTTCTCAAATTCCATCATTACATTTTTCCCTAATGGTTCAGCTTCTCTTGTCATCATACTTCCACATTTGCCACCTTATTGCCTCCAGTATCAACCGCTGGTAAAACTTATGTCTTTTTCATGCACCTGATG
Organism: Rhipidura dahli; assembly: GCA_013399225.1. Lineage (NCBI taxonomy): Eukaryota > Metazoa > Chordata > Aves > Passeriformes > Rhipiduridae > Rhipidura > Rhipidura dahli. The sequence continues at coordinate 528,304 of VXAC01006626.1, read as the reverse complement.
AATTATCACTAACACAAGCCACTTGATAACAGGCTCTTTTTCTATGCAATTCACTGTGTATTTTCACCCTTAAGGCATTAGCAACCTTCAGCTTACTTTCAACAGAGTCCTTCACAACCTGGCCTCAGGCAACCAACATCACTTGGAAGTTCAACCACAGAAACAGGAGCTATAAACCACCGGTAAATTTTAAAAATTAGCTTTCTTTCTCTCTGCAGTTACCTTCACCTGCCTTTGCCAATTTCTGCCCCCCCCCCCCCCACTACTGGGCAAGGGAAACTTTGGATAATCTGCTGCTTGGAAACAACAGTAGTACCCATGCCTTCCCCACTGGAGCTCAAGCATGGGGCAGTGCCAGAGCTGGGGTATGATGAGGCACTACTCCTTTGGTAATCATCCTGCAAAAACTGACAACCATTTCTTGCTTTGGTTTTAACTAAAAACTTTATTAAGAAAGCCTTTCAATTTCTCTTTCCAAGTTGTCAAGACAATGGTATATATTTAGGTTGAGGGTTTTACTTTTAAGTTAAGGATTTTACTTCAAAGCTTGATTCATTATTATTAAACAACATAGTTTAATAATCTATGTGACAGAAAAATGATTAGCAGTTACTATTTTCAGCAGCATAGTAACAATTTTTCTTTGCAAAACCTATCTTAACCTGCCTACAGAAACTTTTATGTGATGGTATTTTGTCATAACCAAATTGCTGGTCCTGAACTCCACATCAAGACCACACACTGCAATGTAAGTCTTGTCCAAAATGAGCAGGCTTGACACTGACACAAACTGAGGAATTAGGAGAAGTTTTTCGCTATCCCTTACAAATGATGTGCAGGCTGCAATTTTTCAGGAGTTTAAGACTTAACTTATGTGCAGTCAATTTTTGCTCTGCCTAAGAGCACATCCTGATAAGACGCTGACATTGCAGTCAAACCTCAGTCCCCTTCAATTTCAGTTAAATTTCAGCCTGCATTTTACCTTGAACAGCAAAAAAATTATTGATCAAAAAGACAACTCAGGCACTGAGTTGCCTATTCAAAGGATCACCAAACACTAGAATAAGTAGACCTATCACATTTATAAGGACACACAGACACTTAGATTTGACGGATTATAGACGTCACCCATTGACTATAACCTGACTGGACTTCATCATCTTCCCTTGCTTATGGTGCACTGCTGCTTAAAAAATGAAGTTATTTATTTTCAAATAGCCCACTACCATTGAACAAGCATTAAGATGTATGTGTTTCCCATACAATGGAAAGCATTAAACTCCCAAGAACATTAGCATTATTTGCCTCTATGTGACCCAACGGTATGGAAATATATCTTCAAATGTGAAAACTGACTCCTACCTATGTTCTTTCAAATTTCCTATCTTTTTGGTGCAGAACCTGTGGATTCAAGTGGGCACAGCAGGAATAGCAACTGTAATTTTTATCAGGCTTTGTAATAGATTACACAGACAGATGGAAATACAACAAACTATTGAAAGAATTGCTACACCACATACCATGCCTACTTTGCTGACAGTTTTATAAACAACTCAGAGGCCGATTTCCACAAGGCAGCTGCCCAGCACAACAGAGCACTGCCTCCCACCCCATGTGACTCGATACAGCACCTTCCATGAAGCTATGCCAATTTACACCAGATGAAGAAGTGTGACTGCAGCTGCCTGCCAAGAAACAGGCCTGCAATCCCAACCTTGGCAGAGAGAGGCTTCACTGTCAGGCAGCACAACAGTGAGAGCCCAGCAGGCTCCCTTAACCTTGAGGGGACACTGGCTACCTTCTGTACTCCTCACCATGTCTCCTGGGATCTGGATGGACTAAGACATCTGAGAAGGTTGAGCATGTTCCTTCCATGAACACTTTGAATCTTAGAGGACTGGGTAAAGTAAGTAATTTTCCAGCGTGGCCTACTTTGTGACACTATGTTTTTTTCATACAGGTAACAAATATTCAATAAAAGCAATAAAAGTACCTCTAAAACACGACAAAATTATTTTACAAGGGTGAGGGAAGTATCTCTAGAAAAGCTGACTGCATCCAAAGCTCCCTATAAAAAAAACCACGCTAGTGGAAATATGTTTTGGGAAACAAGCTTAGAGTAACCCCACCTTATCTTAATAATCCTGAAGCCATTGTCATGTTTCCAGTTTTGTACAAACTTATTTTTCTTCCTCAACCCACAAAACTGTATTTCCTTCACTTACAGACCACTGTAACTGGACTCAATTCCAGTGTCATTCCAAAACCAACAAGATCCCTCACAAGCCATACTAGGCAGTTTTCCAGACAGGGGGAGGGGAGGGTGGGGGATGGTGGTGGGGGGGTGTACCATGCTAATTAAAAAATATGTATCAAGAAAACCCCACCCAACAGCTATCACCCACCTCATGGCTCCAATTCTGGCTATCTGCATTGTCAACAGACAAATAATTTTAACTTAATTGTGAGTCCTAGGCCTATGCACAATATTAACACTACATAGCTGATAAAGAAGATAGTTTTGGATGAGGATTTTTGATTTCCATTGGATTTACTATGTAATCAGTTGATCTAATTCCAACAAAAAACTCTTTAGATTAAACACCAATTAAAAAACACCAGATTAGACAGATTAGCTACGAGATGGTTTAGCACCAGCCAACCTGCTGTATAACTCTGCTGCTTTTTATAAACAGTTTTTTGATTCTGGCTTTGTGACCAGCTCTTTCTGTTTTCTGAAATAGATGTAATCATCGTGTTTGGGACTGCCAATAAAACTCCCAACTGGTAAGAAAACAAAAGTCCCAGGATTTTTTTTATATTAAACAAGGCTTTAGCAACATTTTTGATCCATTACAGAACAAATAGGCAGCTCAATGGGGAAGAGAAAAAAGGAATCAATGTATTTCAGCCTAGCATGTTAATGGGACACAATAATGAAGTGTGTATATGTAACATGACATACACATAAAATGTTCAACCAAAACAAGAGCTCAATAACTGCAAGGCCCTTTTCAGGCTAGCCTGAACAGCCAGGCGATGTTTTAGGGACAGGGACAAACCACATTTCTCAACAAGAAAGAAATCATGAATGAATTCGCAGCAAAACATAACAAGCAAAAATGAGGAACCCCAAACCTGCTACTAAAATTACATGGAAGTAAAAAAAATATTTCAGTTAAATCCCTGGAAGGACAAAGATTTTGGTTATCTCATAATACTTCGTACAGTATTTCCAGTTCAGGTTCCTGTAACAGAGGGGTTTTTTTACGTAAAAAGGCTCTAATTTTTGACATTTTAAAACAGTGTCCTCACTGGAAGGAAAGAATGCATCAAATTTCCATTTTACTAGAAATCTCTATTCATACTGGAATACAAAGAGATAAGACAGATTCTTGTAACAATGCTTGGAAATAATCTGCCCTGAATTTCAATGCATTATTACATTTTTGAGTATACTTTGCATTTAATTACTTGCTTCACCAGCAGTTGCTCATTACACATAAATCACTTCAATCTAATCACTTTAAGCATTTGTAAATTGTTGGTCTCTAACAATATAGAAGATAATGCATTTTAAGGTCACTGTAAGTGTCCTTTACAATATGCAGTGCACACTAATGTATAGTAATATACTATTCACCATCAGCTAGGCTAGGACAAAGTCCCTATCTTCATTTGACTGAATATAGAAAAACCATCCATAGAATATATTTTTTATGTATTCAAATACAATTCTAAGCATTTTAAGTTGCCTGGATTCACAATACAGTGTTATGCAGCAAGAACTGGAGTCAGCAAAAAGTTTCTACCCTCCCATCATCCTCACATGTATGTCAGCACTTACCTGGCTATACCTAACTCATCAACAAAACCTGTGTATCCCAGCAGCAGTTAAAGAGTTATAGAGAATCTACACAGATGAATGACAGAAACATTCACTCCCACATCTGAAATCCAGTACCCAGCCATGTACCCACTGTACCCCAAATAAAACCACCACCAACTTATGACATGTGAAGTACAGCATTAACTGGCACAGGAAGCATAAATGTTATTAAAACTGGACAGAAAGATCTAAGATTACAAGGGGAGACGGAAAGAACACTAGGAATTCATGGTTCTTCCCATACACCATTTTCGGGTCTGAACAAAAACTATTCAGAGATATTTGTGCCTTTTTCTCTCCACCACATCAACAAATGAATGACAATGTGGAAGTATGGTAGCTTTCTTTCCCATCCCATATGCAGGTAGAGCAAGTTCCTCCCAGAAAGTACATGATGTAACTTCCAAGATTATCAGACACCAATCAGTGTTACCAAATTTTAATACTAATTACTGAAAGTGTGTATCTTCAAAATCTGCTTGCAATGAAAAGTATAAAAAAATTACTCTGCAAACCTGGCTACCTAGGTTCCAGCTGGACATTAGCCCCCAGGCTTGGCACTGCTGGCAGGATCTCAGCAGAGGTATTTCAGCCCTGCTTTCCTTTTCTTAAATAAAGCAAGCGCCTGAGAAACACACTGCCTCTAAACATCTAAAAATAGAGATGCTACCTTGAAAAGCCTTAAACAGGAGGAAAGTGGAGGATCATAGTTGCAAAACACCAGGTTATTTTTTTCATTTGGGAATTCAGTTACCACACTTCAATCTTTGCTAAGCATGCTCACCACTGAGTGCTTGGTACTCCACCACGCTTTTACCAGGACTTGCAAGCCAGGAATGGGCAGTCATAATTGCTTTCCCAAGTGCTGGTTGCACAAAAAGTGAATTTAAAATTAACTAAACCAATTATTATTTTTTTCTCACAGGGATCTATGTGCCTGGCCCTGCAAGTGAGAAGGAAGGGTTCCTGCCAGACAGCAGGTTCTCCTCACCTCTCCTGCAGTGAAAGCAGTGTAAGCAATGGCCAACGCCACCAGGGCAACCTGTGGCCACACACAGAACAGGTGAGGGCCTGGAAATGTGTGCTCTGGGCTGGCCAAGGAGCACAGAAGGAGAAAGAGGAGGATACACTTGGGTCCTGCTGGTCACGTCTGGGGAAGCTTAAAAAACCCCGGAATTGGGAGACAAAACCAAACATGCTAATGTGGGGTAGCAGAGGAGTTCAAATAAAGCTTTTTTGCTCTTATTTCTATTGTATTTCTAGATGTAATTACAAGGTGCAAGTAGTGAGGGACATCAGACCAGGCGTTCTCACTGCTCTGGCCAAAGTTCTGAAACCTCACATCAGGGGATTTTCTATGAAATGGTGATTTTTTTTTCCTACTTGTAAGACATGCCAAGAGGGTCCTAGAACCCAGTGGTAAAGTATCTACTGCCTTTGCTGCCCCTAATTTTGATTCTGTCTAGATTAAAAAGTAGTACACAACATCTTATGTAGCTTAATACAGCCTTGTGCACAGACTCCCTTACTGATGTATCAATATGGCCTTTACTGCCTGAATTTAATGTGCAAATAAAGTATCTTTGTTGTAGTCACTGACCTTGCCACTGAACCAGGGAAAATGTATGAGTTAGGGTTGGTGGAAAAACTCGGGGAATTGAGAAATGCTTCCCCCGTGTTTCTGTAAAGGAACGGCCTCTTCTCCAGTCTCCGTGGCTCAATTGTTACTGCACCCCCCAGACTCTGTAAAATCCTACATCTCCCAGCAGCCTGTGTGGCTGTTTTCTGCCCCGGCTCTCCATCCTGCCTCGGTCCTCTGCCCTGCCCCTTCCCTCTCCCCATTGGTGTATCCCCCGTGTCCCACCCTGTACCACCCCATTCCCCCATCCCTTGGCTCTCTTCCTCGACCCCGCCTTTGTACCGCCCCTGGGGCGTGGAACCCAGTTGGCAAAACCGGCTCAGACACGTGACCAGCGTTCTTAGCTCTAGGCGTTTCCTTCTAGCTCCCCCGCCCTGGCTCTGCTCGATGCCTTCATGGAGCAGCAAAACCTGTGGAACCTCGTTCGGAGTAGAGCTCCCTTGTCTCTCGTCTCTGGTAATATATTGGCTATCCGGCAAGGTGTGGGACTGCACTATCTGCAGCTATACAGCTGTGCAGGGCAGAAATAGAGGAAAGCAAGCAGATTCACTGCAGCCGACCTGTTTCTCTCAAGGGACAGTTTGGGGAACAGAGCTACCTCTTTGCCTGCCCTTAAACTCCCCACAACCTTATTAAATTTTTTATATCTTTTAACTATTTCAAGACCATTGCTGAAGGTGTATGAGACACTCCACTTGTTTCTCTCCATCTGCAGGTGGTCTGGGATCAGTAAGGATGGCAGCAGCTCAAAGAAGCACTACCACTTCTATAATCTCATTCAGGATCAAGCAAGTAAGAGCTCACTAAAATCAAACTATCGAGATAGCGGGGAACTGCCCACACTTAGCAGAAGGTTTTGGAAATGCTGCCTCACTACTCCTCAGTAAAAAAAACCTTGATTGGTTCATCTGTATTTGAAAGCCCTCCTCCTCTTGACTGGATAGAGATACATAGCAGGATATTTTTAGTGAAAATAAAAACAGGCTGGCTTTATTTTCAAGATGTCTTGCAAATAAGATACAGAGGTGTGAGATTTCTGAGGTCAGAAGCTGTCTGACTTTGAAAGTAGCCAGCTGAGGCTAGATACTGCAGACCTTACATCACTTTAAAAAGTATGGAAATGTAATCCATTTGCCTTTACACCCTGGGAATTGCTCTTTTTTAATTGTTTGTTTAAATTATGGCATTTCAGTGAAATTGAACCAAGGTAATTTTCAGATAAAAGCAACTGTTATAATTTCTGAATGAAATAGCTGCTGTGAATGGAAAGGCCAATGTGATCCCTGATGTTGAAAGCCTAGAGGAGATATTACAAGATACGAATTAAGCTCAAATCCTTATCTCCTCTGACAGATCTCGAGCCTGGAAGTGGAAAGCACAACAGCACGATCCCTCAGCGGAGGTGAACAAGCAAGAAGCACTGCATCCAGTAGAAGACTCTCCCAAGTCTGGATTCAGCTCGAGACAAAAACATGTAGCAGTTTTACTGTTCAGATCAGGAGAGGTGCCACAACCCAGGAGTTTATTTTTGTGTCTGACTATACAGTAAATAGTATCACAGAGTTACAAGTCATTACCCCTGGAAGCAATAGAGTAACACTAGTAAAAACATGCAGAGACAAAAATGACCTTCTCTTCTTCAGCTGCTCCAGAGAACAGCTGCCTCTCAGACCATTACAGGGATGCAGTAATATCTCATGGGAGAAGAGCCTTCACACAGAAACTGATGGACCATCAAGCCCAAAGTTAAGCACAGTCCAACTGCCAAATGGCTTCTGTCCTCTAAAGGATGAAGGCTTGCTCCATTTGTAACCTTCCCTTTCCTCTGTATGCCTGTCCTAGCTGTGATACCCCATGTTTTCCTCTACTCTATCCTGGCAAGCCCTTCCTTGATACACCATAACTGAAGGACACCACAGTCTACAGACTGTGCTGCACGGCTTTTCTGCTGTTTCACTAGCCCACAAAAGCACACAATGAATTCTGGCACAAGCACAAGGCTGCCTGTGAGTAACTGGGAGCCAGAGAAGGACATAAGGACAGAGAGGGGAATGTTTTACCCTTTTTGAAACTGATGAAATATAAAACACACAAACTATATGTTTCATCCAGTGCCCAGGCACAAGGCACTCTATGCTATCCATGCTGCTGCTCCAGCACATGGACCTACTAGCATGGAAAAAGAAACACCTGCAAGACCAACCACTTTTCTCCTGCTACTGAGAAAGTAAGGAAAATTGTCTGAAACAGAGCTTGCCACACATGTTGAAGCAAAATATCACTGTAAATCCTTAGCAACCACCAATTCACCCTTACTCATTTCACTGTTTTTTTCCGTATAGCTCTGTAAGCCAGATATAAGTGGCTTTCCATGGCCATATGGATCACCACTCACCTAGACCTAATGGCAGCAAGAACTGCATCACGGTGTTCTCTTTAAAGTATTTTAAAGTAGAAAAATCAGATTTTTTCCTGTGGAAGTACTCACAGTTGACATCATTGCATTGTACAAAAAAAAAAATGTTGAGAAATATGAGGTAAAAAGTATTTTGGATCCAGTGAGAATTTTTTTACACCATTGCAAAGGGATATGCACATACACATAAAAGATCAGGCTGGCTCAAATGTTTATCTCACCAGCTTCACAAAGTCCAGTTTATAGAAGGTGATTGTACAATTTGCTGTCTATGTCGGTATGATGTAGGCATCAGCCAGTTTATCTGCTGAAGCAGAAAATAAAATTTAAGTAATCATCCAATCCTGACTGCTTGTTTTAACAGCACTGCCCATCTAAAGTTCAAAGAATCTTTTATCTACCATGTAAAAAAATACATTAAAGATGGTAAAACACTGAGATGCATTTTTTCACACTTCAGTATGTGATCACTGAGGCATTTTACCTTTGCTCTAATTCTGTGTTCAGTGATAATAACAGTCTTTTACAATTACTTGGACCACTTTGAAAAGGTTTTAGGATACTACTAGATTCACACTCGTGTTCAAGTAATTGGGCTGAAGTCCTAAATCTGCTTAAACTAGCAGGACTTTTCCATCAGCTTCAGCTGGGTCAAGATTTTATGGAAGTTAGACTCGGTATGTTTTGCAAAAACACAAATAAAAAGATCTGTATTTTTATCCAAAGTTTCAAGCAACAGAAGTTGTTGTTTCCTGTCTTCATTAGTTTTGTTGTTAAACAATACCACCCACACATGTACTTTTAATACAATAAGACAAATGTCATGACAATAATCATTTGAGATTGGAAAGTCTGGCAAGCTGCCAGAGCAGCAAAAGTGATCCCATCACAGACTGTTCAGCAGCAGCAGTAACATTAAATTCCTGCATGCTCTGCTCAGCAACATGATACAGTGAAAAACATGAACACAAGTTCATGAAATTAAACCTGATTCCCAGAGGAGCTAATGAACATTCTTTTCATTCACCTTATATTTCCTGTTCAATTTTTATAAATAAACAAAAACACGAGTTTCTCTTTTAATGTACTGTCCTTCTGTAGAATTTGGGCTGGCTTTAAGCTGCAGTATTAGTCAAGCTGCTCGCTATTTTTAGAAATAAGCAATTCAATAAATCACTTGAAAGTATTATAAAGCCAATGGGGACTCTCATTCTGAGGGGAAAAAAAAAAAAACCCACATCATTGCTCAACCCACAGCAGTATTTACAGAGCAGACACCAGCAAGGACCAGCATGCTCCTGGCTGGCCAAGCAGCCAAGCTCTCATCTTTGAGGCACTGATTTATCCCACAGTCTAGTAAGAGCTCTCTGGTGCTATTGCAACGCTGGAATTTCTAATCTAGCAGCTGGGAAAACAGAGTAGGACTCGAGGGTTCAAAGATGATTTACAGAACTCTTAGATGTCTCTGTAACCTTGGGTCTGAAGAAAGCTTGGGAAGAGCACAGAATCAAGAAAGGCACAGATGGTCTGTACATCTGCACTTGTCACAGGATACATTACAAATGTTAATTACCAGCCCACAAAAAGCATTTTCTCAATACTTAGTTTTCAGATGAAAAAAAAGTCACTTCTATCTCCAAGGAAGACCCAGGGAACTACAGGCTGGCTCATCAGCCTTACCTTGATCCCTGGCAAGGGATCACAATACAGGGAGGAGTGGGTGATACACCCAAAATTCATGCTGCCACCCAGAGAAACCTTGACAGGTTAGAGAAATGAGCCAACAGGAACCTCAAGAAATCCTACCAGGGGACATGTGAAGTCCTGGACCTGGGGAGGAACAACACCAGGCACTAGTTTGTGCTGGAGGCCACCCAGTTGGAAAACAGTTTCCTAGAAAAGGCCCTGGGTTCCCACTGGACACCAAGTTGAGCATAAGCCAGCAATGAGCCCTTGTGGCAAAAAGCTGAACCATGTCCTGGGCTGCATTAGACAAAGTTTTGATAGCAGGTGGAGGGAGGTGATCCTGCCCCTTTGACTAAGGCACTGGAGAAGCCATACCTGGAATAATAGGTTCAGTTCTGGGATCCCAGATACAGAAAAGACATGGACACACCAGAGAAAGTGCAGCAAAAGGCTACCAGAATGATTTCAACATGGAGAAAAGAAGGCTTTGGAGAAGCCTCATTACAGCCTTCCAGTACCTCAAGGGGACTTATGAAAAGGAGGGAAAGGGACTTTTTTATGGGCAGACAGTGACAGGAGAAAGAGCGATGGTTTTAAAATGAAAAGAGGACATGTTTAGAGTAGCTGTTAGGAAGAAATTCTTTACTCAGAGGGTGGTTTAGCACTGGAACAGGTGCCCATAGAAGTGGTGGATGCCCCAGCCCTCAGCTGTTCAAAGCCAGGCTGGATGGAGCTCTGAGCAACCTGGTCTAGTCAGTGAGTGACATCCCCTGCCCATGGCAAGAGGCTTGGAACTAAATGATCTTCAAGGTGCTTTCCATTCCAAACTGTTCTATGATTCTGTGATTAAGAGTCTGGATTATCTCCCTATGAGGAGAGCTGTGATTGTGTCAGCCAGGAGAAGAGAGGGCTTAGGGGAATCTTAAAAATGTCTATTAACACCTGAATCGGAGGGAGCACAGAGCCAGGCTCTTCTCAGTGGTGCTCAGTGCCAGGACCAGAGGCAATGGTCACACACTGAAACAAAAGAAGTTTCCTCTGAACATCAGGAAACACTTCTTCACTGTGAGATGGACTCAGCACTGGCACAGGTTGCCCAAAGAGGCTGTGGAGTCTTCCTCATGGAAGACATCCAAAATCCATCTGGACATGGTTCTGGGCAATCCTGACCCTGCCTGAGCAAGGGGCTTGGACCAGATGATCTCCAAGGGTCCCTTCCCAACTCAAACACTCTGTGACAAAAACCGAGCAGCACATCTCTACACATGGGTATGTACTGAATACCTGAAGGCTGTCAACTGATCATTCTCAACTGACCTCATTCTAGACTGAAAAAAATATAGCAAATAAAGATCAGAACTGTTCATGGTTTCACCTTTATTCGTACATAGTTACAGTTTTCTAATACAATTCATTGTAGCAGCAAAGTGGTTATGCTTGGTCTGCATCCAAACAACAACAACAGCAAAATTACATGAAAAAAATCCTCAGCAAATTAGTCCCATTCGTTCTTTATTAGGGAAGGGCGGAGAAAAAAATATGATCTCACTTTCTCACCACCCCCAGCTCTGCCTCCAGTAATCCATATTATGTGTAAACTTTTAAAATTTTTCATAAGGAAGAAAAAAAATAATCCCAAGTCTAGTCATGAATTTTCCACACCAATTTCACTAGGCAGGTTTTCACTCAAGAACAACAAGAAACAGAATGAAGTTTGAAATTTAAAAAATTAATTAACTTTACCTACTAACAAGGCTGGTGTTTATCTGCCTCTCTCATCTCACCCCTTAGCTGTTCCTCACAGTCCATCAGTGCCCATTCATATCTTGTGTTACACTCCGCAGAAGTGGGCAAAGCAGGACCATGCTAGTTCTGAGTCTGCACACAGCCTAGGCTAACATGCTCCAAGTTCAGGATGTGAGTTCTGGTGTTCTAATAACTAGCAGAATTTATAAAAATAAAATTATCATTATTAGTCTGAAAGGGAACATCTAATTTTTCTCTTAAGTTCCAAATGTGTCTTAAAAGGTCTCTCCTCCACTAAGCCAATCTGGTATTTGAAGCTTGTATTTTGCAAATTGCCTCTTAAAGTTCATTTGTACATGCATGTGAAACCTAAATTAAATAACACTTTGCTAATCAAGCAAGAAAACCCACTTTTTTTTTGTCCACAATGAGCCTATAGTCCATTCAAACAGCAAAGCTGTAAGTCTGATTTAAAGGACAGCAATGAATTCACACCTGGCTTTAGAAAGAATGAAGAGAAAGGAGCAAAAGAGCAAAGAGTGAATTCAACGCAGCGCAACAACACACACAGGTAACAGGCAACTGATTTCTTCCACACAACCTGTGAAGATTCTTCTGCATCCCATATATCACAGAGATGTCTTTATCTCTAAAAAACAAAAAAAGGGTGAAAAACTCAACCCAAAACATAACAAACCACAAAAATTGTGTCCAAAAGCGTAATTTTTCATGAACTCCTACCAATGTCTGCCATCCCCAACCTGAAACCCCTGGCATGGAGATTCAGGCTCCTTACTTTGTACCTGTTGTAAATTTCACTTCACAGGGTGGGTAAAACTGAGCCCAATGTTATAATGTTAAAGTTTAAGCATGAAGTGTTGCTTACACTACTTGGGTTTTTGTATTCCTCTGCTATCACTGCACAGCTCTCTGGGCCTTTAGTTTTCAGACTCTTCATCTGATCATTTTCTATCATTTTGGGAGCTACATATTTGCAGGAACAAACCCACTTGTGGGAAATTCATCCTTCTAAACTATCAAGAGGTGCTCACAAACAAGCCAATACCTGGAACAGGTAGTTCCATGGGTGAGGAACAGGTGCAGCACTCACAGTCAGCTGGATTAGGAATGTCCCGTGTCCATACTCTAAGCCTGGGGACAGAAAGTTGGACTGGAGATAAACTGGCAGCTCAACTGGGCTAAACAGAAGAAAGCACTAACCCCTTTACTATTCCTAACAGGGGAGAAAACATTGCAACATGATGGCATGTTATCACAAGCCTATGTTCACTACTAGCCCACATTCTCAGTCACAGCACTCTAATGATTTACAGGCAAATTAGCATAGCTCTGCTACTTGCAATGGGGTTTTCTAAATTCCTGATAAAGTCAGCTGTCAGAGACTGCTGATGGACTCAACTTCAAAATCTTCTTTCCATATCATCAAATCCAGCAGTTTCCACAGACTGCATTAACCCCAGCATGGTACTAACGTGGCTGCTTGTGCTATCTGAACTAGGCTCCATACAAAAGATGAATTAAACAGGACTGCAAATTAACCCACGCTTCAAGACAAAGTACTAGTAATTACACTATTTATATTTTTTCATCTCATTTCAAATGGCTGAAAATACACATGCAGCCAAAGCAAATATGGGCTGCACAAAGAGTTTCACATGCAAAATGAGTCTGCATAATCAGCACCTTGGTGATATTTGTTTCCATATAGAGATTAATGAACTAGTTCTGACATAGTAAGGAAACACAGCACTTCTCAACAAGGCTTTACAGGCTCTCAAAGACTCTCTGGCTATTCTGCTATTACCCACCAGCTACACACAGCACACTTGTGCCTCTTCCAGCTTGTTAGCATAGCAGGGGAAAAAAGGAACAAAAATATTCTCCTGTGTCCTCCTCTTGGACACCTACACAGCTACAGCAACATAAAGACACAATTTTTGTATCTTTCCCATGACCATCAGTCTCTCTTTTTTGTCACATATGCTCTCTCTTGCCACGACTTCAGACACTGGAGAAATAATATTTATCTTTATAAAGTACTTCTTCCTCTCTGTCCCCATGCTTAAGAGTGGGGGTCAAAACCAGACTACCAATGTACAGCCACTGGATTTCTTTATGGGGCAGGGAATATGGCTGTAAGACCTCATAGTGCCAGTACTTTGCTGATCTTGACTAGTGCACCAAATTCTCAGGCACCTTTTAACAATAATAACTCCACTGCTGACTCTACGATGCTTTCATCCACATATCACAGGCAGTCCATAGAAGTGACAAAGCCACAAGCCCCTGAAACCTCTGGCTTTAAAATGCCATTCCACCCAAGGGCACAGACATCAAGTGCACATGTGAATACACACCAGAACACTGTGCAATGCTTTTTAATTGCATTATCCAGACAGCATACGCTGCAAAACCAGCACCCTGATCACTTTGCTTTTAAGTCCAATTAAATTCTGAAGCTCTTCAGGATGCCTCTTATCTCTTATTATGAAGAGTATTGGTCATTGCAACAATTTATGCCCTCCCTCAGGAGTGGCCACCCCTTCAATATACTTTGCTCCCAGTCCCCAATTCAGAAGCCCAGGTCTGGGAGTCAAATGCTGCTGACTCCATGCCACTTCTCCATTTGGAAGGAATTCCAGTTGACAAATCACAACCATATCATGCCAGTCCTATTTTATATATATATATCATACCCTCCCAGTGTTGTGCAGTTAGACCTCTGTATTAATTTCATGCCTGCTTCTCTCATTAATAGAAACACAACCCACTTGGAAAACCCAAATGCCCTTCCCACACACTCAGGGCCACACAGCCAGAGCTATTTTTGGGAAACACCTTTGCAGTTCAGTTACTTCAGGCTTAAAAGTACTCAGAAACACAATGCCAAAGGAAGAAAACTTTAATCTGTTACTTTAAAATTACTTGGAAGAACCCTCATATTAAGCTTTGACAACTCCCACACTAATAGTCTATAAAGAAATACACAGAAAATGTATTTACAATGTTAAATTTTAAGCTTTCTTAGTTTATAGTACTCAAAAGTATAAAGAGAGAAAGCAGAAACCGAGCAGGTAATGACAGTTAGAAATATTCCTCCAAAGAGTGTAAATATGTGCACCTGGTTACCAAAGGTGACTTGACAGTTTATTATGTACACTAAAAGTAGCCTAATAGGCAGTACTACACTCATCTCATCTATGAGGTAGGTTTACTATTCAAGGAAGTAAATACATGCAAGCACAGTATTTTTGTATGTACACATACTCCTAAGTGTAAAGCAGAAATACCAGCAACCTCTAACAGCCGTACTACTTAAAAGCGTGTTGAAGGTTGACAGAAAGCACAGCACACTCCCATATTTTATACAATTACACCTATATAATCCAGTTATAGTTCAGATTATTGTGCTCCACTTAATTTCACCCTTTTTTCCTATTAGGAACACACAGGAAGTTCCTCTAATCCTCCTCTACCACTTAAGACTTTCAGTACAAAGGGGAGAATGACGGGACCTGAAGCCCATTATGGTGCTCTTCATCCTAAGGCTACCACTCAAGTGTCAAGCATTGGTTGGTGTAGCAACAAAACTCTTCCAGTCTGTCAGGCCTCAGTACCATGGATGGTCTGATGGTCTGACCCAGACACCATAACCACAACTCACGGCATTTAACAGACTCAATGAAGAGCCACAGTCAGGGTCCGATGACCCAACTGTGTCAGACTGATTCTCAGTGCTGTAACAAAATTGCTCTGAAGCAATATGGGAATAACTTGCATTTCTGCTGCTATTTNTCTATGGATACAGGAAAGACCCCAGTGGTAATACAGCACTACTAATTATCCAACCTTGAACCCTGATCAGGTAAGAATTATTACCTGGATTTTAAAAAAAAATCAATTCAAATGGATGCCCTTTAAACTTTTATACACATTTATTTTCTATAACCAGCGCACATCTATCACACGAATCCTCCATAGAACTATACACAGACTTAATCCTACTACCCTGGTTATCCCAAGAGAAAAATAATTACAGAAAACACTTCATAATAAACTCATTAAGATTGAATCTGCGGGATCTTAGCCGGTGGGTGTGTTCATCAGGTTGTTCCAAACCGCACCAATTTCAGCTCACTGCCCGCGCACGCTTCGATGGGATTTGAATCGGGCCTCTGCACAGAACGGCTGCATTCCTAAACTTTCCACAGGTCGCCCACCCAGGCCTCCTGTCCACGGCCACCCGCGCTCGCAGGAGCCCTGCCCAGCCCCGGCAGCTCGCATGCCCCGCAGGCACGGCTCTCCGAACACCTCTGCGCACACGGCCGGGCTGAACATCCTTCCAACCCCCGCCAGCCGCGCGCTTCACCCAGCCAAGTCTCCACTGCCAATGCTCAAACTCCTTCAGACCCCGATGGCACCCCACGCCCCCCCGCCCGCTT
>VXAC01006626.1:444982-504215 GCA_013399225.1 Rhipidura dahli | reverse complement strand
GGGCTCCCCCCGCCGGGACCGTGCCCCTCGCTGGCACGCCGCAGGTCACGGCCCGTTCTCCGCACCACCCCCGGGTGCTGAGGGCCGGCNCGGAAGGGGAGGCCCGGGGGCTGGGCCCCGACAGGGAGGGAGGGCCGTGTCCCGGCAGCGATGGTTCCAGCCTGTGTCCTACGCGGTGGCGGAGGAGGGTGCTGGTCCCGGCTCCGAACAGCCCCCCCCGTCTGCCCCTCTCCGTGGCCCCGTGCGGTTCGGGCTCTGCAATGATCGGTGCCGCAGCCGGTTATAAATAAACTCCGTAAAGCCCCCGCTGCTTACGCGTCGGAGGGTTGTGTAAGACTTTCGGCTTCCTTAAAAAAATATCCAAATAAAGCCATTGTAATCTTCCTCTGTGTGTGTGTGTGGGGGGGGAGTTTAGAAACTTTTATACAAGAGCTCAGAAATCGGTAAATATGTAAAATGACCCAAACTTGGATGTGTCACACCTCATGATTGTTGAGCTAAAATAATGACCAGGGACCCTCTGACGTGAATGCGGTTGGGACAAGTTGTGCTTGAGGAGTTACCTGCTTTACAGGCACAAGTGCGAGCGTGTACTGCTGAACGCGTAGTGGGATTTGGGTACCATACACATAATGTAAAATGCAGTCAAGGTCGCAGTTAATATCTGTGGCAAGTACAATTCAACTGCAGCAACCCCCTTGGGANCGCAGGTCACGGCCCGTTCTCCGCACCACCCCCGGGTGCTGAGGGCCGGCCGAGCTCCGGCAGCCCCCGCTCCGAGCTCCGGCAGCCCCCGCTCCATGCTCCCGCCCGCGATCCTGTTCGGTTTTTCCCTCGGATTCCTGTCGCTGCTGCCGGCGGAGCGCGGCCCGTAAACACGCGCGGCGGGGCCGCCGTGCCGCCCGGCGCTGCGCCNAGCCCCCCCCGTCTGCCCCTCTCCGTGGCCCCGTGCGGTTCGGGCTCTGCAATGATCGGTGCCGCAGCCGGTTATAAATAAACTCCGTAAAGCCCCCGCTGCTTACGCGTCGGAGGGTTGTGTAAGACTTTCGGCTTCCTTAAAAAAATATCCAAATAAAGCCATTGTAATCTTCCTCTGTGTGTGTGTGTGGGGGGGGAGTTTAGAAACTTTTATACAAGAGCTCAGAAATCGGTAAATATGTAAAATGACCCAAACTTGGATGTGTCACACCTCATGATTGTTGAGCTAAAATAATGACCAGGGACCCTCTGACGTGAATGCGGTTGGGACAAGTTGTGCTTGAGGAGTTACCTGCTTTACAGGCACAAGTGCGAGCGTGTACTGCTGAACGCGTAGTGGGATTTGGGTACCATACACATAATGTAAAATGCAGTCAAGGTCGCAGTTAATATCTGTGGCAAGTACAATTCAACTGCAGCAACCCCCTTGGGAAACAGGAAAAGGTCCTAAGTTCCATGTGCTAAATCACACTCATTTCTCTTCCGGGAGATGAGGGCTTTGGTTTTGTTTTCAGAGGGAAGATGCTGTAAAACAAAACCTGAATTTTGAAGTGGTGGTGTTTTAAGCATTTTCTTGTAATTATATTTTCAACTGTAATGTTTTGGCTTGAACTTCTTTTAATTATTGTTTTTTTGTTTCTGAATGGTTGGGCTTTGTTTAGAAACACTTCAGCTGCTCGGTTCTGCTGGCTTCCTTTGGTAGAGGCGTGTTATATTTTAATCTATGATTTATGTAAGCAAAAAGAAAACCTTGCATGTACTAACTTGTTACTAAATACAAAGGGTTCTTTTCAAGTTTTTATAGAACAAATTTATTTGAGTATAATTTTTGTTTTTCAATTTGAATGAACTGTCAAGTTAGGCTCGATTGTGGGAGGAATGGAGCAGCAGGGAAGAGCAGAGCAGAGGGAGAAGCCAGTACAAGTCTTCCTGGAGGCTTTTTGTCCTACTGATATTAAAGGTATTTGGCCAAAAGGTGCTAAAGCAATGCACAAGTTTGATGTAGATGGCAAGATAAAAGATTTTCACTTGAGCTAGAGCTTAATGAAGCATCTACTGCCTTGTCTGAGTTAGTAATTTGGAACATGTTACTTGGATAAACACTGTCTCAAAGTGGAAAACAAAGGCAGAGTGAAGCAGCTCAGGGAAGCACAACATATAAAAGAAGGAATGGGAATAGCAGAGGATGGTTCTAGTTGCAGAGTAAGGATGGCAGAAGAAGAGTGGAAGGGCAAGGGGATCAAGTAGTAGGAATGGGAGGCTAGTCCCAAGGCAATGAATAATAGCAGAGGTGTTGATGAAACCAAGAATTTAATTTCTAATACTTATTTCCTCACAATTTTTCCTTGAACACAACTCTTCTTCATGGACAGCTTACTGGGACAGAGGAGAAGGGGACTAGATGCCCTTGTGAAAGAGGCTTGGGATAATTGCTCATGACACAGGTAAGTGTACTGAAGATACCTGATACAGCTGTTGTTAAAAGTTTGGATTGTTTTCCTTTTGTTTCTCTATTTCATGGTCACATTGCTCTTTGTTCAGTTCAGCTGTCTGCAAAACCCAAACTTAGGAGACTTGAGACCTAGACTATCATTTTCCTCAAGTTCTTACAGAATAATGGCACTGATTTTGAGGAGAACTAACCTCTTCTGCCACAAAGCATTAGGTGAACAGCTTGCTACATGAATTATTACTTTGAGTGTTTTAGTAACTAAAGTGTAGCATAGATTTTTAAAAAGGAGATTAGTTAACTGACACCACCTAACCTTGCTAGTTATCTACAAGTAGATTACAGAGAATGATACTCCTTTGCACATGCGTCTTGCAAATGTTCTCCTCAGTTGTACCCTTTATTTTGCAAATTACAGACATTGAGATGAAGGGTCTATAATTTCCTAGCTTGCCTTTCTCTTGGAACACTGGTGCTGCACTGGCACGCATCCACTTTGCTGTGACTTCATTTGAATACAGCAAATTCTTTATTATGATGAACAAAGGGTTGCTCTCTGGTCTGCTTTGAATCTCAGTCTGCTCATGGAGATTAGTGGGTTTTGAGCAATGCCAAGTCACTAAATATCTCCGCTTCACTGATCTCAAAGACATTTGTGACAAGGGATTTAGTAGTCATTTTCATGTGTGTTCTTGCCTTTGAATGCATAATACCTTAGTAGTTCTGCTTCCCATTGCTATTTGATTCTCCATTTCATTCAAAAGGGTTTAAATTCAAAACTTCTCTTTACTCATATGTTGTTGTTTTGAGATACATAAACATATTTGTTTGTGGTTTTAATCCTTGAATACAACTCCCCTTCACCTCTTTGCTTTTATTTGCAATTTGGGGTTTGTTGTCATTCATGTTAGTGAGAAATACCTTGTGGCTAAGCAATGTCTTACACTGATGTTTATAATATCGTTTCTGTTAATGCATTGAACAAAACCACGTGTAATAAAGCAGGATACTGAAATGACAGGTTTTAAATTTTCTCAAAGACTGGTGGTCAGCCTTTTTTTCTTTCCTGAAAATTTCTTAAGATAAGGAGTATTACATTATCTTGATGTACAAGACAGAAAGTGATAAACCCTTAAAAACCACTGGGTTAAATTTTCCAGAAGCAGACAGATTCCAAAAGCCTTGTGTGGCTGCCAGGTCAAGCTGTAGACTTTGTTTTTAGTTGTTCCAGGAGAACAGCAGTTAATCTCCAAAGCTGGGTTTGATTTCAGAAAATGGATGAACACAGTGAATTCCTTATTAAACTAAAGACATTTACTAAGCCAATTTCCTTAAAAGAGTAAAAGCAAAAGTGTTCAGAGCTCAGTTTACAGAAAATTCAGATCCACCAGACAGACATAGGTAAAAGAAATATTAAGAAAGTCTGAAAACCCCCCAAATAGACCTTGGTGGTAGTTTCTCTACGGTGAAGTTGCTCCTAGTTCAGGATTTGGCTGTAGTACTCACAATCCATGCACAGCAAAGGATATAATTTTTTCATAGTATTTCAGAAACTTTTTCTGTATCAGTCTTTGAAGATTTGTCCTACTCAGTATCTTTACGTGCATTCTGAAGGCCTGTACTGTTCTCTGAAGTACAAATTTCTACTGATGACTCCAGTGGATCAGCCAGGGCCTTTGCTTCTGTACATAACACACTCTGATACCAGCAACACAAAAACAAGGTGGGTGGCATCAAAAGCTTTCAAGAAAGCTGTGTCAGTGCTGTGCTGCACTCACAGGAAAAAGTCACAAAGAATGTGTTTAGGGAGAGCAGCCTACCTGAAAGAATTGCTGTCACTTCTCTTGCTCCCAGTGCCACATTGCCTGAGCTGTGAGCCACTGATCACTTCCACCTGCTGTTCGTGATGGTCAGGAAAGATCGCTGGCCTCAGGCTGTTAGATCTGGGGCAAGGTTTCACTAAAGGCAATGTCTGAACTGCCACCCAGCAGTGCAAGGTCACCCTGCATCTTTACTTGCCCAGGGATGTAGTAAATCTTGCTTGGTGGGATTTGTATCATTATAAAGTGTTAAAAAAATGGCTCTTGTTTTTTGTACTCAAATAGACATTTTGCTGCAGTGTGACCCTGGTCTTTGCTTCTCAGGTAGCCAGGTAGCTCAGGTAGCTCCTCTTACCAGACCCAGAGTTTCCACATACCTGTTTCCAGCTGTGCTTCACAGGGATCCCACCACCACTACAGATTTACATAGCTTCCAGCCCAAATGTAGTTCAAACGTCTTCCATCTGTCAGCATTTCCATCCCAGGTGAAAACCACAGACCTGTAATCCTGAAGTTCTAATCATGTTCCAACTACCTTGATTCTGGTGTTCTGACCCAGCCTGCAGATGCCAGCAATGCCAAGAGATATTACTGTTTTGCTGTATTTCTTCCCTCAAAGCATAACTATAAGCCACAAGTTTTGCATGTAGACATGTACCAACAGGTGCTAGGCCTGTAGAATTTTTTCCATTGATCAAACTTGAATTCCATTCACAGTTACAGTCAGGGAAGCAGCTTCCAATGCATGCCCAGAACATTTGCTTGAGAATTAAGAATTTTGAAAGCTGTCCTTGAAACTCTGTAGTACTAGATGAAGCCAGAAGGATTGTTACTGAATCTGCCCAAAGCTCCCATTGCTGAAAAGAGCAAGATGATTGAATAAAAGGCAATATTTTCCAGTTTGCCTGTCAGCAATTATGAGGAACAGGAGATAATGAGGAAGAAACTAATGACATTAATTTCCGACCAGAGTGAAAAAATCCCCATAACAGTGCATGGTTCATCACAGGGCTAATACTCTATAATGATTAATGATTCTGTAATCAGAGCCCACATAGAGAGAAACAGGCTCCAAATTAAATGGTGTATTTCACAAGTGGTTTGGAATTGTAATGCAATGATCAAGAATTTGCAGAGAAAGACTTTATGCCCCTTTATAACAAGCTGCAATGCTTCTAACAGAAATAATTAGGGTTCTGACAATGTATTTGTTTGAATGAAGGATTGAGTTTGACAATAAAAAAATAGCCTGTAATCTGCATGTCATATGGAGCTTTCTGCTGACACAGATCCTCATGGTCTAGTGCACCAGCATTTACAGCAAATTAGTCTCAGTTTTACTGTATTCCTTAACCACACCAAGTGGTACCTAGAGAAATAAACTTGTTTTACCATGTCACTGCTAAGTGGATAGCTCTTACAACTGAAAAATCATAGGATGATTCAATGATAGAGTTAAAATATATGTCTCACTATGGTTTAACTTTCTTTCTTAGACTTAAAGTCTAAAAGGAAAAAGGAGGAGGAGGAGAAGGAAGATAAATCCTTTTCTGTTTTGCTTTTGAAGTCCCCAGTCTGGCAAGACACTGGCTTCCTCAAGCAATTCACTGGAATTCCTTCCTGGAAGGATTCCTCCTCTCTAGAAGTAAAGCACCACTCTTCACTTTCCACAGAAGAGGAAAGGTTAATTCTGGTTAGGAACCTGGATTAACATGAGCAAACATGCACCGAAAAGTCCATGTCAATTTGAGCTAAACAAAACAACTCTTCTTTTGGTCCAGCTCATCTATATCCAGCACATGGACACACACAATGCCTCTGACACCTATAGGAAGCACAGGGTCTGTTGCAGCCTTCCAGAAAATTTGAATTGTCTATGAAGTTTTGGATGTATATTATCTGTGTTCCACACAGCATATGTACATGTTCTGTTTGGGAAATCCCATGGGCAGCAGCCCTGATTCTTTCTAATCAGGTGTCACAGTGCAGCTGAGCTCTTCTTCAGGCTATCTAAGATGCTCTACAAGTGCCACTTCTCAGAGGTCCTGAACAGAGTTTTTCAGCAGCTCATCAGAAAACTGGACAGTGTTATTAACCATCTCTTAAGCAACTGATAAATAGAAAGGCATCTTACATTCTGTGATGGCTTGTGTGATCATACAGTCTATCAAAACACCATTTCTGAGTTACTTAACCATTTTTTGGGGCCAGCCTAATTGTTTCAGTTCCAGGGGAAGGTAATTCCAGCAATTAGTATTTTTGGGCATTCAGAAACTGCTCACAGAGTCTGAATCTGTGCTCAGGCTGGGGCAGTCCTTATCAGTGGCATCCATACTAGTGAGAGATTTAGAAGCTTTGTTAATACTTTCTTTTTTCTCTCTGTTTTAATAATGATTTGTAACAAATTTCCTAGCTCTTAAATATGTGACAGAGTTCTTGTCCACTTGTGGTGGTGCATTTGAGTCAGATTTTTCACTAACACTGGGAAGGTGTATGTTAGCACGTGGAGGAGATGAGACACCCATTCACAAGAGCTGTGTTTCTTGGCTAACTTTTACACCAGTCTGGTTATGACAAGAAATTAAAATGTGTCTGTGCAGTAGCTATCAGTGAGGACTTCAGTGGCTGTCCCCAGGCTTGCAGGAGTGAGCATGTGACAACTGTGAAAATGGGCACAGCACAGGGTGACACAAGCTCCTGTCTGCTGGCCTCTGATCGTGAAGCTAGTAGGGAGAATTTGCAATATGACTGTGTGATTCCGTGCTTCAAGGATTTTTTAAAATATTATTTTGTGCAAAGATTTTCTTCTTGGTTCTCCCTTGTGTTGTGCATATTCACTTGCATGCACATGCCACACTGTCTGGTGTGTGTGTGATGGATTACGTGGCTGGGGGGATGCTGGGCTGTAGCCACCTACCAAACCATCTCGGAGGGTGAGGAAACTGACAGTAAGAGCACTCCCCAATGCTTCACTTCTTGCTTGTTTCTCCACAGTGGCCACATCACTGTGAGATGTTGTATTGCTTAACCCACTCCCACAAATGTTTAATTAGAGTCAAAAAACTATTGTTTCTGTCCTGTGACCATATGGTCCTCCCAGGTGTACACCAAGTATGGGAGATAGACCTTTTGAGGAGAACATGAAGATGTAATGGTACAAAGTGCTTCTATCCCTTGTTAGCTCCCAGATGTGGCCAGCCACTCATGGCTGCCCCACAAAAACAGTTTCCAGCTACTGCAACCAAAAAAGTCTTCTTCTAGTGCTAAAATCAGTGGTGTCAGGCATGTTGGTGGCAACAACAGCTGTGACTGCAGTGAGCTCAGCAGACCCAAAGTGAAATCTGGGCAGCCACCAAGGCCTACCCTAAAGTCATGGAAATTAGAGAAATATTTTCAGTTCCAAATTTGCACAAATGAAACAATCCTTTAAAATTTAATCCAAGAAGGTACCTACTGTGCTTTTGACTTGTCATGAGTGTTTAATGCTCTCATGACAGTTTTAGGACTAGAGACAAATTTGAGGGGTGTTGAGCTGACACTTTTCACACGTATTCCATTTATTTACATTGCAGCTTGTTTTGTACACTGCCTACAAAATTATGCTTCATAGAAGAAAAGCCTGGCAACACGAGGGAAATTGTTGTAAACAACCAGAGTGAACACTCCAGTCTGTGTACAATAGACATGCTAGAACTCAAAATAGCACCAGAGGAAAAAAAACCCCAACCTCCCTTAACAAACAGTAAGAACATTGTTTGTTTTTAAGAAACACTGAGCTTTGTTTTCAGTTTCTAGATTAAGCCTAATTGCCAAAAATGCCTTTGTTACTGCCTAAACCTAACTCAAGCTGGGAAGCATAGTCAATAATTATTTCAATTAAGAATGTACTGTCAAAAACCTAAGGGTGGGAATTCTAGAAGTGAACAGTTGTTCAAAATTAAGAACCTCATCTTCTCCCTATCCTTTGCCTCTATTTTTTTCCTCGGGTATAGAAATTGCAGCTTTCATGAGCAGCAATAGAAACTGGGTTTCTGAGAAAAACTAAGTTCAAAATGGAGAGCTTTTGGCAGCAGTCTCCCTCCCCCTCTTTTTGAGATCCTTAACACATGCCAAAGTTTTCCTCTTAATGCTTGCCAGGGCTATTGAATGCTGAAGTCACCGTTTTGAACTTAAAACCTCCCGGAACTCTGAGACATGGGCATGGAGGGTGCTTGCTGCCCTGCATATCTGCCAGAACCCAGGACTGAAATGTTAATCATAGATTCAGCTTTGCAATCTTAGAAATGAAAATTATCCCAACTGCATTCTGCCTCCCATCGTTTTTCTTCCCCTTTTGGCTCTTCCACCCCATCAGGCACAAACAAGAGGGTTTCTTGTACCCTGCAGTACCCACCTTCTTCCCATTAAGAACACAACACTTGGCAATCTTCCTGGATGGCCATGCTGGTCCAAAATTGTCTCTGGGACACATGCCTTCTTTTGTGGTCACTGGAGTGAGGGCTATGTCCCTTGCAGAACAAATATTACTCAGTAAAATGAGCAGGAACAGAAGCTGTTCACTAGTGGCTGTTCCTACAAGGGGATGCATGTTGTATAAATAGTAGGTATGCTGAAGCTGTCCAAGTCCATGGATTCTGGGAATTGCCTCTCTTCTCATCCTTTTGCTACTGAATCTGTTCATCAGGGACAGAAATGAGTTAGGGAATTAGGTAACTCAATGGCAAGTTTTTTATTTCTGCCCCAAAAGGGAGTGCAATTCATGAATTAAACAGCCCAGAGAAAAGCTATGAGGGGGTCCCAAAATCTACATACAAGGATGAGAAGAGCATTTGAAGATCTGGACCCTGTGGAGACCACTGATGGATTCAGAGCCAGTCATGCCAAAGGAAGTCAGCCATGCAGCTGTCTAGAAAAAAGAGAACATTTTTTCTGTAATGTGAGGAAAGGCAAACATACAACAGCACGCACTTGATAGGCCTTTGGTGTCAAATCCACAAGCTGGGTGTAGTAACATGGCAGATCTTGGCAAAGTCTGTCTGGTGAAAATTCCTGTAATTTTTTCATCTGCCTTAAACTATCCCTGTGTCTGTGAAGAATAAGTAGCAAGTGATCACCTTGTCATGTGATAGCATTCTCATCCTGTTTTTGTTGCAAATGTACTTTACAGAGGAACAAATAAATTAGCTTCATCTTGAATTAACTACACTTCAGATGGCACCGTTTGGCTTTCAGTGCTGCAACTTTCTTCTTCCTGCAGTATGAAAACTGCATGTGCATCACTGGAGGCAAGTCCCTCGATGCAGTTTCTGTTGTTATTTCTGAAATACCAGAGGGAGATCTGGAGTTCAGTGAGAGATGTCCTGGTCTGACCAGATCTTAATCTCAAATGAGTTCAAGTACTCCTCTAAATCAATTCTGAGTGCAGCCTAAAGTATACACAGCACTTTACATTTCCCACCGTACCATAATGGAGATGACACAGGCTTTAAAGCATTGGATTTATGCAGATGTGCCTAGAGGGCAGTGGAGCACAAATAGAGATGTTTTTAACTGTAAGGACATGTGCTCCCCATATGGATGGGGTCATGGTTGCTTAGTCTCTGATAGAGTTCATATTGCACTTCTCCAGAAGAGAACGTGTGCTAAGTATTTCTTCAGGCTAATTTTTTCATGCTACAAATAGTAGTTGTCATCTCACCCAACACACAGGTTTCAAGACACAAGCTGTCAGAACATACTGGAATGGTTTGTGTCTATGAAAGATGACTGCTGGGAAGCACCTGCCTATCCTACCTTGGGTGGGCAAACCCTTAATATTGCCCTCTGTGTGCCTCAGTGACTCCCCCAAGCAGTTTGTTCTTAGTACATTGCCTTTGGAGACTCCTCTGAAGTTACCCAACTCCATTAGTGGTGTAGGGCACCCAAACACTCACTCAGTTCTTTTGTGGTAACCATCTAGAGCTATAATAGCCTCACGAGTATCCTCCATACATGTTAAAGTGTTTTGGTTTTGGTTTTTTTTTTTTTTAAAGCAAAAGGAAAATTGCTCAGCTTAGGTACAAAAAGGAATAATTTGTATTTTAAAGGGGTTTTCTTAGATTAACCTAAAATTACTTAATGTATTAAGAACATGCCTGTACAGCCACCCCAGGCACCGAGATAGTGATTTTGGTTTTAATTTTGTCATATATGTGGCTGAAAGGCACAGGATAACCCCCAGGCCATGTTCTCTTCACAAAGGGGTTCCTCTTGCTGTAGCACTTCACGGTGGTGTTGCCTCCAGCTCACACATTTCCAGTGGGAGAATTCTCTTCCAAACTCTCTTGTTCAGTGAACCACACAACTGACCACAAACAACCTGAAATCTTTCTGTCTTGAGTTTCTGGTAAATTTTCACTATATGCCATTGCTCAGACAATTCCAAGTGGAAAAGTGCATAAGAAGAACTTTGAAAAGGGAAGTTACATGATCTCAAACCTGTGATTCTCTGTCTTCTCCTCTCCCCTTGACATCCATGTGTACACATAGCTAAGGAAACACACCCACCTGTTTTTCTCCCCTCTGTGGGGTAATTACCTAGGTTGTGGCCAAACCACAGTGCTGGTGCAGAGACACACGAGCTCTGTCTGCACGGGTTTGCTTGGTTCTGTGCAGGCTCATCAGCTGAGCTTGGAGCTGGACCTGCAGGACCAAGGCTGGAGCTGTGCTGAGGCAGTTTAGGGGATGTTAACCCCATATGCCAGAGCTGACTGTATATTCTGGTAACATGGGCTGCAGAAGCAGGCTGTGCTGGGCTAGGAGGCTTGCTAGACACCACATGTATGAAGAGCACTGTAGATGAGCCCAGGAGGGCCTAGTGGGAATTTGGGAGCCATGGAAAAAAAATAATCCCACTATTTAGAGTATCATGAAAAACCTATTACAAGGAACAACAGAGAATGGTCTCAACTCCCACTCATCTCTTTGCACTGATCTGTCCAATGAATATTTTAGCTGCAAATTATAAAGGACAGGATCCTGGTCAAATTAGCTTTCCACTTATCAGTCTTTATAGTGTCACCTACAGATGTGTCACACAGAAGTGGCATTCAGCATCTTTCAGTCATGTACCATACCTTCAAGTGTTACCTAAGCTGCAAAAGCTGGAGGGAAAGAAACCTCAGATTTACAAATATCTTCATGTACTTCGTACAGTTTTGTGCTATTTTTTATGCTTACAACTACTGAGACAGTTTCTGTGGCCAGAAAATCCCACACCTGATCAAGCAATTAAAGTCATTGCAAATAAGGTCACAATACTACTTTTCCACAAAAATGCTCTTATTTGGTGAATGGGGTGGCTGGATGGGATCTGCTTGAAAGAGCCCAAAGGGATAAGGCTTTGGAGGAATCCAAGAAAGCTGATTGATATTCAAGTTTCACTTCCTCCAAGGTCAACAGGGGTCCATCTTAAGGAGGAGGGAGTCAGGCAAAAATGCCAGGACACCTGCATGGATGAACAGGGAGCTCCTGGCAAAATTAAAACACAAAAATGAAGCATATAGAAGGTGAAAGAAGGGAGAGGAGACCTGTGAAGGATGAAGAGACACTATCCAAGCATGCAAGACACAGGAAAGCCAAAGACCAACCAGAATTAAATCTGGTGAGGGGTGTCAAAGGCAACAAGAAGGTTTTCTGTAATTGTATCAGTCACTGGGGAAAATGTGAGCTTGCTGCTGCTGAAGGTGGCAGGGGCCCTGGTGACGCAGGACATAGAAAAGGCTGAGGTACTGAATGGCTTCTTCCCCTCAGTCTCTACCAGGAAAACCTGCCTTCAGCAATCCAAGGACCTGGAGACAGAGGGAAAGTTTGAAGCAAGGAACACATCTGTGGTGGAAGAGGATCAGGTTACAGAATACTTAAGCAAACTGGACATGGACCCCAGTGGGATGCACCCAGCAATGCTGAAGGAGCTGGCTCATGTCATTGCATTTTGATTATCTGAACAATCATGATGACTTGGAGAGATGCTTGAAAACTGGGGAAAAGCAAATGTCACTCCTATCTTCCAAAATAACCTGAAGGAGTACCCAAGGAATGATGTGTTTCAAAGACAAGCTACGGATAACTCTCTTCTCCAGCCTGTGACAACCCCAGCCCACTAACCCAGAAACAGCACAGTGCTGGTTCTGCTGCTGGCTTGCAAGATTCAGTATATTCCTTGGAGCAGCAGCTGTTTGCTTCCTTCAGAACCCATCCGGACTTCATTTTGCCCAGATCCTTTTTTTCCTTTGTACTTTGCTGCTGAAAATAAGCTGCAGGTGAGAAAATAGAAACACCTCTGAATGTTAGTTTGAGTGCCAGCCTTCAAGTATCTGCTGGACAAGGCTTGGCTCTCTGCTGGTTGACATGCAAAGTAAGTGCAGCCTTAGAAGGTTCAGGTTCATGCTTATTTGTTTGTTTTCACAGGCTCCCATAATTTTCCAGAAAAATTAATGGAAGAAAAAACAAGTGACAATTAGGATATCTGATTTTTGTAGCTTAGCTGACCCTTTAACAGAATTTTGTGACGTAAAGGAAAACCAGAATGCTAGTCTTAGAGTTTTGTCCTTGCCAGAATCAAGGATTAACTACATAAAAGTGAGCATGTATGTGGTTTTCAAACTAGGTGACACAAACCTTTTGCATAATGGAAATAGTTTATCAGTCCAAATTGGAGATTGCTACCAGATCTTCTTTATTTCATGAATTTTTACTTCATCTTGTGGCAAACTGAAATCCTTAAAAATAGTGATCCTCGTTATTATTATCTTACATTATACTAATAATCCTTAATTACATTAACTGATGGTGAGATTTACATGCCATTTCAGTCACATCTGTAAATATGCATATCTTGACTACTTTAGTCAATAAGCTCTTTAGCAGGAGCTGTTTCAGAAGAATCTATTGTAGCTCTAATATGCTTTCTAGCACCACGACACACACAGGATCCCTGTTTTCTGCCTGAACTGACAGTTCTCTGTTCTTGCCTATCAGTCCTTCCACAAAGGCTGCACAGAAATTCCAGTTGTGTGAGTTACACGAAAGGTCAATCTCATTTATGTAATAGCCAACTGAGAAGAAGTAGTGCTAAAGTATCTTGCCAGCTACAGTGCTAGGAAGATCATGTCACTGCAGCTTTGGGCTTTTGAAACAGATCTGTCAGACTCATTTTCTACGAAGCAATGTCAAGCCACTCTTTAGCTCCAGCGCTTCTAGTTCAATTTAATGCTATGATCCATGGACACAGGATGAACTGTGAGTCTTTGAGTGAATATGTACCCAATTAAAAGTAAATTGTCAGCCACACTTCACAGGGACTAATTCTGTTTTAAACACCAGGTGTCACTGCAGTATACTCTTGATTCCACACCGAGCTCCCATTAGGTTAAAGCTTTACTTTTAAGTGATGTCAAAGCTCATGGAGAACAAAGATGCTCACACTTGGTTCCCAAGTGTGTGCATGCAGCTAAACGATTAGCCAGAATGTGGGCAAGCTGTTCAATATTTCAGCCAGCCACATTTATAATTCAGTGTGGTTGGCCTCAAACCTGAAACTAACCATAGTAATAGAACTATTTTATCGGTGATAGCAACTGTTCATAATGAAGAATCAAAAAAAAAAAAAAAAAAATTCTGGGAAACAGGTCTCTTGATAATAATGCTGCATGCAATTTTTTTTCAGAAGAACAGACCGTATTGGATAATATTCAGCAGTTACTTAATAAAAAATTTATATCAAATTGCATATTTCGCAGCTTCTTGGCCCATGAGCAAATGTTCAGTAAAAAGCAATCTTCTTTTACACTTATCAGATCCTGAAGGATTTTGCACATGAAATATTCCTTATTTTTACAAAATGTCCATTTTTCCTATAACCTTGTATCTTTTGAGTACTAAAATATACTTACCCAGATTAAACATTGAAGAGCCATCACTTTGACAGTGAACAGACACTACTTGTCTGTCTCTGTCTAATTTCCTCAGCCTCCCAGCTTGGCATAACTAATACCTGTCTGCACAGTGAATTTTCCAGGAACTTGTTCATCAGTAACTACTTAGTATTAAATAGGTAAAGCTGCTCTTTTCCTATCTGTAATTAAAGATAATGAGGAGGAAAGTGTAAGTCATGGAGAATGCAAGCCCCAAAAGGCTAGGTACTGTTTTAGCCTCATGCTCTAGTGTACAAAGAAGCCTTGTTCCAGTGACAAGCTTAAAAGATGACATTTCTTTGTGTTAGACTTACATGAAGAATCTGTGTTACATATTCAGCAGTGGTCCTAAGTCACCTGCCTCCTGAAAGGCTTAAAGTATTTCTACACAAATGAGAGTCTTGCTATTGGCAGAGCACTGCAGCAAATGGATGGGGAACATTACCGAGAGAGCATCTTTAACAAAGGAAAAGGAGTCAAATGCCATGGCAATTTCAGAGGATAATCCATAGGGCTGGTAATTGCAATTCTAAAAATGCTGAAAGCTGCACAACTTTCAAAGGCCCAAACCCAGTATTCTTACCTGCATTAAAGAGCATAGTGCCACTCCTTTCTTGGGAGTCGCTGCTTTAGTCAGAGACAATTTAAAATTGGTGCTGTTGTGTGCATGCTTGAATCTTGACAGGATTGTGGCTTTGGGAGGAGTAAGGTGCTATATGTCACAAAGAAGTCTTAGTAGCTCTTGTCAGTTAATGAAATCAGCACAAAATGCCCAGAACAAACAAAATTCTATAAAATGATGCAGGTTTTAAGATCTGCAGGATGAAATGACTGCAAGGACTGAATTAAGAAAACAACAGAAGAGGCACAGGTAAAAATCAACCAACCAACCCCTAAAACAAAAGACAAAGCTTATTTAATGTGGTTTATTCTGTCTGGCTATTGAATTTATATATAGATTTCAATCCAATGAACTTTGCCAGGATTTTTGAATTAAATTAATTTCATTGCAATGTAACATGTTTCCCATTTAACATCATTTATTTACATGGATTTCCAATAAATTCAGGAATTATTTGCAAATATAATAACCAGAGAAAATGGCAGAGCCTCTTTTAAATGCTTTCAGAGAATACAGTACAGAATCTTATGGGGTTTTTTTTGCATATAAACAAGTAAATATTATTATACTAGTGTACATAATTAAAACTTGTATTTTTTATTATTGACCTATGTCCTTACTTTTAGATAACTGCTTCATATGTTCATGTAGCATTTTTCCCCCAGAAATATTTACATAAACTTGTCTACATTTACAGTAAATAACCACAATCACCTACTGTGCTTTCAGCAGCCAAAAGCTGAATTGGCTGTAGAAACATCTGATGAAGATTCTTGGAACAACGGTATGACTAAATGAAATCAACTTGTGTATATTATCACAAAATGCTGAGAGGAATTTAATGGCATTTGTTAGTTTCCAAAATGCAATTTAGTGTTGGATCTGAACTGATCTAGCAGTAGGATAAGCCCTGCAGTTACAGTTTAAACTACAATTTATGGAACATACATTCTGCAAAACTGCAGTGTTTCCGTGTTTGCAGCGGTGTTGATAAAAGCGTATCGATTTCAAACAGGTAGCAAGCCAAATAACCCTTCATGTAGCAAACAAGCCTTAGCTAATGCCCTCTCAGAAGTGTGCATGCATTGACTTCAGGTGTGTATGGCACAGTCACTGAGTCACTGAGCTGCTCTCAATGCCTACAGGTCTGAACTTCACAGTGTGTTTAACTGTAGCCACTCTAAGATAGCCAGGACAGTTCTAAGCATCTCTTTTCACAAGCTCATACTGGCTTGAGGATGTTTTGCAGCTCTCTGTCAGTGATCAGAGACTCAAATAGTTGTCCAGAAAACACTTTCTGTTGCTAGAACACTATGTAAGAGAACTTTGCTTGGAGATATTCCAGTAATACATATTTTTTCCATTATAAAACAATGGATAAAATAAACAAAAGTGTCTGTATTTACAAATTATTATCCACTATGTTCTTAGTATGCAATGTTTCATATGTAAAGCAGTTTTATGCTGAAGCTCATATAGCACCCAATTTTAAGTGACTCTTACTGAGGCATGATTTTAATAATTAGCTATTAGACATAATCATCCATATAACTGACTATTTTTTGTTGTTCTTAAGGAAGTCACATCAATTCACTAATATAAAAGAAAGAAAATACATTTCACTGAAAATACAAACAAAAGTACCTATCACTAAACCAAACTTCTAAACTCTTAGGGCCCAATCCTGCAGCCTTGGCTCATGCAAAGAATTCTATTTAAATAAAATAAAAGAATCCAGTTAGAGTTGGGGTTTTTTGTTTGTTTGGGTTTTGGTTTTGTCTTTTAATAAAAGTCCCCCACCATGCAAGTCCAGATCTACACAAGGTACTTACTTCAGTGCATTTACATTTGTTGATGCTGGTTTTGTAATTGAACAAAAACGTGTTTATAATTTTTTTATTCATTTCAGTTCTGTTGATAAAAGATAATCCAACTGCATCATGGTTGGGTGGAGATGACTTGCCCTCATCTCTCTGTGTATATGGAATACTGAGAAGGAAAAACAATGGTATCCACCTCCTGAGGAAAAACAATGGTATCCACCTCCTCTCAGCAACTTGTTCATTTACTGTAACCTTTTCTACTTTAAAAATCTTTCCTATCAGGTTGTGAGATGGGGGAAGTGCAAATGAAACTTAGCTATTGCTCCTTTACTTCTTTCTTCCTAGCTGCTGCAGTGGGCTGTACCTGTCTTGCCCTCACAGTGAATGCTCTTTTCTGGGTCTGAAGGTAGGCTCTTAGCACACTTTGATCTAGAAAGACCAGTCAGACTCAGGAGAAGCAGCTCCCATGCCCCTCTTTAAGTTAAAGGGGTTGGGATTGTGAAGCAAAGGGCCATTCCTAAGTAGTCATCGCCACAGAGATGAGATGAGATTGGATGAGAGATGAGATGGGATGAGATATGAGATATGCCCTGCTGGAAACCATGCAGTACGTGCAGAAAGTCAGGAGCCACCACAGTGGCTCATTCAAAGACCTGTCTGCTGATAGAATGTTCTGAGGAACTGGTTATGTGACCTTTCTCAGTCTCAGATATAAAAAGCAAATTCCAGTATCAGACATGTGAGAAAGAAGGTTCTTGTGCTCTTAGATGTTTCTTTAACAACACATTTAAGCATTGTGACAATTCACGTCTTATATGTGTCTTTGAATGTCACCTGAGTGCTTGCAAGCTGCAGCATTTCCTGCCTTGAAAGAAAGTGAAGACCTCCACAGATGTCCTCCAGACATGATGTGATTACCCCAAAACATCTGACTGAAGTCCAGGCTCCTATATCTCACAGGCACATTTAAAAGGTCCCATTCAGAAGTGTTATGTGATGCAGTTTCTGTGCCCTCTGTACAGTTGTCATATTTTACTAAGGACAAAAGAGATACTCAGATGGTGACAGCTGAACATAGTGGGGAAGAGCAGTTCCATAAATAAGAGGGTAGTCCAAATCCAACCTATGCTGGAAGTTAAAATACAAGTTAAAATTGTTCTCTTTGTAGACATTAGGAATTAAAAACATCAGTACTGTCTCTTTTTTTTTATTATTATTTTTTTAGTAATAAGATTTGTAAGGTTTAAGCCCCCCTCCCCAGTATAACAAGATTAAAAGGACAAGTATATTGTCTTGTAGTGAACAGGAGGCATTCTGAAATCTCAAATGAAGCATTTTGAAGTCAAGTGATACTTACATACTTTATAAATAATCTAAGCCAATTGTTGCATTATCATAAATGATAAGAAATAACTTGGCTGCTTTGTAAGCGAAACAAAATTTCATTTTGTATTTTCTGTACAAACACATGCTAGTTAAAATTAGCCAATGAATTTGCAGAGACGAAACCCTTGTCAGACTGTGCTATTATAGCAATAAATGAACATCACAAATGATTAGGAATGTGTATGGCAAGGGAGTACCACATACAGTAGTCAAGTGGCTGTGGAATAACAGTGAGCACGTTTACCTTTACAGAAATATCTGTATTTTTAGGCACTTTGCTATCATGTTTGCATGACTGTCCTTCTGGCCAGTTTAAAACTGAAGACCTCCAGAAACAAAACCTCACAGCCTGAAAAAACAGAACTGTGAGATTTATATTATCCATGGACTGGGCACAGACCAGTGGCTATGTAATGCAAAGATAATCTGTGCATTTGCTATGGAAATTAGGAAATATATCTACATTGTTTAGACAGTCTTGCTGACATTTGGATTATATGTAAATTAAGTTTTATCAATTAATAAATAGGAACCTTGCGTTATAAATAAGTTCTCATCTTTCTGCTCTTCAGGAGAAAAGAACAGTGTCTCTTGTATGTGATATCCTAATGCACTCCTGTCAAATCACCACATAGGCAATTAATTTGTTTAATACTTCTTGTAAGCCTGGGATGTTTCATGCTGAGCCAACCAATGGGTTTCTCTCTCCTTGAAGACAGGGAACCCCGTATTTTTAGCTCTGTGATGTTCCATTTGCAGCATTTATCTTTAGCAGAATCCTGAACACATGTTGCTTGCTAGGGATATATGTTTTATATATATTTTCTTTTCTCAGGCTGAGATCTGCTCTGGCAATGTCTTCAGCTACCACCATCCCAGAAGAGATGCTACAAATCAACTTCAGCACCAGGGTATGAAATCATATTAACAGTAATTATGTTCCCTGCTCCCACAAAAACCTGCCCTTGAAAGTCGTGAGCACACCACCAAAGGAGCATCTGTCAGGCCAATCATCTTTCTGCATTCTTCTGTTTTGCAGCAGACTACCACCAAATTACTTGTGAGGCACATAAAAGCCTTATTCAGGCATACTCCAACCTCAATAAATAAAACTCATCTGAAATAACTGGTTATTTGCCTGAAAGCAAAAGCCCCTCATCAGAGTGTGGTCCAAATGAAAATGTTTGTTGCAGAAGCAGATTTCTTACAGTCACATGGCAAACAAATGTATATGCACAACAGGAGACAGAATAGAAGTCCTTGAGTGGGGCTATGATGTTTCCAGTCCCACAGTGCACAGATGAGAGCTGTGTCTCTAGCTGCTCCCAAGCCAAGCCAC
This sequence comes from Rhipidura dahli, assembly GCA_013399225.1. NCBI lineage: Eukaryota > Metazoa > Chordata > Aves > Passeriformes > Rhipiduridae > Rhipidura > Rhipidura dahli. The sequence continues at coordinate 484,844 of VXAC01006626.1, read as the reverse complement.
CTGGCCTGCATGGCTGCTTTTGACACCCGTGTCCCAGCCTAGGCTGGCCTGTCATACGTGGGGACTCCACTCTGGCTGCGGTGACACGACCAAGAGACAGGCCAGCACTGTTGCCTTTTGTAGTCACGAGCAGCACAGTTAACGCCGGGTTCTGGGAAGCAGCCAGCACCAGAGAGAGCACTCTGTGTCACAGCTTCACACATCAGCTTTCAGAAAGCACATGCACACCAAATTTATCCAGCATCTTATACAAGCACCATTGAAGGGCTGAACAGAGAGCACCGCGAATACGGAATTGTGTTCAAAACAGCAGGCAGGAGCTGTTCGGGGAGCCATGGGGAAGCATGCAGCCCAGAAGCATCCCTGCAGGATGGATTCCTCAAAGGCACGACAGATGAAGGCTTGGAGAACAAGGCAGCTGGTCATCAGCCAGTTGAAACTATGGGGATAGCCCAGATCTTGAGTTACTCATGAATGTGAATCCCCACACCTACTCATCCCTTCCTCCATGGATCCTGCTACATGTAAGCAAGCCTGCAATTTATATTAATAGAAAGACTGAAGCAACTAATTTATTCATGGCTGACATGAACACCACCTCCCTGAATGCTCACTATTTTAAAACTTAGGTTCTTCAAAAGAAGACTGATAATTCTTATTGCAAAGCTTAGTCATTGTAGCTACATTACTGGGCTTTTTAGTGGATGCTTGTGAGTGACTATTGCTATTGTAGGGCTAACTGAGGTCCAGTACATTAAATGTGTCTCTGTAAAGATGTTTCCAACTTGGGACAAGTAAACGTTGGGGTTGTCCCTTGGTACTTTTGAGTTAAACTCTTACAGTATGGGAAAGAGTATGGAAGTACTAGCTACTGTGTAGAAAAGGCACTATAACTGATCTAACTGTGGTAATTAGGTACTTGCCTGTGCTACAGGTATCTGCAAAGAATTTATTTCTCTCTGTGACTGAGAAAGTTATTCTACAGTCATGGTAGAAAAGGATGACTGGTTTACATATTGGATTAGCACTGGTTTAGGCCTGTGGTAAGAACAACTCTCATGGGAGACACAAATTCATGGAAGAGATGTCTGAACTGCATTTCCTATTTTCTTCCAGTTCCCAGAGAGAAATCAAAAAGACCTTTTCACTAGTTACATACACATTACAGCTTCCCTTGGCCTTGCTGTGGCAATTTGATGTAAGATCTTCTACAGCTGTGCCAAAAAAAAGGAGGCAAAGAAATAGACTGTAAAGCTTTCCCAGAAAACATCACCAGGTAACAAATACTTCATTTTAGATGTTGACGTTTTATTTAAGGATAAATAAAACGAGTTAAATAAAAAGAGTTAAAAAGAGCAGTAAAGAGACAAGTAGAAGAGACTCCCTTTTCTTTGCAGTCAGATTAATCTCTGTGGGGATTACTGCTGGAAGTATCTTTCTATCAAATATATTAATGAAGAGGAAGCATTGACAACAGCCATGAAGAACAGATACTCCTTCTGGGAAGAGGGAGCTAAACCAGAAGCTTGATTCTTTGTAAAGAAATGTCAATATTCACTTAACAGCCTCAGACTGAATTCCAAAACATTTTCCTTTAGCATTAGAATACAAAGTGGAGATGGCAGGGGAGTTATGGACTCCCCCATACATCCTTGTTCAGGAGGGTAATTATTTTTTGCAGCTCTTAAGTCCAGTGTGTGTGGGTCTCAAGGCTGAGGGCAAGTACACATCCCAAAGGCAGAAATCCAAAATGTGAACTGCTTTTCCATGAGACTGAGGTCTGATGGACCATTAAAAGGTTGTGACCAGCCCGAGAGACATTTAAACAGGAGGGGATGTGCTACTGCCACAGGACTGCAGACATGGTACCAGCTCCTAGTGCAAGGCTGTATGAGACAGGTTAAAAGCAGAAACCAAAGAAAGAAGAGAGGGGGAGGAAAATTCTTCTTTCACATTGGAAAAAGGGGTGTCTGGGAGGGTCTCAACAGCAGTTGTCAGAACAGAGGAAAGAAAGGAAGGAAGGACTTGTGTCCCATCCTACAAACCAACATTCTTGATCTGCTTGTGAAAGACAACAGAATGACTGGACAGTCCTCCACCATCCTTTGACCTGCTGGTCTCAATGGAGGCACTTCTAGAGTGATGTTTGCCTTTCTTCTTTTGCACCTGAAAATTTTACAATCAAGAGTTCAGTGCTGTTCTTTGCTATTAACTGACATTATCTCTATCTTTGAATTGGCCTTGAAATTGAATCTAGTGAACATGGCAAACCTCGTGTTACTGCTGTTTCTCCAAAAGCAGTCATCCATGTAAAAGGATAACTACATCTTGAGATGTATTTGGGAATTTCAGGAGCTGAGGTATGCCTGCCACTAAGCTGCAGGAGTCAGACTGAGGACTACGTATATAAACTGGAACCCCTGAGCCAGGAACAGACAGCAAACACACAGTTAAAGACTAAAGAAATTTTCCAGACTTAGCACAACAGATCTTCTGAAACATGGTGCATCTTATCTTTGGCCTTAAACAGGGTGAAGTAGAAGGAGAGAACAGTCAAAGGTGAACTTCATGAATTCATATTCAAGGAAACAGGAACAAAAACTTTTATAAAGGGAAAAACTCCAGAAAGCAAAACCGAAGTCATCCTTAAAAAGCACTGAAGTGGAAGCAAAGGGTTTGCTGCAGCTGTCAAAACATGGCAGCATGGTCAAGAACAGGCTGGATGTAGATGGGTCTGAACTGCTCCTCCTCCAAGGAAGAGAGTCATAGACCAAGTGTGCTGCACTGCTGCACAAGGTCAGGATCCATGAAGTTTGAGCCACTCTGTGCACAGAAGCTGCCTGCACACTTGCACTGCTCCTCAGAGCTCTACTACTTACAGGCAAAGCCTGTAAATCAGCACACTCCTTTCAGTTATGAAGCTATTTCTAATAAATGTGTGAAACCAGACCTGTGTTTGCTCTCTCTAGTACCAAGTCATGTTGAGCACTGACCAAGGATCCGAGAAGGGCTCAACCCTGGTATATCAAAACCCAGCACCAACTGAGCTGAAAGTAAACCTGTTTTGTTTACTACAGAATAAGCCAACCTCAGTTCATGGACTGTTTATTTTCAATTAAAAATAAACTGCTCTTCAAGCACATGCCAGGTATTAAGTATGTGAATGTTGCCAAGCTTGGACTGTAGCTTGTGTCCAAATTACAAGTGTATGGTTATATACACGGGGATATGTGCACATGCATGTCACACAATGCTGGTTCTCTACTGCTGGACTATTCTTGTACCATTGCACTATTTGTTGTACTATTCCTGAAGAAAAAAACGTACCAATCCAGTACCTGCTTATTTCATCCAAGCACTGTACTTTGTTTTTCACAGTAACAGAGTAACTCAGCATTTTTGAAAAGCCAGTGGCTTTCAAACTGCTTGTCAGAGGCCCAAGAAGGTCTTGGTTGCCCTCCTGCTCCTTTTAGCAGAAGAACAAGGAGGACCAGTGGCTATGCCTGACTAAATTTCACTGTCTCTTTTTCCTCTTTTTTGCCCTTTAGCAGTGTTCTTTAACATAGAGTCCTTGATTTTAGCTTAAAACCAACAAGGCATGCGCCATTTCCCTGCTCAAGGAGACAGAAAAAGCCCACAAAACAACCCCAAAGCAATTTTCATTTATCTACTTTTGAAATAGGAAAAAAAAAATTAAAAAGAAACCAAATAAAGACTGAATAAAGAATGGGATTTCTCCTGTTACAAAACCCAGTAAATTAATCTACAAAAACTTTGAAGATTAAAAATATGTCGTAAAAAATAAAAATACTATCCACTCAACACAGTACATAATTTTTCCTATATAGGAAACTAGACAAACATATTAAAATATTTAAGTCTTTAAAAAGGGCAAAATTCTGCAAAAAAATTAACACTACTAAGGTCAGACTACACATTATGCCAATAATGCATTCATTTGCACAACTTTTTGCAACATGACAGTGGTCTGGGGTGTGTATGTGTAGGTATTTATGCCCATTTGAGGGAAACAGTGCAAGAACTCTAAGGGTGACCATTTTAAAGGGATATTTCACAAATAATCAAACAAACGCCTACAAATACCAGTACACATCTCAAATACTGCAAGTCACATTCTACAGCCCTTGGCATTTAAAATAAAAAAAAAAGAAAAGAAAAAAGAAAAAGCCAGCAGAATTAATTCAAGTACATTTTGAGTCAGTCCCTTCTGAACTACTGTTGTTTGCACTTTAGTTTCAGTGAATGTGGAGAGGGCTCCCCAAAAGACACAGAAGTGAGTGTATCTTCCCCAGCCCTGCAAAGTAAGTCTGAGTTGAGGTACAATTATCCGTGGTTTGCTCAACACTGTGGATGCCAAAACTTGAATGAAAAATTATGCTTCAAAAACACTTAGAAGAAAATTACACAAAATAATCTCTTAAAATGAGAAGCTAGTTTTGTGTGAAGGCAGTCTTTTTGGTACATAATCCTGTCAGGAGGACAAGCATGGCACTCCTTCCCAAATTACGTTTGCCTTGGAGCTAATAATAATAAAGAAACCTTTATGTTGTCCTGGTCATCTTTCTGACCTGACGTACCCTTTCCCATGAGCCTTGATCCACCACCCAGAAAAGCCAGCAGGTATCACACCCTGGCTGAAATGTACATTGCTTCTTCCCAACTTGTGTTCTAAACTTAGCTTCGTTCCTCAAAAGGAAAAGCACTTCCCTCTCAGTGTTTCACTTGTCCTTCGAAAATAACAGTGCTGGAAAGCTGCTGCTGGAGTAGTTAAAGTCTGGTAAACTCCCTGTGGTGCTGCAAGTCCCCAATGCTCTCATAGTCATTCTCCCCTGACAGAGCAGTGTGGATTGTGTTAGGCACAGACAAGGTCCTGTCTTCCTCTTGGCTCACTGACTGGATAGCTTCATAGTCAGGCTCCAGCTCCCCGTTTGGTCTGTCTGCTGACTGAGGCACAGTGGTGGAATTGAGGGTGTTTTCAAAGTCCTTCACACTTGCATAGAGGCCACTGCAAACAGATGGGGACCTCTGAGATGCAATTTCTTGAATACAGGTGTAAGGAGAATCCAGTGCCTTGATGGCTTGTCCTGGCTTACTCACCGATGAGTACATGGCTGAGATCTAGGAAAAGGAGACACCTGCTGAGTATCCAAGCATGGCATAAAGCTTGTGCACCAGTCTGTACCTTGTGCTACAAGGATGTTGGTCACTTAAGAAAAGACAGGATCTTCTGATAAAAACATATCCTTTCCAAAAGGGTATGGTTTTTTGCTTGAAAAAATATAAAAATTATTTCTTACAAATCCTTCCTTTTCTGGCATGCATTTATAAATCGATTTTCTTTCAGAAAAAGAATGTTTTATAAAGTAAGTTTAAAAATGTAAAACTTGCTTGAATATAAATCCCTGGTGAGAAAATTTGACCTGGGTGAAATGGAATGGCTTTGTGAGCAGGAGCTCTTGTAAGTTTTGCTATAGTCCTGGAGTCAATTTAGACTCAGTAGGGAGAGAGGCATCAAAAGGAGGATCAGGCTGAACTGCTGTTATGTAGAAGAAGGATGCTGTCTCATCCTTAGGGCTTTTAAAATTATTATTGTTACTATTTCTAATGGTGGTGGCTACATTTCTACTTTTAGAGACACTGCAATAGAAGAATAGTTCATTATTGTCTTTATAGGCAGGACTAAATAGGCATCAACACATGTGAAGACAACATAAAAAATCTGTAGATAAATTACTTACACCAGATAACAGCACTATGTGCTGATATAATACTGATATGCAAGGTCTTCTGTGTTGACTACACTCTGCCTGCAAAAAAGAGCTGCTTCTCAGGCACTGAGTATCTGAACTTTAGCCTGGACACTGAAAACCTCTCAGCTGTAAACACCAGAAAGGGAGTCAGCATTTCATTCCTAACTCTGAAAATCCCCTCTGGTGAGGTGGTGCACTTCAACAAGTGCATGGAAGTGGCCCTTCATGAAAAGGTGAGGAGAAGCCCACATCCACACGTGTGGATAAGCCCTTCTGCTCAGGGCTTATCTGGGCTGGTGCCAAGCACAGTTATCAGTCTTGGTTCCCTCTCCCAGGCCCAATTGATGGTCCCCTTGCACAGGACAGATGGCTGAAATTCCCTGCACTGCGTCTCTGCTACCAAATATCACAACGCAACAGAGCTTTTCTATTACATTTAAAGTCTTTCCCAAGCATGCAAAGCCACTCTGGGTTTGTATCAATCCAATTACAAGACTGGATTGGCATGAAAATGTCCATTACCATTAGGCAACACAGACTGATGCAGATGAACCACAACACTTCTGATAATTCTGGGATTTTTTTTTTTTTTTTTGGTGTGTGGTTGTGGGTGTGTGTGGTGGGGGGGAGGATTTGCTTGGTCGGTTTTTGGGTGGTTTTGTTTGGGTTGGGGTTTTTGGGACTGGTTGGTTTTTGTTTATTTGTTCATTTTAGAGGGACTTCAACTTGGAAATGGCAATACTTCTTACTTTTTACTGATTTCAGCTAACCAAACAAAAATGTTTTTTCTGCTCATCTATACTTCAACTCTTCTCAGTATTAGATTACATTAACCCAGTTCACGATCAGTTTATTCATTAATGTGTGGGAATGCTTCTCCTGGCAGAAGGCATTAGCTCACTTAGCTCATTGCCAAATTTGTGTTTACTTTTATGTCCAGAGAACATATTTATAAATGGCATGGATGTACTGGAGATGATCACAAACAGCCTTATTTATGTTTAACTTTTATCTTTGTTTAACTCTCCTCCATTTATCTGTCCAACAGATATTTTAAAGAACAGTTTATGTTCCAGTGCTTTTACTGTCCTTCAGTTTACTTCCCAGAGCCCCAAACACTGCATGGGGAAGGTGGAGCATATGTTTCAAAAGGCTGCTGGTTATTCTTCTTGAGAAGGTCCTGCCATCCAAATCAAGAAATTACCCTGAAAATCAACTAATTGTGGCCTCCTATTATTTTCTGACACCATTTTTAACCTATGGGCCTGATACAGCCATATGTTAGAATACTTTGGATTTTAGAAATGCGGCAATAGAAACTCTGTGCAGAGAATCCTGGGCTTTCATTTTCCCTTCACACAAGTTTCACCTTTATTAGATTCTGCTTAATCATGCAGGGCTTATGCTAATTTCTGCCTAAAAATTGGTCTCTAGTTAGTTACTGAATTTCATGCAAGAAACCTACCTCATCTTCCGTAAGAGATGGATCTTCCTCTCGAGACTTGTAAGACACTGAACTAAGCCTCTGTAAAGAAGGAACAAAGAAAGAAAATAAAAGGCTCATTACCCATCAACAGTGTGAAATCTATAACAAAACCTCCCATTACAATCAATACATTGTATTTCATGGTCATTTGCTCTCAAGTTCCATTATACATAGCTAATATCCCCACTGTTCAGAGTACTGTCATGGAGATAACAGCCCTGAGGTTAGTAAAGCTTTTTAATGTATCTGCACTTGTCCTGACCTGGAAAGGGTAAAAATAATATAATGGTTAAAACAAACTCTGCACCACTGTATCCCTGCCTTTACACTCCTTATGAAGTGTCTGCAGAGGCTTCTGAACAATTAGAACTCAGCTGCTGGGATACACCAGTTGCCCTTTCACAGGATTTTCAGATATGCTTTTAGATGATGAACAACACTCAGCTGACACCTTCCTGATGATTATTATCCTTCATTCTGTAGATCCTGGAAGTGCTGCCCGGGAGCTCTGTGTCCTCCCCAGCCCTGGAGTGCAGCCCCTGTGCAGAAGTGCTCAGCAGCCTGGCTTCACACACAACCACTCAGACCTGCTGCAGCCCACCCTGAGCTGGAGCCAGGTCACACAGCAGAGCCACTGAAGGACATGGGGCTTGGTTTGGTATCGAGTCTAATTTCAAGCACCTAAAGTGTTCCGTGTAAAACAAGCCACAAAACATCAGGGGAAAAGCATTTTGCTCTTATGAAAAATGCCTTTGGACCTTTACAACAACAAAGACCCTGCAGCTACACAGCAGCCATGGGATGCCTCCTCCCTGGGGCAAGAAGGCTTTCCTGGCTCCTGCTCCACAGTGATTCAGAGGGAGCCTTCCAGCACTGTAAAAGGCTGTATTTTGGACTTTCACACAGCCTCTCCAACTAAAATACTTCATACCACCTCCAGTGCAAGCCAACATGGAAGGACTAGAGCTATTGTTAGCACAGTCAATAAAATACCACTTCCAGGCACACAGAACTTGTTTGGGGTTTGTTTTCCACAGAGGCTCATTATGATAGATTCTTTCCTCCTTCTATTTTCTTGTTGTTTTTACTTCTGGTAAATACCAAACCTCAGGTTCCTGGGCACTTCTGATAGACCCTGGCCCACAGCACACTGAATTTCTGCCTGCTGCTCCTGAACAGCTTCCTTCACATTGACAAACTCCCTTGCTTCTTTCTGACTGTAGAACAGTGCTCTTTAACCTGTGGTTTGTTTACTTTAAAAAAAAAAATAAAAAGGAAAAGTTCAAATATATTTTGGCGTTGTGTTAGATCTGCTTCACTACAGCAACTTAGTTTGATCTTTCCTATCTGCTGTATTATTTTTTGTGCTGAGGAGTAAGCTACTAATTTCATCCTCACACATTACAACAAGCATGTGCTCACAAAATTCTTCAGCAGTTTTTCTGTCATTGGTGTATCTACAAGCACTGTGTGTCAGAACCCCTTCTACAGTGTCCCACTCAAGTACTGGTAAATACCCCGGGGGTGTTTGCCATCCGGTGCTGTTCCCCTGGATATAGCATTCTTTCTTCTAAATGTGAAGCTTGTGACACATCAATTTTGGAGGATATTGTTATCTTGGAAACTTTAAAAAAATCCCACTTGCTCCAAAACATTTTGTACCGAGCAACATTATAAACTATGCTGAAACCCCAACAGCAGCAACACAAACAACATGTGTCCTTATTTGGCTTCCACTTTCCTTTCATTCCTCGACAGCACTTGATTTTTTGCTCTTTGGCTCAGCTGCTGCTCCTGACTTGGGCACCAGAACAAGAAGAACATTCTCCTCCGGTGCATTTGTAAGAGATGCTTTGCCTGTCCTCAGGCTGCACAAGGTTGAAATCAGATGGCAGCAGTCAGATGGACACACAGAGAGCATTTCTACCAGTGCTCACTCTGGAAAGACCTGGGTGAAAAAGGAGATCTATACTTCCTTTTTCAATAAAAGAAAGAGCTAAAGAAAATCTCTTCTGCTTTTCCAGTATTATTAGAAGAACTATGTTTGAGTTTTTGCAGGTGATAGAGGCCTGTAAGAGGCCTCATGCTATTAAAGGTGTCTTTCTTCACTAAGTCCTTCCAAAGGATTTGGCTGGGTCACAGCCAATAACCAGTTTATGTAAATTTTCACCCATTTATTGCACACCCAGCTCTTAAAAGGATGCTTTGTCCTTTTCATGCTGTTATATATGGGAATGGTCTCTGGCTTGGTCCACCTAGTTCTCTCCCAGATTCAGGAACTGGCTGCACTCTTCTAGATGGTGAGACTGAAACAGCTTGGACACAGTCCATTCTCTCAGTTGGCAGCTACAAGCCTTGGTTACACAGGTGGCCTCCCTGCCTGTCCCTCCTTTGTGACCTCAGTGTAGTGAGGGAGACTTGCATGACTTACACACAACCTCTGTCTTCATCAGGGTCAGGGCAGAAGGGTGAAGAGTTTGGGATACAGATGTCATGCTAAACAAAGCGGCTAAGTAGACTCACAGGAGAGGAAGCAAAACCAGAAACACCTATAGGGTCTAACTAGAAGAGTTATCAATATAACATACATTTCCATAAACATCTTGGTTTTGGTTGCCACACTGAAAAAAACAGGCATTGCTCTGCATTGCTCGAAGCAGCAAAATAAAGAGAAAAATTATCACCATCACAACAGAAAAACAATCCCACAACCACACAATGCCAACAATAATGACATTTATATATTCCATCAATTACCATGCCCAGCTCTGCTGCAGCTGTAGCCCTCAAGGACAGGCCAGGCACACGCCTCGATGCATAATGCATGGTGCCAGCAGCGAGCACGGCAATGATCTGATGCTGCCCGAGATTGAACTCGGGGTGGCTTCAGCTCTGAATAGATTTTAATTAGACAAACACCTTTTTTCTGGCACTTAGGGGACTGCATGTGTCATCTCCTGATTATTCCTTCAAAACCTGAACCATTTTAATCAATTCCTGCTCCTTGCAGTTACTGACACTGCATGCACGGCGTGCTGGGGAGCTACAGAACAGCACAGGCTTTTCCTTTGTATCAGTGCCTGGGAAATACAATTACGTTCTGCAAGGCTTTTCACACCTGGTAGGAAAAATGTCGCTGTTAGGCAAAGCTGTTTATCTAAAAGTTTAACTAGAAATTACTTATGGCCTGAATGTGGGAGGGGGGAGTGTTGCTGGATTGTTGTTGACAATCACATCTTAATTTTTTACTTAATGAGCTCATTATTTGTAAAAATGTGCACTGAAGAGTCCAGCTAAACAATTTTTATATTGTGAGTGGTCTTCATTTTATTCATTTGGACTCTGTGGTGCTTTACAAGCTACATGGTTAGTTATTTATTTAACGAGAGATTCTTCTGCCTTCTTCCTGGATTACTGAAATTCTTCAAATAAGAGAACAATCAGAAACAAGTAACAATCAAGCTCTGCTGTGATTTTTCAGGTAAATGTTTACATTTAAAAGTCACATTGCATCTTGAGAATTTTTTTTTAAATTTTCATCAATACCTACCTAATACTATTTGATGACTCAGACACCAAAAATCTGCGAAATCTGCAGTTCTTTGACTCAAAATTAATAAAAAGATATCTAAACATTCTGGAAAATGCAAACTCTGCAGTTTATGAAAAGTCTCTGCTATGATCTTAAAGCATCCTTAAAATGACTTCCAATAAAAGAACGACAAATGGAAAAACAAACTGTTGAAAATGTCCTCATTCTGTTTTCCAAGGAATTCACCACAACTCGTTCCTATGGAGGAAGCATAAGCTGCTGAGAAAACTTAACTTTTGGCTGTGATTTCAGCACTTAGAAATTCCTTACTCTGTCTATATTTGACACACAGAATTTGACAAATATAAGAGCATACAGCTGCCATCTCTCTTTCTATCCCTCTCTCCTACAGAAAAAACAAGGTGGGTCACTTTGAGCAGGTGCCTAATGCTTGCACAGCTAAATCAAGGTGGCCCAGTGCAGGAGGCACATCTAAATTTAGGATACCCACCAAGGCTGCCCCCCTCTCCTTTTTTTAAGTTTCAATAGAAAAAAAAAAAAAGAAGAGGGGGCCTCTGAAGGAGATAATAGATGCTGACAGGGATACTGGACACCTCTTGTAATGGCTCCCACAAATATAATACCATCAACCAAAGAAGCAGAGGCCTCCTATGCAATTCCTGGATATGGGAAAGGCCTTAGGTAGTGCATAACTGGAGCAATCAAAAATATAGGCTGCAACAGAATGAGCATATGCCCCTAATTCAAAGACTATACTGTACATGATCATATTTCCATTTACAGTCCTGCTTCATCTTGAGCAGGGATTTTTTCTTGTTATTTTTTGTTACTGAAAAATAAAATCCTCTCCCACCCATATATCTGCTATCATTATTTGGCTGTTTGATAAGGACAAACATTTGCTGTATTTACCTTTTCTGGTTTACTTGCTCCTTCTGTCACTTCTTCTTCCACTTCTTTTTCTTGCACGTTCTCATTTTCATCAAGAAGTTTCATGGGTACTGGAGGGGGAAGCTCATCCTCTACATCTGGTATGTTGTCAAGAGGACTGTCTGAATTTGCACTTTGGCGACTCTTCTTATTTCGGTCAACAGATGCATATTCTGCTGACTCAACTCTGCACTCAGGAATCTGATTCTGACCTTCAGAAACTGTCAGTGAAGCCTTTGATTTGCTGTTAGAGTTTCCTTCCATGCTGACTACTGCTCCAACATCTTTAATTTCCTTCACGGTTTCATACAAGCAGTCTTCAACTATGTTCTCCTGAGAGGAGCTGTCTTTCAAGACTTCATAAGGCCCTTCCATTCCAAGACCTTGGTCATTTTCTGCATTTCTAGATGAGATGATAGTTTCCATGGGGTTGTTAGGGGGGATACTGGGTAGTTCTCGGCTCTGGTGACATTTTATAGACTTTCCAAGACTATCCTGCTGATCTAGTAGATCAGATGTCTGGACTTCTTCATAAGGCTGGATACAGGCAGCTGTACTGTCCTCAGAAAGAACTAAAGAAAATTATAGAGAAGTGTTACAAACAAATGCATAACTAAAAGGTGTGATTTGGTACTCTCTAGATCACTTTGTTTTTGTGACATGCTGGAAAGGATAAATGATACTAATGCCTGGAAATGCCTAGTGATCAGCATGCTTTCTGCTTATCAAAAGGTTTCAGTTACAGACATTCCTGCACTCTGCTGTTACAATGTCTTTCTCGCAACATCTAAAATAGTCTGTACACCCCCAAATCACATTATATGGCAACAGCATTCACTGTGCATGGATATTCAGCTGCCTTGTACTCAGTTTCACTGAATGATTACAGAGCGCTCAGTACTCTCAGATGGGAAACAGGTGGAAGGCCTCAAACCAAATGCCTTAAAAAGATCCTTGTTAGATTTTCCTCTTTGCATTTCCCCATTCTTTGGAATCAAAAGAAAAGCATTCCTACTTCCTCCCTACCATTCCTCAGCTTGTTTAACATGCTGGCCAAACTCTCATTGGAGTTGCACTTCGCTGAGCCCTCCCTGCATGCCACACCAGAAGCTCCTCACTGAAGGCTGTGCCATGCTTCTTTTAGTCTCACAGCACATAATGTAGGATGACAACCTACTAACGAGCTGGCCATATGCACAAGAGAGAAGACTAGACTTCAGGAGGCAGTGCTAGGCAGAACATGTTGTTTTAGGTCCCCGAAGCAGGCCACATGTCACTGTCACTAGAGGGTATTAGGGACTGAAATCTATGGGGCTTCTCATCTTACATCACACGTGTGATATTTGCATGCATTCATGGGGATACGCAAGCATGTTTCAGGTAGTGCACAGTACATAATTTTACCTCACACTATTTCTTTAAAAAATCACTTCTGAACAGCTTTACTATTCTTAGTACAGTTCCTATAGCACTATCTCAACAAAAACAACCCCTTCTTCCGTGTCCTTCAGTGTGTTTGACACGGTGACAAAAGTGTTGCCAAAGCAATCAATGCCCTTGATTTGGTGGTTGCCATGGACATTACTTTCTCTTGTGTTCAGGGCATGCAGATGCAGTCAGCACCTGCAGGGAGCCATACCCTGACTGCAAAACTCAGGACAGAACTGGAGGTGTAAGATGGTAATCACTGTCTGAATGGGAGATGGGAATTTTCCCTTTCTGGTCCTTGATTCAAGGGATTTCTGTGCTGTGCTGAGCACCTTTACAGAACCCAGAGAGCACACACCCCATGCAGCCTGCAGGGGATAATCAAAAGCAATGAGAGCTCAAGTTTCTGTGCTTCTGTGGTTATGGGCAGTAGCACAGAAGGGGTTGGTGTAGCTGAAGGGTTGGCATAGGTTGACAATGCTGGTAGGCTGGGTAAAGGAACAAAAACACGGCATTTGATGGTTCTGCTTCCATAGCCCTGCCCCTGCTCAAAAAGCTAGCAGAAAAATTAATAAAAAGAACTGTTAACAAAAAGTGCATAAAGTATAAGTAAGAAATTAAAGCACAAGGGTTCCTCTTATTCAGAAGGGCTGTTATGCAGACTGTAAGCTGAGTTTAATATCAGACAGTCTGAAAAATGTCTGCTGGTTGACAACACACGTTTTAGCAGCAGCTCTTACAGCTGCACATGTGGTGACTCATGGCAGAGAGAAATATTTCCATTCTGCAGGGCTTTGCTCTGCACATCAAGTCCCTCAGGGAACCACACACCTACATACACAGCAAGCCAATGGAGGACAGCAGCAATTAGCTGCAAAAACAAAGTTTAAAAATTACTTTGGATACTTGTCTCTAAGGAGTGAAGTCTGAATAGCTTAGCCTCTGGGTTCAGGAGACAAGGAGAGAGCTGAAAGTTGGAGTGCAGCCCCTGCTGTTGGTGTTTGTGTGAAGACAACAGTTGGCTCCCAGTGGCTCTGAGCTGAGGGTGAGTTTATTTTTAGGTTCAGCTGAGTAAAATATTTTCCAGGGACACTCCAGGGTGAATCATTTTGAGTGTTCAGCAAAGCAAAGACTAAGGAAAAAGAAGGAAGCCTATTTATGTTGCCTATTTTCTAAAATATAAAAATATAAGTGACAGCACAGCACAGGACTGTGATCCAAAGCTGCAATCCCTGAAGGAGGACCTGAAATATTTCCACAGCCTCCTGGAGCACTTCTGAAGCTCCAAGGTGCAGCTTCATCTTCTGGTTTTATCCCTGTTCCACAGCTTACCAAGATTAGGGAATGTCCCATACTCTGCCTGATGGCCTGGTCAGTCTGCAGCTATGGCTTGGTGGCCCAGACCTGGTGGCCCAGGAGAGGACCTGAGCACCTCCCAGTATTGGCTGGTGTGAAGGCCGGAGAGCAGGGCGGTAGGGCTGTGCCACAGCATGCCCAGTGGGGGAGATGCAGCCTAAAGCACCAGAATGTCCATGAGATGATCACTTTCACTGACTTTCCAGCAAGGCAAAGGACTTGGTGGCATTTTTTAACTCGGTTTTTAGTTCTGTGTGATGTGGTGTCAGACCTGCAGAGGCGTGCAGAGCATTCAGACAAATGGCTTGCCTGTGCGCTCGGACAGCCGATGGCCAGGAGGCTGGGAGCTGCGGGCTCACGGGGTGCAGGCGAGCCGGGAGCAGCGGGGCGGTGCCGGGGGCTCATCCCGCCCGCCGGGGCTGCCGCTACTCACCGTCGCCATTGCTGAGCGCTCCGTTCTGCTCGCTGGCTGGGGGCGGCTCCGTAGCAGAACTGGTGATGGAATGGCTGAAAACCTCCTTGTCGGAAGGCTGCAACACAAACCAGGGACCGCCGGATCTGAATAAATGTTCACATGAACGCACGTGCCAACAAATTTCATTGTCACCTCCAGAGCTCGGACCCACAGGTATTGTTGGCAGGAGAGCCAAACCATGCCAACTAGATTCAAAGATTTAAGTGCCTGTGTTTACAGATGTTAAAAAAAATAAATGTGAAGATGTCCTTCCCAAGCTTTATGGTAACAGAAAGCCATTACTATGGCTTTAACCCGTGGGAAGACAGCAGCTGACCAAGGGTACACTGCCCTTGGGCTGCCAACAGAGCAAAGCACAGGCAGGAGAGCTGGAGAACAGTGGTGTCAGAAAAGGCACTGAGAAAGTGCAGATTTATCAGCATCTACACAAGTTTTCTCTCCTCTTCCTGTTCTGCAACTTTTAAAGTTTCCCATGCTCAACCACCTCAAAATTCCTGAGCTATTTTCTAATCTGTGGTATTTTGCAAGGAGCTTGGTACAAACCAACCACAAGACAGACACAAGCCGCCAGAAAGAAATACTTACCACATTCATCAGATTTTCATGATCTCCATTCTGATTTTTGGCCTTCTTTTCCCTTAATGAAAAAGGCACATGAATTTTTACTACAAATTATGCTGATATACAAATGCCAATCATTAACAGACCTTATACTCCTGCAGGAAACAGAACTACGTTTCACAATAATATTGAAAAGGGAATAACTGAAAATTGTTACAGGAATTGGTGTGACCTCTGTGTAAGGACACCATTGAGGCAGAATGGTGATAAACATAACTGAAGAGGTACAACAAACACACAACCCTTCTTCTTGCTCAGTGTAAGATCAGAGTGAGCAGTGACTGATGATAATTACAACAGAATGTAAATAATTACGTAGAGACAGGACAAGGGGGAATGGCTTCAAACTGAAAGGGAGTAGGTTTAGATTAAATATTAGGAAAAAATTGTTTTCTGTAAGGGTGGTGAGACACTGGAACAAGCAGCTCAGAGAAGCAACTACTTGTGGCTGTCCCATCCCTGGCAGTGTCCAAGGCCAGGCTGGATGGGGCTCTGAGCAACCTGGTCTAATGAAAGGTGTCCCTGCCCATGACAGGGAACTGGATGATCTTTAAAGTCCCTTCCAACCCAGGCCATTCTATAATTCTATGATAATAAAAATATTATTATCTTCCATTTAATCATATCTGAAATTCTCAGATACACATTCTGGTAAGAGACCACTTGGGAAGTGCCTTAAACTGCATCATGAGGAATCAGAAAAGGCCAACAAAATCCAGGCAACTTCCACTAAAAATGCTAGTCAAATTGATAATAAGCATGAGCAGTTCAAAAAAGGCCTACAAATGTCATAGTAGCAGAGGCCTATGCTTCTAAAGGAATCCTGCTTCCCTGGGTCCTTCACAGGAGTCCAAGTATGGATTGTGTTTCCAGTTTTTACCATTTGGAAAATACAGCTTTTATTCAGAAATACTGCAATAAAGTATGAGCTTAGAATAATGTTAGTCCTTCTTCTAGATGAAAAGTCAAGTAAAAAGGTGAGAAAATGTTGACAATATGAAATTTTTGCTTCTTCTAAAGTCTGCAGGGAACTGTAGACATTAGCACACTGTTAAAATTCTACCTAATTGGGAAATAATAAAACAGCAAGTGAGCCTGCACCAATGCAGAGCAGAGAAAGTTAAAAGCTGAATTTTCTCTCTGGAAGTTTTTCTGACTCTAATATTTTACAAAGAGCAAATTTTATTCAGTTTTCTATGTCCTTATCCATTTTTGAAAAGTAAGCCAGGAAGAAATTCTGCATAATTGCATTTATGCATAAACAACCTGCCCTACAGAATGACCTGAAACAAAAGATACTATATCCAAACTAGCAACACATAAATTTATTAAAAACATCACCAGAATGTTTCAGGCAATGTATCTCTGTAACTGCAAACACTACTCAGTGGTTTGACTCATCTTTCTAGAGAAGTTTCAAGGACTGGTGTGTTACAAAACAAAACATGGAATTATAGAATAATTTGGGTTGGAAAAGGCCTTAAAGATGATACACAGTACCCAAAAGCAATGTTTGTGGGCCAAAGAATATTTAAAATAGTCTTTCTATTTTAAAATAATTTTTAAAAATATATTCTGCTACTATTTTTACAGAGATATCACAGGAAACTGTGACAATAAGAAGATACTGAAGTGTCAATTTACAGTTTACAAAAGTGTTTCTCCTGGAATCACATGAAATTACAAGTTCTAACTTAGGCTTTTTAGCATTTCAACCAATTTCTGGGGCCTGTTTTTGCCCATGACTGCTTTCTGCATGGTGGGCATTAGACAAATCTGGCTGAAAAACAGGGTCTTCCACTGCAGACACATCTTGTGCCATTACAGTGCATTTTATGGCTGCACAGTTTCCTCAATGCTCTCAAAGCTGAAGGGGTGAAGGCACATGCTCCTTATAGGCTTATGCATCCAAACTGCAGATTTCACTGCTGTACTGGATTTTTTTGCCCCCAAATACTTGGCTGATTGAGCTGTGCTTGCAAAACATGGCAACATGGACCGAGGCAGTCCCACTTCTCCCAGTGAAGGGTCTGACTGCTCTGGCCTGTGGAAGGGCACCATGGACAGCTTCCCTGGGCAGTCAGCAGGGCTCAGCTTGCATGGCATGAGGGAGCCCTGAAATGTGCATAAACAAAGTCAGTAGAGGTGCCTGTATTGGTGACATTGAATCCTCTCATGGAGAAGAAAATAAGGATAAGGTATGAGACATAAATTAGTATCACTGTTTGATCCTTACTCATTTTTGCTGGAAAGGCAGGATCAAGTCTCTACACTTCAGGAACGGCCAAAATCACTTCCCTCTCCTTTTCACCTACACTTTTTTTTGTCCTGCTCAGCCCACCTGATGTTCCCAGTTTCAGTTTAGGGGTGTCATCTGCTAACACTCAGTATCCACCTGTGCTCCAGGCTTTTGTTTAGGGGAAGTCACTGAACAAGCACAATGGTGTACTTCCTTGACAGCAAAAGAAAAAAATAATTCCATTTTAGAATGAATAGAACTGTTCAAACTCAGGTTTGCTCTGAAAACTATACTTTTTTTTTTAATTTCTGTACCTAAGTCCTCAGTATTTTCCACTACCTATTTATACACAAAGCTATGTACAAAGTGAATCAAGAACTGTTGAGCCCTGGAGCCTTACCCATTGCAGCTGGAGCAAAGGAAGATGAGGAAGGTGAGGAACAAGAGTGTTGTCATGGCTGCCAAACTTCCCCACAGGAACATGTGGATCTGTCCACTGCCTAAGAAACCACCCTCTGGCCCCATGGTACTAGCAGGAGCTGGTATCACTTGGGGTTGAAGAGGTTACTCCTTGAAGAAGACTGACATCTGTGCTGCGTGCACCTTCTGTTTCTGCAGAAAGAAAACACCATCAGAGGTTAAGAGAAATTTTGAAGATAATCAATCTGACAGCTACAAGTCTGGCAGGAGAGATTTTCAAATCCAGATCTTACAAAAACCAGTTTCAAGTACAAGCCAGCCAGCCAAAGAGATTTTCAGCTACATTTCTGACAGCAACATAGAACAGATTTGTCAAATATTAACGCAAGCTGTTACCTATCTACAATCTCAGCGTGAATAAAAGGTAGTACAGCGTCTCTGTACTTGTATTTTCAGGAGAAGATTTATAAATCCACTTTGAGGGACAGAGTAATCTATTTTGTGGTTATATTTGTAAATTTCATTAAAAAGTGAGCTTTCGAAACCAGCTACAACTTCTACAATGAAGCCAAAAATAGAGCAGCAGCAGGTGTTCCCCTCCTTCCCTCTCAGTCTCTCCTGCCTGCACATGATTCAAAGCTTAAAGTGCAGTGACAAATAAGCTAGGTAAGTCTCTGAAAGGAATACCCCAAAAAACCTTTCTCACAGCAGATAACATCTAGTCTTATTTCTGTATGACATGCTTATTTTCTTAATAGTGTGTCTGGACAGTAACAATAATGAACTTTCTTTTTTAGCTTCTCCCCACCTGAGTCTGAGAAAACAACAGAGCAAAGTGTTTTTTGAGAACTTGAATAAACACAACTTTTGCTACAGCACAGCAGTCCATGGGGAAACATCCTGGGTAAACCCTATTTATGATATGTAAGTTTTGGTATACAATATATTCTAAAATTCTGTACATATTTTTAATGCAATACATTGTTGATGTGACAAAATTAAAACGAAGTTATTAAATCTTCACTGCTGAAGATATCAATTTCTCCACAATGTGGGAACAGGTTATGCAAAGCCTATTTACAGGTTTTCAACCTGACTTCAAGATTGATAAAAATTGAAATAGAATACAATGGCTAAGAAATGAGCAGACATATTTTGGGAATGAAAAAGTAGCACAGATATAAGCCACTAATGACTTACTTTCATGCATATATTTTCATAGATGTATTTTTGTATAGGAAATATGTAAGTGCATATATTTATTTCTTTGCAGCAGAAGCATTCTTTGTAAAAACAAATTCAGTTAGGTACTAATATTGTACTTGTATAGAAAAACATATCACCATTTTCTTATTAAAATCTCATGAGAAAAAAAAGATTTATTTCCAGAAAAAAGGCCTTCAGATCAAAGGAAATCTGGTGAATCAGAGAAGATATTTAACAACTACGTTATGTGACTGGGTAGCTCTTACAAGTAACATTTCTGTACCTGCATAAAATGAGCTCATTGATTTCAACCATGCAGGATCAGACTTCTAAACAACTTCCAAGAAGAAGTTATCCACAGTGAATAAAAGCTTTTTTTCTTTTTTTTTTTTTTAAGATAATAATGGCATGGATATAAATTGAAATGAGAAGAAACAAACCCAAGATGGAAAAAGTTGCTGATCCTGAAAAGACCAACTTCAAGG
Organism: Rhipidura dahli; assembly: GCA_013399225.1. Lineage (NCBI taxonomy): Eukaryota > Metazoa > Chordata > Aves > Passeriformes > Rhipiduridae > Rhipidura > Rhipidura dahli. The sequence continues at coordinate 464,874 of VXAC01006626.1, read as the reverse complement.
TGTAGTTAAATATTTTTAGTTTGGGCAAGTAACAAGAAAGGCAGACAATGTGTAACTTCTCCAAACCCCTACATACCCAGGGAGAATAGGTGCCACACTCCTTGGCAGAGCACAGACATCTTACTGTAGTCTTGACCCCCGACACCCAAGAGCCACTGCTCTTCAGGGATGACCACTGCCAAGCAATGTGCCTCTCTGCTTATCTTGGCAGAGCCTGAGAAATTAAACATTTAAAAGCAGTGGCAGATCACTCTAAAAATGTATACAGCAGATGATACAGCCCTGCCTCAATCCTTATTTTAAAGCAAAGTTGGGTTATTTCTACACTGGGTCATAGTCATATCACTGACTGTGAAATGGAGAGACCTTAAGGGAGGCTGAATCAGATTTAGTCAAAAGAAAACTTGGTGTAATGCCCACAAAGACCTCTGTGATGACATGCAAGGGCACTGTGCATTGGTGTGGATTCCTGTAGAGGTGGTGGACTGTCCTCATTTAGAAAACATTACAAAGCACACTGTGCTGGCTGCCCTAACTAGCTCCAAACCCTTGTTAAGAGGGTTGAATAGAAAGTCCTTCCCTTTTAAACTTTTATTTTGTGAATTTTTAAAGACATTTCCTGCCCTGCTAAAACTCAAAAAAATTCTTAAAAAAATCTTTTAGTTTCTTTTGTCCAATCCTTGTGCCTTCAAAACCCCCTAATTTTCTTTTTTGCCTTGGAAAACAATGATAAAATGAAAATGGAATGTAAAAACAAAGGAAACTGAACCAAATATTTTTTCAGCATTTTTTGTCTTTTCTTCCTTGGTTTTTCCCAAGAAATAAGAAGAATGCAAATCAAAAAAAAAAAAAAAAGAAACTTTTTCCCCCCAAATATTGGTCAAAGAAGAATATAAGAAAAAGAATAGAGATTGAAAAATCTTTTTCTTAAAACAGAAACACATTTTTAGTCTCTTTTAGAGCAGACAGAGAGCTGTCTTGAAAGATATTTAAATTATTTCTACTACTAAGTTAGTAATTTTGTACCTACTCTGAGGAAGGATACTATTCTCCTCTCAGAAGACTAAGTAATGTAACTTAAGCTAATACTGTAAAAAAAGCCTTTTCCCCCCCTAAAGATGTATTCTTAAGGCTCCAGGACTTTAAACAAAGGTAATATTTGAGCTAAGGTTACATGGGGAGCAGCCCCATGGAAAAGCTGCTTCTTTGAAGGTTCAGTACAGAGTTAGGAAGGGCAGGGATGAGCTGGAGCAGATGGAGTTCAGACTGAACTTCAAAAGCAGTGAGATCAGAAGCAGTCAGTCAAGGAAGACCTACGTGTGATGTCAGGAGTGAAGCACAGGACTGATGCTACACGTGAGGCATCACACCAGGCAGAAGTTGAAAGAGCAAAGGGAATGACCAAGGCCAGAAGATGTAGTTAATTTACAGTTAAGGAGCACAGAATGCTTTGACTGTATGTTGAGAGAAAGAGGTCAGAAATGGGCAGAAAAACACAGTGGCACTTGAACCAGGGGAGGTGACACCTGTGCAAGCAGAACAGAGTAATAACCAGGAACAGGCTGATGACAGGTGATGCCCTGAATGCAGGAAGCTGAACAGGCAAAATGTGACCAGCAGCTCCTTGAACAGCAAGAGTTTGGCATAAGTGCTGAAGGACCTAGAAGCTGCTCAGCACACAGGGCAACCAGAAGTAAATACAACTGTAACACAAAAACATCCCAGCCTTCCAGTACCTAAAGGGGACCTACATGAAAACTGGTGAGGGACTTTTTTAAAGGGTGACAGAGCAAGGGGGAGTGGCTTTAAACTGAGAGTAGATTTAGATTAGCCATTAGAAATTTTTTACAGTGAGGGTAGAGAGGCACTGGAACAGGTTGCCCAGAGAAGTTGTGGATGCCCCATCCCTGGAAATGTTCCAGGTCTGGGTAGATGGGATTTTGAGCAACCTTGTCCAGTGAAAAGTGTCCCTGCCCTGGCAGGTGGGTTGGCACTGGATGGTCTTTACTGTCCCTTCCTACCCAGGGCATTCTATGATCCTATGGTTGTAGATTCACCCTCTGTGAACCCTTACCATGTAGTGACATCAGAGGACTTGCTCCTTCTGTTTAATGCCTCCCAAAAGATGAAGCTGAAATGATATTCACCCAGGCTGGTGCCTTTAACACAGGAGAGTTTCTGAAATGCCTGAGGCTGGACCAGCACCCATCAGCTGCCCCAACCAGGACTGGACAGAAACCTGGCAAAGACATACGATGAAAACACAACTGCCTGAACTCCCTCAGCTTCCACTAGGTGAATGCCTGGACACTAAAACCTCAATGTCTAATACCTTGGATTCAGGAGTTGCTCCAGAGGCATGCTTTAAAGAGGAATGTATTTGAAATCATAATGATGGAACAACAAACAGCTAATTTCTAAGAGCTCCCTGACTGCTTTTACAATAGAAAGTGATATTGTGCTGCCCTCTGGTGAATCTCTCCATTCAGGGACTGGGATTTATGGCTCTTCTCAAGGTGCCTCAGGGCTCAGTACAAACTCTGCTGCTACAGATGGAGTTCACATCTCCTCCACCTCTCAGGCTCAAAACAGTCCTACCTCCACCCTTGGAGGGCTGTCAGACTCCAATAGTTCAACCTTGCAGAGAGACATTCCTGAGACAGAATAATGGTCAATGGAACTGTTTGGGGTTGTTAAAATGATTTTCCTGTGTGACAATCCTTTAAAGATGAAGATTATTTTCACTGTACCCTTTCCACAGAACTCTCCACAGAAGTTGCTGGGGATGCTGGACTTTAAAAGAGAGTAACAGGGACAAGCCTGGAACACCTGGGTAAGAAACCTGATTATTTAATCTATGACAAAATTTAAACAATAGTCTGCATTCCCATTTCAAAGTCACTACCAGTTCAGAAAACTAATCTTTACACTACATTGGATAAAATTTCATTTTCTTGTGGGAACTTCTTGCTTTTTAGACATCAATATTTGCCATTATTGGAACCCATATGATAAATGATGCCTATAGCCATTCCTCAAAATTGCACTTAAATGCCCAATTATATTTGTGGTTTCAGAATGACAGGTACTTTGTTGCATAACCCACACTTTCATGGTGAATAATGTGCTATTTTTGCTTGTGGCTGCTGCAGGGATAAAACAGTTGAGGCAGCTCAGCCTGACTTGATGAGGAGAAAGCAATTTTGGTTCCAAAAACCCAAAACTTCATCTGTAGTGATGCAGATACACAGGCTGCAAATTTGGGGAGCACATAAAGCGTAAATTTTAACTGGTAAGGAAGCTGCTGCAAAAGTTTGCAGTGAGACCTGAACACCTTTGAAGAGCAGCATCCAAATGACCCAGTGCACTCCAGGTAGAGGATGCGGCCAGGATTTTCTGAGCAAAGTCCTGCCTGTGTTTCCAGTGGTGCACGTCCAGGATGTGCCTGCTGGAGGCAGATGCCATGCTCGGGTGTCCTGGCAGGAGATGGCAGCGTGTCCCTCGCCCACCACCTTCCCCTTGGCTTCTGGCTTTAGAGCAGTTTCATTCACGTCCTGCTGCAAACAACGCTCGGCCCACGCCTTCCAGAGGGAAAAGAGTGGGAAATGTCAACAGCTTCACCTCTCTGGGTTTCTTAATGAATTATAGATGGAGCGTAGGCAAGAGACTAAATTGTTCTGACAGCTGAGCGCCTTTGAATGTGAGCAGCCAAACGCGACAGGACAGGAGAGCCTCGCCGAGGCTGCGGGGATGGCGGCTCCCTGTCCTGGGCTGTCAGGCTGTGTTCAGCTAACAGGGGCACTGCTGGGTGCTTCATGTGCTCCCCCCCGAGCTTTGTTACAGGGCTCCCTTGTGAGCTGCTCCATCTCCTACTGCTCTCTTCCCCTTGCCACCCCTCTGGCTAACAGCGCTCCCAGTTAGCCACGGTTTGGAAGATCCCCTCCACTCCACAGCACAGACAGGGCAAAGAGAGTGGGAAAGAAGGTTGGAGTTTTTATATGATATTTTTACTACTCTGGTAGCAATCCCCCAGAAAGCTGCATGAAACCAGAAAATGGGGAAGTACAAGATATGTGGACCCACAAACTGAGACAGGGGCTGAGAAGTATGAAGCTAATGTCCTCTTGTTGATGTCCAGCTGCAAATGCTCTCATTCGACCACAAAACCAGACCAGAAACCTGGGCTACAACAAACAGGCAACAGCAGAAACTGTCCTGCATGTGTGACTAACACCTCTCAATATAAGAACCTTTCCTCTTCTGTTCCCTTCAAATCCTGAAAACCCACTTTCTCTATGAAGATGGCATCCTACTGGAGACCTGAGGACTTACCTCACTCCCGTGCCAGAAATTCCCTCTGAAACTTTAGACCCAGCTCAGGCACCAGCAGGCACAGTGTATCTCCAAGTGCCCAAAGACTGAGCACATCCCTTGCATGTGACACCCTCAAGGCCACCCAAAAGAAAACATCTGAAGGCAGGCAGCCCACCACTCCTGCACCCACAAAAGCTCATACCAAGCCAAACACCTCATTATGAGAAGGGGGAGGACATGGCAGATGCACTTTGCTCAGTCCAGAACCATTTCCAAGTCAGGACTGTTCTCTGTATGTAAATACCATGGTGCTGGCAGGAAAACACCATTCATGCTCCTGAAACAACCTTAAGTGTAGCACTGTGCTGAACTGAGTTAAGATGAAATTAAAGCACCTGTCCTTCACCCAAACAACCTTCCTTTAAACCGCTTGATTTTAAACTGAATGTGTTTTCTGACCTTCTCCCTTTGTGGCCTAACCAAGCTTTAACAGCAGAGCAGCTGGAGGCAGCTCCTGAGTGTCTCCTTTCTGTAACTTGCCACAGCTGGAGGATTCCTGACAGCATAACCTGATATGGCATTACACACACATTATATGGCATCAACAGGGCTGCATTTGTTCTTGTGTGGGCAAAATATTTGGGTTAAACTTTTCATAGGTATCTCCTACTGCAGGTCCTGGTTTGGAGCCTGTCTGCAGAAACTGGTGGGAATTGTGCTTTGAAGAATAAGGTTGGACCCATTGCAGTAAATTAAACATGCTGGAGATAATTGTCTTGTACAGCCCCAGCCCACAATCTCATACTTTTTCTCCACAGAATGGTGGTTGTATTATCTTACAGGAGTGGACCCTGACCAGAGCTGACTCTTGAGTGGTGCATAGGATTGGTTTTGAGAAAGAGCCTTTTGACTGCTGCCAAAATTATGCTTCAGGCTGTTCTAACTTGATAAAACTACATTTATTGTGTTTCAGACTGGGCATCTGATAACAGTGGGTCCTTTGGACCTTAATCCCCCTGTGCTAGAGATCCTTCTCTTCTCTCAGTACTTCTCCACCACAGGACATATCCAGCTTTCTATCCACTCCAGCTCCTCCTTTTCTCTCAGTTCCCAGTTCTGTTTGCTGCCTGAGGCAACCACCTCTGCTATAGGTGACAAGGACTACATTAAGATATCAAAGTAGGAATAAGTGTGCATGAGAACTAATAAAATAAATACAAAGATGTCAACATTTTATCAAAAAGACACATTTCAGGTAATTCTCAGGCACTGCCACATTAAAACAGATGACATTATGGAACATCCTGAATACACAAACATGATCCTTGCTTTACATTGGTATTAAGTGAATAAGAGCAATTAAATGCTTCTGGAGACAGCAGACGACAGGATTGCTCTTTGGACTGAAGTGCTGCCTGGCAGAACCTCTCCTAACACCACAGTGTCACTGGATTGTGAAGTTTCTTCAAATGAACTATAAAAAAGTAGTAAAATGTATTTGTAATTGGTTGAATTGCTGTTTCTGCATCTGCAATGCCTTCTTTTGTCCTCTAAATGTTTAAACATAGATCCAATACTCAACTACACAAACCTTAAGACCAAGATTGCCTTTCTCACACAGTACCTAGTTCATTTTGCTTTTGGGGTTCCTATGCACTAAATCAGGACAAATCCTTTCTTCCAACAGGTTAAATCTCTTCTCGTGCAGTTGTGTTTTGAGCTGCTTGGCTTGGCAGCACCCATTTAATGAGAACAGCTCAAGAAAGACACATCTTACTCCAAGCAGTGAAGACCAGATGTGCACACAATTAAGGCCTGTTTCTGAAAGCCTGATGCTGGAAGGAATTACTGATATGGTCTGAGCTGCTCTTGCAGGCTGTCAGATGAGCCTTGTAGAGACTGTGCACACCATAAACCTTCAAAATAGTTCATGTTTCTGCTTTGTGAAGCAGCAGAATAATGAGGTTCTGATCTAACTCCCCTCTGTACCTACTTTTTCAGAAATCATGGCTGGTTTATCAAAGGATGTTCATGCTCTATAATGCAAAACCAGATCTAACACAAAACTGAACAGTCTCAAGGGGTCACTTTTAACCCCTTCTAAGCCTCAACATCTTCTAGAGTGAAACCAAGTCTCTCTGAACCCATCTGTCTGTGGTACTGCAGAAAAATTAAAAAGCTTCTTGCAGCAGTAAAGGCTGATCTATGCCACAGTTGGCATTCATACTCCAAGCAACTCATTCATGCCGTGTCAGACCACGTCACCTCAAGGTTAACGTATTCAAGTTGACCTGACTTCTCCTGCCACTCTTTCCTTTCTATTCCTACTAGAATTTTAGCAAGTCCACACAAGCCTGCAGTGCAGGCAGCCTCTCCTCAGAAAAGAAGACATTTGGGAAAGTGGAAAGAATCAGAAAAGTTGTATGAACAATTAAGCGTGTGAATTCAAGAGCTCCCTTGAAGACAGTGGAAGAGTTTTTTAAAATGGTGGAGAATTTCAGAAAATAAGAGATGTCACTAGCAAGGTTTCCTAGCAGGCTGTAAAACTAGATTTTCAAAGGAAGGTGAGCATAATTGCATGTGAATGTGATTATGTCCCCATGAAACACAGTCTGCATCCTGGGCTTAATACACATGCATAATTATGCACCTAACTTGTCACAGAGCTATCACATTTATTTCCCACATTCACAAGGTCTTTCTGTGTATAAACCATACACTCACAAATCTCTGCCAAAGGCAGCTTCCATTATAAATCAGGCCCTGAGCAAAGAGGTTTTTAACCAATAACTTAAAGCTCAAAATTCATTCCACAGTGGCTAACAGGGCTCCCCCATTCCACTACCAGCAGTACAAACCTCCCCAGGCACAAACAGGGAGAAAGGGAGTGCTGAGGCCACAGCTCTCAAATGCAGAGTACTGGCTGGGCTTGGCCAGCTGCAGAGGAAGAAACCCATAATGAAGCCTCTGTGCAACAGCTCCTAGGAACAGCACCACATATTTTCCCCAGGCTTTAGCAGCCAAATAATGCCTGTCTCGAATGTGACAGCAGAAAAGCTTTATCTGCTGAGTGACCATGCCAAAGATTACAGCTTAATTGTAGCATTATTATGCTCTTTCCCACACCCCCACAATATCCCATATTGCTTTCTGGCTGCAGTGAGGTAATTAGACCACGAGTACTGCATACTTTAGAGCATATAGAAATGAAAGCTGTCTTTGTGAAGTGTTTTCCAGCTCTGACACAACTACTCCTGATAGCTTTGCTTCTCCTGGAACTAGATGCTCTCTCATATTAAACAAGGCAATTACTTTGCTATTTATGTAATTCTATCATGCCAAGTCCCCTTTCAGTTTTTGCAGTGCAACCTCATTTTGAGCAACCCTCTTGCGAACTCAGGTAATAATAATGGAAACTGAGAAATTCCCCCTAGCCTGGGAAGTAGGCACACACAGAGTTTGCCTCAGTCATCTGACCTAAAAGACCTCTAAAATCCATGGCAATCGTTCTTATTCTCAAACTGGTGTTTGAATCAGGCCCATGAAATACAACAAATAGATGGCACTTTTCCAGAGGCTACTTCCAATTTCCAAAGGACCCTGACCGCATAAAATTACAAAAGATTGCAAAATATGCAGCAGCAAAACACAACACTTTGATTGTCCCCAATGAAATATTGCCTTTTCTTTTTCTTAAAAAAAAAAAAAAAAGAGATTCCTACTTAGAATGAGATTCCAGTTCTGTAAGTTTACATTTCTAAACCCAGACTTATGTTCATGCAGATGCAATGTACAGGGTCCCACCTGAGAGATGTCACCTCTGTTCCCATCACAGGAGAAGACTAAATGACTTTCACTAATACTGAACTTTTAAACTGCTCAAATTTTATTACTTATAGTGAGAATAACTCTACCTAAAACAAGAAATTAATAAAATGTCTTGTATCCAACTGTCAGGACACGATAGGTTTTTAATGTGCCTTGAGTGAGATGCCCCCTGCAAAATGAAGCACATGAAGATCATCCCAATTAAAAAAAAAAATCAAAATAATTTTAAATCTAAACAGTCCAGATTACCAAGTGCCAATGCTATCATAAAATCTATGGATATAAATGTCTGGAAGACAGGAGTGTTCTAGGGATGCAAAGTGATGGTCCTTGGAGGTAGAATACAAATTAAATCGGAAGGGCCTGTTATATTTAAGATTAAGTAATCTTGAAACAAAAGCCCACAGCAAGAGAGGCAGCAGTGATTGAACTTGGTGACAGATCAATTTGAAGAAAACAGCATTCACTTTACAATGTGCTTTGTAAAGGTGAAAAGCTATTTCAAGCTCAAATTTCTTTTCACTTTCATTTATTCAATAAAATAATTTTTAACCTTTTAGCATTTGTATCTCATTAGGAATGTCAGCTTTTCTTAGGTATTTGGTGCATATATGCAGAGTCTTCTTCATTGCTGGAGATTGTTCCTGTCTTGAAGAGTTTACTTTTGGTCAAGATAAGACCAAGACAGCACACAAGAGAATCCCTGTCTAAATAACTTCCTTTTCATGATAAAATGTCCAAGATAAAGAAGGATTTAGTTGTTTTTGAAGAGTTCTTGCAACTTATCCAGATACTTGACGTCCCCACCCAGTGCCACCTCTCTGTGATCTTTGTTTTCTCTGAGATGGAAACTCAGCCACGTCTTCCTTGAGGGAAGGTGCCACCTTAACTTCAATCATGTAAAAATAATCTAAACTGGCTGCCTGTATGCTCTGCATGGTCAGTAAAGACTCACTTCTGCCTGTGGAGAGAAGGATATCTTCAAAGTTAGCTGAGAAGGTCATACCTCATCTCCTCTGACAGACCAGTGAACTTTCAGACACCTAGAATTAGGAGAGGAGATATCTATAAATCATGGACAAAACCAGGGGGATGAATGTGTGCTGACCTGCTGGGGAGGGCCTCAGATGCACTCCTGGGAGCTGAGCTCCTTGGCTGACCCATCAGACCAGGCAGTGTGGATAACCAAGCCTTTGGGCAGCAGGAGCAGCACTGACACACCACACCTTTTCACAGCCTCACCCTCTGGCACAATTTCATTGCAATTTCTCCCCAAGACCAGCATAGTGACATCATTCTGCCCTTTCACTTGAAAGCAGAGCTGGGATAAATGAAAATGACACTTGCTTTTAACGGTTTGGAATATCCTGTGGATTCACCTCCCCACTGAGCCACGGGCAGTGTCCTGCTTGGCACCTGCAGCAGCCTGGACCAGGGAGGCAAAACAAACCCAACTCTGTCCTGCCCCCCACACCAACATTGTGATATGTGGTGCATTTTATCCACCTTCTCTCCTGCTCTGGAGAGGGAAATATAAAACCCTGGGCTTGATCCCAACAGACCGAGGCAGCAGAAACTAATCCCGAGTCCTGCAGGAGTGATCTACGAGCTGGGTACCACCCCCCTCTACACACCCAAACCCCTTACTCCCTCATCCTGACACACAGCAAATACAATTATAAGATCTAATCAACTGCAACTAATGTAATTCTGAAAGTCTTCACAGCTAATGAAAACCAGGTCTTCCCTTTCTTGACCTAATTGAGATGTTTGGTTCATACACTGTGGAAAAGCAACCCTCCACAAAGCTATGTATGAATACTGCATTTACATATCCAGCCTGCAGTATTGGGCTCTTTTTCCTGACTGTTGGATTTTGCAGGGTAGGAAACTTATCTGTGTAGGGAAACAGACTACAGAAAATAAATGCTTTCTCATGTTGTTTCAAGGGAAATCTCCAGTCTGAATGTCATCTACTACCTACCACTTTGTAGTCTGAACTTGGCATAAAAAAACCATTTCCTTAACATGAATAAATCATGATCCCTAGTAAAAATACCATCCTCTTGCATTAAAGCAAGAATCAGAAGACAGAATTTGGCCTATAGCTTGTAAACTCAAATTTGTTAAATAACCAATGACTAAAAAAAAAAAAAAATCCCTTTTCCCCCTTCCTCCAGTGTGTCCTTCTCGCTGCCTGTTGGCATCAGTTTTTCTGCAGTTTAAGCATCACTAATGCTTCAAGACTTCCCCTGCCTCTGTGCTTCCCCATTTTACCATCATTAGCATTGCTTTCACAGGAAGCTCCACAATATGGGCAGCACTGCAGGGAGAAAGATAAATACATCATGTGCCTCCTGCAAAAAGTTTTGCTACCACTTTGAGTTACGAGCTGCCAAAGCACCATGACAGAGAAGCAATGGCTGGTAGGTAGGATAAGCAGAGCAGCACATCACTTCATGCAATCAATAACCAGCTGGGCTTTGCTTCTTCCAGGCTTCTCTGCTGTGCTGACCCAAATCATTACTTTTCCCCCACAGAATGTGGTCTTGTTAAGGTTTTGAAAGAGAAGAGTAATGCTGAGATTTGATGAAAGCCTGTCAGGATACAGGATAACTGCTCTCCAGGGACAGGAGAGACAACCAAGACAGACCAGGTAAGAACAGTCTTTCAGTAATGACGTGTGAGGGAAGAACAGACAGCAAGCTCAAAACCTTTATATGACTGATCAGCAGTAAGCATGTGCCATTCCCACAGCAGCTGAGAAGAGTCTTCCAGCTGGGTAGCTGTGACCACAGCAGGGACATGCACGTGCACATGCACTGGAGGCCTGGGCCCATGTCCCTGTGCATGCTCACCACAAAAGCAGGTCCTGCCTCTGCTCCTGCATGGCCAGGAAGCCTCCACCCCTGCCACCTTGCCTTCTCTTGGCACCTTCACCCACCCTGTGCAACCCACCGAACCTCGTTCTTCCTTCCACAACTGCCTCCTCCTCCTTTCCAAAGGCCATGCCAGTGTTGCCACCGTGCCACAAGCTGCCTTCAGCTCTGCAGACACCTTGAGGCTTGGTGCTTCTAGCAGAGAGCACAGCCACCCTGGCTATTCACTGAATATTTCCCACTTTGGGCAGACTTTTTGGTTTAGCACGTCTCCTTTGAATTATTTTTCTGTAATAATGTACCAGTCAAGCACCCCCACAAGCTCCTTATAAAACTACCAGTGCTGATAACAGCATGTATTGATTACTTTGGTTATGGCCTAACAGTATCAGGAAGCCCAAGTGGTGAAAAAAGATAGGGTATGTCAGAAATACACAGAACAGATGCTGAGAAATACATGGAAACATTCTCTCAGAGAAAGAATGAAATTATAGGAATTAGGCAACAGAAGTGCTCACCTAAAATGTGCTAAATAAACTTAGGCATTATACCAGACACAAACATACATGGCAATGAGAAGTCAGCTGCAGAACATACACAGCTACAATACACCACATCCCACCCAGTAATTTCAACAGCTACTTGTTTTTTACAATTTACCATTACACCACTCCTAGAACACCCTGTTCAGTTCTGATTTTCCTGAACCAAGCAGTCTGGATTTCATCTGCTTTATTCTTTGAGAAATGTGCCATGCTCAGGCCTCTTGTAATACCTCCTGAACATGGCTCATTTTAAAGGATAACCTAATGCTTTATGGTGAAAAAACCTTTTTTATCCTTTTTCATCACTTAGAGACACAGTTTTATTGCAAAGCAATCAGATTCTACAGAAGGAAACAGTTTTCAAAGAAACCATTTATAAGCCAAGAGAATGACCATTAGTTATTGAAAGCTGAAACATTTACAGGCTGATTTGATGGTAGTGATAATAAATTAATTTTTCCTTTCGTTGAAAATTTTTCTTGACTACAATGAACACTGGGCAAGGTGCCTGAAGAACAAAGGTCATCCAGCTCTGCATTTACTTAGGTTCAATATCAAATTTATGTGCTACTTTCAGGAAAACAACCATGTCATCCTTTTAGAGAGTCCTTTTTGAATTTTCAGCTGACTTGAAACATAGGATTGCAGACCTTAGTTTGGGGCAGCTGCTAAACTACTTGCTTTGCTATGTATTTCCATGAGTTATTCAACCAACAGGAGAACTGCAAGACTTAGTTCATCTGGAAGAAAGCAAAAACAACAGAAAGACTCATCACACTACCCCAGTTTCACAACTATAAAAATAGCAGAAGGTGCTAACAGATATGTGGGTAAGAATATGAACTAGATTGGCACTGGAGAATTTATTCTTAGAAAATCCCTCCTTTTGGAATTGTTACAGACATGCACTGACCCAAATAGATCATGGCTCCTATCATTCCCTAGTGCATGCAAACAGATAAAATGCTGACATGCACCAAAAAGGTTTGGGGCAAAAAAAAGCAAGCACAATCTGCACGGAAACTGCCAAAAAAAGAAAAAGCACAGCAGCTGGTACACAACTGCTAATAGGCAAAGACAGCACTGCTGGCAAAGGCAGGTGAAGCGAACGAAAGGAAAAGGCAAAATGATGCTGGGAAACGATGTCGGCCCAGAGAGATGGAGAGAACAAGCCAGTTACACTGCTGTCCCAGACAGTCATTTGAGCCATTTCAGGATACACAATTGATTCCACTGTGCTACTGCTGCCCAGTGATCAAGCCTCAGGGCTACTGATGTCCCTCTGGTTCAGCTTTCTGACCTGGCTTGATTGCCCAATGGTCATTTTGTGGCTATGCAGATAAGGCAGGAGGACTGGGAGACCACAGATCAAATCCACAGCGAGTCTCACCAGCTGAGTTACAGAGCACAGCACAGCAGTAACATGTGCAGAAGTAGTTTTCTCTCCTTCCTTCCTCAGCCCTTCCGTAGTTTTTTTCATTTTCTCCCAACCAAGGCCAAGGAAACTCTGCAGGCTCAGTGAGGAGTCATGCTTGTGATGGGATTTGTGGGAGTCAACCACCCATGATGAGGTGCGTGAGATGCCCAAGCGTGTCTGTGTGTGACGTGTCTGAGCCTCCTGTGTTTCCAGGGGTACCAGGCAATGGAATCTCATCAGGGATGCAGCTAACCAGCCTGGGGGATGCCATTTAGTTGCCCAAACACTGGCAGCTAGAAGCACCAGGGCTGCCTAAAGGCATCCAGGATGCCTGGATGTTTATGCAGATAGATCCACAGAGATGAACGACTTGACACATGAACTGCAGGAGATTTGTGCCCTTCTGGAGTGGCAGATGGAGGCCAAAGGGCACAGTTTATGGCATTTCAAACACCATTCCATTCCCTCTCTTCAGGCAGATGAAACCTGCACCTGGATGGGGTCAGCAGGCATGGCATGGGACCAACTCTGGCACTTCTCAAATAGCTATTAAGAAACTATGAAAAATGTACCAGGGCACCTCAAATGGCATCAGCTGCTTCTGCATGAGCAACTGTAGGGGGCTCTGATTGCCACTGACTACAATGGGGCCTGAAGGTGCCTTGCAGATAATTGCCCAAATTTAGGAGCTTTCACTTGCACTTGAATCTCACCAGTAGCACCATGCTTCACTATTACACAGGTAAAAACATCTTCCTCTAAAATAATTTCCTACACAAGGCTGAAAGCTCTTAGCACTCAATCCTTCTCAGAAAGTCGTAAGGATTTATGCAGGGATGAGAGGTTTTAGTTGTATGTCACAAAAACACTCTTCTCCAAGGAAAACAATACCAGAGCATCCCACTCTTTCCAGCTGGCAGGACACAGAATAAGTGTGTCCACACTTTCAGAAACGTTCACTATCATGGACCTTGTAATGTTTAATTATCTGACACTGCTTAGGACTTTGGATAGAAAAGAAAAGAAGCAAATAAAACAACAAAAATCTACTCATCATATGAATAGTTAAGACCTCTCTGCTGGAGCATCAATGTGTGGGCTCATATCAACATTGTGTTAAATATCCCTATGCAGCTACTGAACACGTGTGTAAGCATAAAATTATCAAACAACTATCAAAAGACCTCTACACAGGAAAAAAAAATGTTCCTTCTCCCTTTATGAACATTTTTAAACAAAGTGTTCTTATTTCCTGTAATTCTTCCCCATTAAAATTTTATGTTACTGCAAAGAGATAGCAGGCAGGGAACTTCTGGCCCAATTTGGTTCCCAACTGCTCTTGTATAGTAACTGGAGGCAGAATTTTCTTCTCTCTGTAGAATTATGTACAACTGTATATTTCCTTTTATTTAATGCAACATTAACATACAGATATACAGACTCAAATATTAAAACTAAATTACAGGCAACACTTCTCCAATTAGCTCATATAAAATTAGAATAAATAATAAAGCCTCCTACTATCCAGTTAAAGAGACCAGCAAAATTTCTAAAGCTACAAGAAAATGCAGAGATGTTACAAAAAATAAATTAAAAAAAAAATTTCTGCTGCAACAGAAAGTTTCCAGGAATCTCAAAAATTTGAAATCCAGTCATGGACTTCTTTTGTAGGCTTTGTCTTTAATATTGGTGTGCTTTTATTAATAACATAGCTAGGTGTCCTGCAGTTAAAACTGAGGATTAGTTACTATTTTCTGAAAGTAAGTTGCAGCTGAAAATGTCAGCCTTCAAAGTAAATCTGCCCTGATCAAGTCTCTTCCCAGGGTAAATCTATTACATGTCAGTAAATAGATGAGATATAAATAAAGTAGGAGCTCTGCAGAGTGTAAAACAGGCATTGCCACCATATTAACAGGCTTATGGCAATGTTACTTAGCAGTATTTGTTTTAAAGTCTCAGCAGGCCTGTCCTGCTGAACGTTTTGTGTAAAACCATCTGCTGAACAGACAGAATCGATCTCTGAGTGTGTCCTGCTTGGTTTGTAAATTTACCTACTGTGACTAAGTACATAACTCATTATTAAAAACAGTCAGACCTGGCCTTTCCTGAGGGTAAACTAATGTTTCTCATCATCCTTAAAAAAACAACACTCAACATGAGATAAGGAATAAGTGAGGCATTTAAATAAGAGCCATTATTTGAAAGACTCACTCCTGTGGCCTGAATCAACATGCAAACGTGGACTCCCAAGCATCTTCAGAAGATAATTATAATTCATAATTGGCACTTTAAAGCATTTTCTTGGAGCTGTGCAAATATCGACTAATTAGCCACACCAGAATCCCGTAGGTTAGGCAAGCAGGTACCCTAATCCTCCTTTTATCTGTGCAAATTCCTGGGGAAAAAAACCCCAACCCTCACCTGCTGCAGGGCATGAGAAGGTGGGGAGGTTTCCAGCCCCATTCCCCTCACCCAGCCCACACTGACATTTTATTTACCTCATCCAGAGAGCAGATGAGATGAACTCTATCCCAGCAGAGCTCTGGAAACAGGGGACAAACCTCACTTCATTAGCTAAAGTCTTGTCAAGCAAAAGGTCTAGATATTCAAATGTCAAAATAAAGCCTGAGGATTTGATACAGTATTTACATGAGGATGGTAGCCTCTTCTGCCAAGGAACACTTAAACAATGATGTACTGCACAGTTATGGCTTATTCCAGGAAACAAAATATTACCCTGGTACTTGTAACTAAATAGTAGGAAAAGAGCTCTATATGTATGGAATAAGGCACTTCTTTACTTAAAATTCAGAGAAATCTTATTATTCACGGTGTGCCCAAGATTAGGGGAAAGAAAGTGTGGTGTCCTCTCAGAGCCTCCAAGAGGCTCTACCTTCACCATGCAATGAAATGCGGCAGGCAAACAGTATCTTCAAGGTGGGTCTAAAAATGGGCTGAAGATCCTTGGAGGCCACAGCAGCTAGAAATGAATACTGAATATATCCTCCATTACATCCAGCTCTTTAATTAAATTGCCTGTAGGAAACCAACAAGTAGTCATTAGTGTCTCAGGTTTTCTGGTTTAAACCAGCAAACACTAATGGATGGCTTTATTCTAGAGCTTTGTTACGAATCACCACATTCAGGGGCACAAACAGGTCTTTTCCAAATAACTGTATTATTACAAGCTTACAATGTACACAAGATAGGCAACGTGAACCATTTTTAGTTGGTGTAATCCTGCTTTGTCTATTGAAGGAATTGGTTGTATGTTGTGTCTAATTTCAGCTACAATCTCTTTAGGGCAAAGATTGTGTCCCTGTGGTTTTGTAAAGCCTCATTCACAGCAATAATGGTGTATAAATTAAATAAATAACGAGAAATTATGAACTGTGGGAATTTATTCTGCGTTTATCAGGAATTCACAAGTGAGAATTTACATATTTTTAAAATGGATTTTTTAAAAGATCTTCCAGAGATCTGGTTCTCTCCTCTGAGAGACAATTAGGAGATGCCTTTCAACTGCAGCAACTATTTGGGTAAAAATAATAACAGGAAAAATCAGGTTGGTGTGGTGACTGGTTGAATCCAGGGTTATTCCCCTCTGGAGCTCATTCTTCTGCACGGTTCATGTATAACTGCTTCTGAGACAAGCAGGTTTTCATCTGTGGTAAAGAGCATTAAGATGATGGTATTTTAACTACTGCATTAATTATCTACTCTGAGCAAGGCTAGACAAAACAAATAGTAGGAACAGAACAGAACTCAATGCCTTAGTGAGCAAAATTCAACTAAAAATGCCCAAACCAGAAGAGTACAGATTAGGTGGCGTGGGCTGCAATATGATAAAAAAGGCTGCTTAGAAGGTTTGGAGAATCATGAAACAGTTCAACAACAATTAGTATTTTATACATTTGGCACTCCTAGCCACTCATGCCACATGAGTCCCCTAAATGCTGGGGCAGGGGCTGGGGAATCATGGCCACAGCAAGAAACACTCGGCAGTAACAGGCCAGTCTTATGCCAGAGCAAGTCTATGCTAAAGCTCTGTATGCTACAGCATTTTGGGGAGGGGGGGTGTGTGTGCAATTGTTTTTTCCCTTTTCAGAGGAAGAGAAGGATGAGCAAAGTGAGAATTTTTATTTCAATAAAGAAACATGTTCATGCACACAAGCATTCAGCCTGCTGAATCTGAGGATTCACTGAGCAACTCAAAGGACCTCAGGAGTCTGCTGGGCTCCTGCACCTGGACCTGGCAAGGTAGTGAGAGCACAGGGTCTGCAAGAATAAAAGACAAACACTAGAGTGAGTGCCTCTTTCCAGGTACCCCAGTGTACACCTACAGTAGGTAAAATACAGCAATGAAGTAAAATAAGTCAGCTGTGTTATTAGTAATGTTAATTGTCCGGGCTGGCCTTCTGCCCTTAAAGACCTGCAACTTCACAAGCTTGTAAGGTGAGAGGTCTGGTCCCCACAGCCTAAGCATGTAATTTCAGGTGGACATTTCCCATTCTTCAAGGTGCCAATTCAAACACATCAAATGAATCTTTTTCCCTCTTTTTTTTTTTTGTTAACAGAACTAAAACCTGAAAAGGGAGCAGCATGTGAAGTCAACTCTGCACACCAAGATGGAAAATGCACTGATTTGCACAGTTAATAACATGCCCTAAAATGGCCATTCACCCTCAAAAGACATTAGCATGTAATAGCAGCTGCTTATCCTCTGAGTGCAGGCGAATATTGGAAAGAGGTGCTGAGAGGCTTTGTCCTAGAATTACATGTCACTGGTTTAAACATGATGTGTGGAAATTATTTTAATTGCCCATATTAGTCCAGGGCTGAAATGGTCTGGTATTGTTAGGAGTGGTGCAAATGTCTTTCTCTGGTCAGGGTGTTGTTTGAGAAGAACATGTACATACCTGAATGTCTAGAAAGCCTCACCACAAAATAAAACTAAAAACCAAAAAATCACCCCAATAAAATAGCTTTGAAAAATATTAGCCAGTTAATGACAGTTTTTGACTGTCATATAAAGATCCAATTTCTTGCAAGTATGAGCACTGAAAGAGCAAGAACTGTTACTTTTTGAGATAAATGTTACAGTTCAAATGCCACAGACTATATTACAGACATTCACAGTTGGCTCTGAGATTTAGAAAAAAAGAAAAAAAAAGACTGACACTGTTGTATGAAGGTTGGCAATGATCACAGTGCTAATGACCATGAGAGAAATATAAGATTTTATTTTTAAGCATCATTATCTAGTGGCCTTGAGTGCTAATCAAAACAAGGACTATAATGCCTGCTTTAATGGGGTTTGTCTCAGTAATGCTCCTAAATGGAATAAACTACATTAAATCCAGACAAGCTACAAAGAGAGACAAATGGCAGAACAATACACTGAAAACTTAAAGATTCTTTTAATCTATTATTAACTGAGTTACCATCCATGACAGTCACAGTTAACTGTGGTTTGGTAATCCATTTGCTGAACTGTACAACTAAAATAGAAATGTTGCTGTCCTTCTGTTTAAAACAACAGACTAAATGAGGCCCAAATTAACACACAAAATGGCCTGGCAAAGACCATACTAGAACAGGCTGCATATCTATTTTCTTCTTTAAAATTCAGGAAAGCAGCTCCTCTGGAGCTTTTTCTCAAAGTAGAGGGAATCTGACCCCACTGAGGTAGAGGCAGCCCTGCACATAAGCTGAGCCTCTGTGCACCACAAGAAGGATGCCCTGGGAGGACAAAGGACCCCCCAGTCTCCCTCCCTGACCCAGTGCTGCAGGGGCAGACACAAGATGATACCCACAGGCTTTGGGTCACCCTCCTAATATTTACAGGAAGAGGCACTGAATGCCAGGAAGGTGAATTCATTGCCATCCTCCTCCTCCTCCTTGTTCCTTTGGCCTTGCTCATCCCTCCTCTGCATATGCTGACCCAATGCACAGAGATGCTGAGTTTCTTCAGCTTGATACCTCAGAGGATCAGTTACATTTGAATTCCTCAAAAGCAAGTAAATAGGTTTTCTGATGCATCTATTTTGCTGTATTTCTCACACTGTGATGAGAGGATCCACAACCTGAAGGGGAATCATTGAGAGGATCACCTGAAGGGGAATGCAGACTGTAGTGTTTTGGGCAGATTCTTCAGGAAGCGGTGACAATTTAGTGATAAAATAATAGCCAAGGTACAGAGGTAGTGACACTTCTATGTTCATTTAGATGCAAGAGTGAAGTATTTCCAGGGGCCCAGCCTTAAAAGGATGGATTAGCTCTTTGTTCATGGTATACACAAAATGTAGGATCATGTATCTTATCTGGAAGAAATTTTCAATAAAGGTCTGTACAAACTGAAGCTGTAGCTTAGGGAACATAAAATTAATTCTGTAATTAATGAGTTCCCCCCACTATTACAGAGAGAAAGTTCCTATAGTTCTATTGCTTTTGTAAAACGCTTGTTCTCAGCTCTGAAGGGACTGTGAAAGGTCAGAGGTGTTGAATATACATGATTTATAAAGTACTCTGGGATGAGATGTGCTGTGTAAATATAAAATATTATTAGAGCATACTCTCTTTAAATCACATACACTGAGAGGGAATTGGCTGTGCCACAAGAGCAAAACTAAGAACCCAAGTGTTGGGGTTTGAAAGTTTTCCTTTTCGGTTCTTCTCCGTGGTGGAATTTTTTCCCTGGGTGTGTTGCAGAGAATGATGGCTGGGTGATTACGAGAACAAAAGGGAAAGGCCAAGCAGGCTGCCCGCTCTGGCACCTGGGGGTGGGAACTCAGCTCGGAGGGCCGGGGGGCACTCAGCGTTGGTCACGAGGTGAGGGGAGTCTGCTGCCTGCCGTGGTGGTGAGGACAACGCTACGCTGAACCTCTGCATTTCTGGCTGCTTTCCTTC
>VXAC01006626.1:411301-444921 GCA_013399225.1 Rhipidura dahli | reverse complement strand
AGTGGGTGGGGTTCTGTTTGCTGTCATTGTCAGTTATTGCTGTCTGCTTGTGTTGGTTTATATATATATATATATATATTAGTAAAGGACTGTTATTCCTATTCCTCACATCTTTGCCTGAAAGCTCCTTTATTTCAAAGTTATAATAATTTGGAGGGAAGGGGGATTGCATTTTCTCTATTTCAGGGGAGGTTCCAGCCTTCCTTGACTGACACCTGTCTTTCAAACCAAGACACCAAGTCAGTATGATGACAGCAGATTGTCCAAGGTTACTGACAGTCCCAACAGCACAAGTATAAATTCATTTCACAGACACATTTACCTAATGCTGAAAGTTATTGCCGTTCATCTGGAACTGGTCACACGTAAGTATGTATGTGAAGACTGTTACATAGAAAGGTCTGAACAGGCAGAGAGCATGGACTGCTCTGTACCATGATGAAAAAGTGGCTTCTGAGCAAGCTGCAAGCACAGGAGCTGCAGGCACAGGAGCAGCCCATGTAGCCCATCCACCTTCTGCAGAAACTCTGCCTTACACAAGTCTGTTCTCAGGTGTATGCCAGAGATGCTTGGGATGCCATGGCCCTCACGTGCTTTGTACAGTCACACTCAGGTGGCACTTTCAGCCTCCAAACATGCATCTTATTTACCCCTGGCTTTAATGGAGGCTTACAAGTTTCCCTTGCAGATTTGAACCTTCAGATTTGTTCACTTCCAGCTATATCTATCCAAAGAGGCTTCCTAAAAAAGTCTCTCAGAGAACAGGGCTGGAATAAGCTGAACTGGACTAACGGTCCTATTCCCCCTCAGGGAAGGACAAATTATGCTTTTAACCCACTTTATGGGACTGATTCCAATTTCTCTTTTTCTTCTGTCCACAATAGTCTATATTTTAACGCTCCAGTAAATAATCAGTTTGAAGTAGATTTCAAAATATTTTAACAGCTGGAGCAAGGACATTCTTACTTGACTTTACTGTAAATGGAAAAATTCCCATTCCCCCCCTCAAAGACAGAGATTGTAAATCATATGCTGAATTCTTTTCAAAACCTTGGCCAAAAGATATCACCAGCACAGTCTGTTCCTCTTCACATTATTATTCCCACTCTCATAGATTCTTTTATCTAATTCCCTTCCGCCCTGAAGTTTACAGTCTCCTTCCAAAAATTTTTTCAGCTGCACTTCCCTTCTCTGAAATTCCCTCTCTCTCATCAGCTTTCAAATAATGTGACTTTATTTTAGAAAAATGATGCTGTGAATTCAGCACTACAGAGCATCCTGTTCCTACCTTTTTCCCTGTGCTTAAACATAGAACCTAATTTTAGATCCTTTTTTTTTTTTAAGGGCACAATACAGCCCTTTAGCAAAAGTATATGAGCTTGCTGCTCATAAAGGAAAAAAAATGAAGTTCTTACTTTTGACTGTATTCATGCTTTCCCATGAAAATTGATACATCTGTCTAGGAGATAAAGGAGATTTGAATTATCTGTATTCAAGAGAATAATTACAAGAAGTTATTGCACAAAATTATTAGATTTTCCTAGCAACACAAGTTTGATTCTGTGATAATGTTAAAGTTATTCTCATTGATGCAAAACACTTCTCATCCACACAAGAGGGGCTCTTAATTTCCTCTGTACTAAAAAGAATGCCATTGCATTTTCTCTTCACTGATGACATTTAATATTTGGTTTCTCCTACTTTCTTTAGATGATTTAATAGATTTGCTCATTTGGCTATAGTTAAATTGCTGTAGTAGTGGCAGACAATGGCACTTTTAAGGCTACACTATACATGATTAATCTTTGCTCCAACTGAGAGCATTTATCATCTGGGGGCTACCCTTCCCATTTACCTTTTCCTTGAGTTTTTAGTTCTCCTTTCCTATCAAGGAGAACAACAAAAATCATTACAGGTTTTTAACCTAGGGAATGACATTTTTAGCTCTAAGGCTTATGTGTAAATGTAAATTTCCAGCTGTTAGAACAAAGAAATAGCAAATGTGAGGCAGATGTTAATATATTATCCATTGTTGGTAATACAAGCAAAAATCAACTTTGAAAAATCCCCCAGCTATTCCAATAACGAAAGCTTACTTGCTTGGGCATTTGCATGTACCTGTGCCTTCAGAAATAAGATCTAACTAGTTTCTTGCAATCCACAGAGTCTAGACAAATCCTCTGTGTTGTTTCTTTCTCTTCTGACATTATCAATCCATGGGCTAGAACATGCAGCCAATGGAACCATCTCCACATGTTTTTTCTGCTTAGCAATCTGATGATTGCCCAAAGATCATTTACTGCACAATGAAGTCAAGTGGAATCTGGGAGAATTCTGGATCCTGTGCTGTTTTGCAGGACCACATTCAGTACCAGAAGTTAAACCACGTGTTTGGTTTCTATCAAGCACCACTTGAACAGAAGTCTTCACGCATTTACGAAGCCAGTTTAGGCAGAGCTAATGAGCAACCACTCTGAGCTCCCTAAGAACTCTTCTTTCCTTTGAATCCACCAGCTGAAAAACCATCTGTGAATGCAATAAGGTGCTTCTTGCTGTATCTAGTATATTGGTTGCTTCTGCCATCTTCTAACCTTTGAAAACTTGTGAATTGACTGTCCTGGCATGGCGAACACAACTCACAGTCAGTAGCATGGAGGAGCATCGATATTCAGAGCACATTTACAAGTTTATGTTTCCCTCCAGAGAGTCTCCAGCTTTTGTTTAGCCCTCACCATAGCACATCTCTCATCATCTTATCTCTCTCATCTCCCATAATCCTCCCCATAGACCTCAGATCCCCATGAATCCTGAAAAGTCCTTCATTCCAACATTAACACAGCAGCAACTTCTGAATGCCTTGTGTCAGGCACATTTGTGTTTGTAATTCCTTTCACACTAGGCAATTCATTAAGGGCTCTGTTTTGATTACCAAAATGTGTGAACACAATTTTGTATCTCATCTATACAGGGTCACTCTTATGTCAGCTCGTTTCTGACTGTGACAGTCTTTTCCCATCCTAAAGGCAAAACAGTGTTTACATTTGGTTAGTTAAAATATTTACATTACACATTCAAATGATGCATTTTCCCAGTGACAGGGCTCTCCCTGGTATTTCCTCCTCTACCTACTATGCAGAGGAAATGATTACGATGAATATTCTGGGTGTCTCTAAACAAGCAGATTAAGGAAACACGCAGCACAGCTGTGCTACACTCACACTGCTGGACTCTGTAATATGCATGCAGGCTGTGTGAACCTCCTAGCACTGCATGAAAGCCTGTCTTTTAGGACCCCAAATCAGAAAAGTTCCACTTTTTCTCATCAATATATTTCAAATAGATTCTCCACTTATTGACAATTTATTTGGTCACTCAGTGCATGAGGTAGAGTAAAACACATGCCCTGTGAGGTAAGAATGGTGCTGTTTGTTGATCACCAGTCTGCCTGCAGATAAAAGCCTCAAGTGCACCGTGTCTGCAGGGAAACAGAGATGATGGGGTCTGCTACCAGACAGAGTAGAGTGGGGAAGGAAAGGTGACACTGAAGCTGGAAGGGACAGGGCACAAAGTGACAGTATTTCTGGGAATCAGAAAACACACTGCACGCTCCTGTTTTAACGTAACCCTACCAAGATGGATAGAACACGGCGAGTGATGCTGCACCAAGGGGTCCTCCAGCCACACAGCATGAGCCTTTCCCCAAAGGGACAGTCTGAGGCTCATAGGAGAGAAACTGAAATTCAGCATCATTTAAGACATACCATCATCTACACAGTAAACAGTCTTGCTCATTTATTTGTTTCTAACAAACAACAGAGAACCACACACATGTCTCTCTGAGAAGAAATACAGAGTGTAGCAACTTCTCACACAGAAACTCGGTAGCAATGCAGCCTTAAGAATTTAACACACTTAAGGCGTATTCCTTACCTTATAACATCATCCACACAGGTCTTCATACAGGCCCTCCCAGTGGGGAAGCAATAGCTTCTGGGCTGAAAAAAGAGGAAGCACTGGTTAAGACATTATCTCCAAACCCCTGCCTGTGCTTATCCATCCCAAACTCTGCTGCATCTTTTTGTTTACAGGAACATATACAACAGACTGAAGTTGACTTTGCAAGCAAAAGCTATTTATTTTAAATTGACCCTGGCCCCTTAGTGTCATATACTGTGGAGGAAATGGGTTATAAAAGTCTTTGTATAGAGTGAGGCACGCAACATCTAGCAAATAAATGTTATGTGGGATTATTTTGTGTGGGACATGTATTAACTCCCCTTTTTTGAACTAACAGCAAATGAAACTTTGTTTGCCAGTTAAAACCCATCAGTAAAAGAAAAATAACAGGCTCTACACCAGTATAAAGCAGTGTATTCAAAATAGTAAACAACCAATTTTGATTTAACCTAAACCACATTTACCCACAAATATTTTTATTTCCTAATATTTGCCTTTAGTAAAGCATCCACTGAAAAACTGTTGGAAACTGCAACTCCCTAAATTATTCTGGTTTCATGTTTTTGCTTATGCAGACAAGCTCTGATTTGGGATTTCCACACTTGATTCTCCCTGACAAGCTTAAGAAAATCATTGAAAGACAGAGGATTGAATATAGGTTCTCACTTGTTTCTCTCATGGAGGTAACGACCATAAATATCTCTCATTCAATAGGTTAAAAACCTATTAGGCATGTCTAAATATGCCTACTATTACTTCAAAATGTCCTTTTTTACTGTAGCAGGTGTTGTCTGGAACCTGTCTCCCTAATGCAAAGGGTACCACCACAGTGGTGATGCCCAAATGGCAGGATGCCAGCATCATCCAAGCCTGCTGCCCAACCAAGGAAGCTGAGGACTGGGGCCGGACCCTGGGAACCCTCAGTTTCCCTCTCCCTCAGTGAGAAGAGGCAGAGAAAGCCTGCATGGAGGGAGTGAGCAGGCTCATTACCTGCCCACCTGGTGCCAACCCAGCCCCACTGCCAAGCAGCCTGAGGCGTGAGTAAGGATTAGTGGGCAGGACACTCCTGCAGAAAGGGGATGCCCCAAATCCCTGGGCTGAGGGGGCCAGGATAAACAGAGATTCTGCATTTTGAGCCAGCAGCTGGCAGCATCACAGCTTCATTTCAGCACTTTGAAACGTGATTTCCTTTGGCCATCCTAGGGAATACAGAGTTTTCAGCTCCCAGCCTGTGGCTGGCCAGCTCACAAAGCGCCGCCGTTTTTGGCAGAGGAACATCCAGGATGATGGGCAGCGGCTGCCACTGTCACTAGCAGGATGTTTTCTGGAGTTTCTCCTACAAGGCAACGTGTTTATACTTTGAAACAGTTGCTCCCTAAAGATTAAACCTGAACAGGAGCACAAAAGCAGCGTGTGTCCTTTGGGGCTGCTACGTGCCATCGGGCAAACAGGAGGTACAAGCTGTGTTCTCCCAAATTGCACAGAACAAACGGTGCTGCACAGGCACAACTGAGTCAAGTTCTTCAGTTCAAACAAACTGCACTCTCCTCATTTTAATCTCTTCTTAGCAAAAGCCTTTCAAACACCACTGGCGTCATTAAGAGCTCCAGATCTAGAGTTCTGTGTGGTCTTCAACGCAGCTGACCCCGCTCACCCCAAAAACATGTCAGCCTGGGCACACGAAATGAGCAAAAGCCAAAGGCTTGTTCACTCATGTTTGTTACCATTCCCAAATAGCAGTACACTCTCAAAAACAGACTTAACAACCACGAAGAACAGACAGCAATATGAATAAAAACACTCGGACAAAATGTAACTTTACTTAGAAACTAAAAAAAATAGTCATTTAAAACCCACTAAAAATAGGATTATAGTACTAAGAGCACATGAGAAATACCAGCACAACAATGTAAAATCTGTTTGGCACAGTCTGTGTAATCATAGTTATTGTGAAGTGGCTGGAAAAACAAATGCAACAATGATTTTTCTTTCTGCTGAGGTATATGGAACAAATGTTAATTTTTTTACCACTGTACAGGATGCATTTTACTCTGGGGTGTACCTTGAGGGGTGAGGAACTGTCTCTGGCAATAGGAAGAAGTATTTACCTTGCCTAATGGCTATATGTCTATGTATTTCTACTAGAAGAACCGGTTTAATGTTGCATATAAATAGTAACTTTTGGCTTAAAAAGTAAGATGGAGAAGGAAACTAAATAGTATTTTCTTCCTTTGACGGGAACACATACAGATTTTCTTATTACTGGTAATGCAAACTGAGCCCACATAAAGGGGAACAGACAAACTTCAATAACCCTCAGCACAATGCCACCATGAAGCTTTATTCTCCCAAGGAGTACAGGGGACTTCAAAACTTTCCTCCCTGTTTTATCACTCTTATTTCAATAAACAACCAAATAGCAGCAATTGCCACTATCTTATGCTACTCTAAAGATAAAAATATTACCTTTGATCAACAAGGACTCCTTATCCTAGAGCCTCTTTGCATTGTGCAGAAGATACCAGGAGAAGCTGTTTTGGCAGGGCTCCGAAACTCCCTCCGGGTGTTACCGCGGCTCCCGGAGCTTGGCCCCCGTGCCCGGCCGCTCACCATTCCGTATGCAGGGCGCCCATCGCCACCTTCTCCGGCTGCCGAGCCGGGCACAGCCCGCGAACAATGCCGCCTCTGTCGGCCCGCCGAGCGAGCGGTGCCACAAAGGCACGCTCATCCACAGCCCCGCACTTCTCCTTTTTTTTGTTCTTCTCCTTCTTGGAGTGCAGGGTGATGAGGACGAATGGGAGAGAAATGTTTATGGCTTTACGATTAGCCAAAGCTCCGCTGTGGCCAGGAGCGAGACGGTGTCAGCGCACGGCGGGCACCCGGGTGCCCGGAGAGGAGATGGAACCTGCACTGGCAACAGCACTCCCTGCCTCGCTTCACACATTTTTGTTTCGGATCCGTGGGTGGTTGCATGAGCAAGCAGCCGGAATAGGGGAGGAGTTAGACAAAATGCAATTTAGGACTTGGAAGCCTTGTCTGCCTTTTCGAGAGCAAGACGAAGAGGCGAAATCGCAGCGCGCTGACAGAGCAAGGTGCCCTTCCCACCCCGCCTGCTGCCACCTGCCCCTCCGAACTTCCCAGGAAAGCGCCTCTCCGTGCCTGGCCCTCCGTGGTGATTCCCGGGACAGAGCACAGGCACAGCAGCTGCTCTCGACCCCCCGGTAACCGCACTCGAGAGCCTCTGAGCACGCTGGAGGATCGCTCCTACCCCTCAGCATTACCAGTTTAATTTTCGGGGAGGCACCATGCTTCACGGTCTTCATGAGCAACAAGAGGATGAGACAATAAACTACATCCTCAGCAGATGCTTACAGCTGTCACTAGGCAGAGGAGAAGACAGCAGCAGCTTAAATCTCAGTTTTCTGCAAAGTTTTCCTTGGAAATCAGAGAGGCAAATACAAAAGCCCTTTTAAAATCAGATGTACATAGTTTCCTTGTTTTGAAAGGCCTATCATGTGCATACATTTCATGCAACTTCAGATTTGTTTTCCTATGAGGAAATGAGAAGCAATGTCTGGCTCAAGATGAGACAGTGATGATCCCTGCTGAAACCAATTAGAATACTACAGTTTAACTCAGATATTCCCAAGCCCAGCTCTTCAACAAATGTGAGATGTTTCATGTTCCTCCACATTAATTATAGTTCACATCTTATAACATTGCAAGTGAATGGAGCAGCAAGCAACAATGTGTTTTCTCCTTGAAGTAAATACCAAGGCACACACAGCCCTTGGGTGCAGCACATTCCAGTCCCTGATGAACCAGTGCTGCCTTACAGTATTTTCCCATGCAATTAGTATTAATTGGTGACTTGCTGGCAATCTCCCAAAGGCCCTATCTCACCCTTTCAGCCAGTCCTACCAGATCAGCCTTGAGATGATCATCAGGGCTAGGCAGCCATCCTGCTGCCCCACCTCTCAGGGCTCTTTCTTGCTCTTAAATTTTTGGGGACTTTGGCAAAAGTTATCTTGAGTAATGAACAATCAAAGAAACACTTCTTCCAAATTAACATATTTGAGTTTGTAACATGAAAGAGCAAAGTAAGAGGGTGACTTCTAGAGGAAATTTATAAGCATTTTTTTGAAAATATGTTGTTTCAAAGCATTTCACTGAAGCTAAACCCCAAAATAATTTTCAAGAGAACTGAACAGCAGTGCTCAGTTCAGTGTCTGGATAGTAACAGACCAGTAAAACTCTTTATCTTGCACTCAAAATTAAGCTGATATAGGAAAGCTATAAATGAGCAATCACCTCTTCTAATTTTCTTCTTTAATAACAATTCTTAAGGATACTATTTACTTTTATCTATTAATAAAATAAAATTTGTCTTAAGCATCTTGTCAAATGGACTTAAGCAGGATCAAGAGTGCTTTGTATCAGCAGAGCCCCACAACTTCAAATAAAATCAGATGTTCTTTGACTGAACATTGTAAACATCTAGAGCATATTTCAGAGTAGCTTCCAGGGTCAGTATCACAGTATGAATCTCTTTTTGCAGCATTACATAAGTCATCTCAAAACTCCATATACTCCTACTCTTTAAAAGCCAGTGCTGAGGTGGTTATTCAGGGCCAAAAGGATGCCTGAAAAGAGAACTGTGGGGGGGCCAGCCAACACACACCATTCAAGATCTAGCACAGGATGCAACATCTAATGGTAAAATACATTAGAAAATGCTTGTGGCCAGAGGCAAGCAAAACTACTTCAACTAAAACAGGTCAAGTATAATCAAGAGCAATGTCCAAGGCCAGCTTTATTCTTCCTCCCTTTTCTACTTCACCTAAGTTTCCAGTCCACATAAATCCTTGGCATTACTCTTCTCATATCACTTTTGTCTTTTACTGTACAACATTTAGAAACCACAACGATGCCATGATGATTTTTGTCTTTTCTTTTATACCCCTGTTATACCTTTTTACAACTTCTGTATTCTTTGTGCTTTTTGCCTACATTCCTGGACTTGTTTGTTAAGCTGGGAGACCAAACATTTTAGAAGCTTTGTAGTCAGGGGTCAGTGTGCCCCAGAGCCCAAGGTCCTCTCCAGAACACATTTTGTAAACTAAGATAGAACCAGCCAGGGGAAGGTTCCTTGGGGAGGGGGGGTTCATTCAAGCCTCTCATTGGGGAATTTTGGATAGATGTGCTAATTAGCAAGACCTACAAGGTTAGACCAGCTCTTTGGTGGGGGTGCATTGGGGTGTGCATGGAGGTGCATTCAACCTGGACGTAGAGCACTTAAGGATCCTTAAAATAAATACCAAGGTAAAATCCCTGTTCCCCTTCTAACCGTGTTTGACTTTTGATTTTAAGACCAGGAAAAGGCGGCAACATCATAATAAATGCCTAAAAATAGTGTATTTTGGCTTAGAGGTAGTTAAGAATACTAAAGATAGTTATTTCTCTTGGAAATCTTCAGTCTGGAGTGGAGGAGCGGGCCTGTGCCATCTCACTTTATCTCTAACAAGTCATACCTTTGCTTAAGGGATCATGTACTTAGTGTACACAAACTCAAATGTGGAAGCCAAAACTCATGGTCTGTACATCATGGTCAGCAGATGTAGAGAGATTTATCACTTACATAAAAGTGGTTTATATGACATGGTTTATTGATTTTTTTCTTTGGAGATCCCTCTGTTTCTGACTCTTTGTGATCCTACTTGATTTTCATTTTTTAAAGGCCTTACCGTCTTTTTTTCTCACATCTATGGCAAGTAAAGACCCAGACATTATTTGCCAGGACCACACAAAAATTAATAGTTTCAGACTATTCTCACAAATATTTTAGAAGTACAGAAGAAAACCTCACTTCCACTGGTGTAATTTCACAGCAATGTCATTAACTTGCAGTATCTTTGGATGTACACCATCTGAGATAGCCCTCACCTCTACATCACCCATCCTTAGCTCTCAAAGTCTATAAAACCACAAGAATATTACTCAGGGCAGTTTGGGTGGCAGAAGAATTTTGTCATTCAGTGGAGGGATGGATTAAGGAACCACAGAATGAAAGTTTCAGAGAAGATCTTTTCCATAAAATCATGCAAGAGGAAGGAGCACAGCACATGTGCTCTGGCAGGGACAGGAAGATGCCATACGTGTGTCTTTGGAGGTGTAGAACAACTATTAGTTTTCTTAGTATGATGCTTTTCTGAAAAACCTGGTTTGCTTACAGGATTTAAAAACACATACATACTCAGACTCCCACTTTATATTTACAACTAAGAGGGACACAGCATTCAGTTTTCTGAAAACACAAGGCCAAGAGATTCCGTCTCCAAAGAAGTATGCCAAGACTTAGTCACTGCCACTCTAATACCCTGATAGAAAATTCAATCTTTACAAATAAAAAGCAAACATCTTTAAGCAAATTATGAACATCTCTGGCCATAGAGATAAGACTTACACTTGTAAATTACTTCTCTAAATAGGTGTTATATCAAATCTCCACCGAGTCCAGGATAGATGTGTGCAGCCTGCATTAGGTGATAATGAAGTCTGAACCCAAGAGATCTTAGTAAAATTTGGATTAGCTGCTGATGAAAACCAATTTGATAACACTACTTATTCTAGACCTCCCTCAATTACAGTGTTTCCAGTCAAACTTGTCACTGCTATTCCTTTTTCCAAGAGCATTACTTTCAGTGACAGTTTTGTTTGTATTGTTACATGGCATTGGTACATGCACCTCATCAGGTCCTTCCACTTGTCTGAGACAAATGCTGGATCATACCAGGTCCTATCCATCTATGGGAGACTAAACACAAAATTACACCTACCCAGCACCACCTCTTGCTCTGGCTGGGAGCCTGTCAGAGCTGGGAAATGCATATCTCCTACTCATGCTGAAGACAAACACACACCAGACTGCCCCCACTGCTAAGAGGTCTGTATTTCACTTTGAGCTATTGATCAAACTGAAGTATTTTACTTGGACACAGATCATTTGGATCTATGCTTTGTTCTCTGCTAAAAGCTCTTTAACTCTTGATTAACTCAGGTCATGTGGATTTTTAACTTGGCATAACTTGCACATGTCCAAAGCCCCTTCTCTGAGCAGTCAAGTCAAAGCCTTACAAAGATCTGAAGTGTACCAATACAATCTGATATTCTGTACTACAAGAATGCAAATAATTTTCTTAAATAATTTCTCTTATGGAAGTTGGTTTGCAATATTACACTAATGATGAACTGCTACACATCCAGAAAAGTATTTAAGAATAAGTGAGGTCATTTGCAGATTTATTTCTCACCTGTCTGATAAGCACTGATAGTGGAACTGAAACTTTCACCTCATCTGAGGCGAAAGCATTTGAGCATGGATCTTTGGTTTTCATTTGTAGCAACCAGAATTTCCAACTGTTTTTTCACCCACATACTTGATAGATTTGGGCTTGTTTCAACCAGACAAGACCAAATGTATTCAATCCATTACAGTCAAGACTAAATACTTACATATGTTACTCATTAGGGCCTAGATGGCTACAAATGTGCTTCATTCAACTTCAGCTGTCTTTTATTCTTCCCTGCAGCTTGCTCATTTTTGTTAAAAATGAAGACAGAAGTCAAATTACTAAGTTTTCATTTTCCACTCTTCCTAATTTTCAAATTAATGTCATTTATAAGGCTCAACTATTCTGTGACAAGAGCTTTTTACACCATTTAACAGTACCAAAATCTTGAATGAACAGAGATTTTCTTTTTTGTTGAATCCTCTCCTGTATCCACCCACCCTTCCTATTTTCCACTCCTTAATTAAATTTCAGGTCAAAGATCTTTCTGACTCAAGATATCCAAATGTTTTCAGATTTGGTTAAAAAAATGTGCAAATCCATTGACCTATATTGTCATATCTAACCAGGAGAAACTCTCCCAAATCATTTGAATATATGGACAAGATCTGATTATCTGAATCAAATCACTAAACTCTAATGCACAAGGGAATATATATTTTTAAAAAACATGTCAAATATGATTATAGTATGCTCAAAATAATTGATCAGACTATAAGATACTAGTGGGCAGAGGTTCTGGGAATGGAAATGGCACCACTCTAATCAGGAAAACAGCCACCAGAAGATATACATCTGTTTATGAGGATTTAATTTTGAGATTATAAGTGCAAGAGACAAATAATGACATCCTCCTGTCATTTGTTGACAAGCAGTGATAGAGAGAAGCTTTCTCACTACTTCATCACCATCCACCACTGCTCTGCATCTCACCTCCATTGGCTGATTTGCATTTCCAAGTCCTGGTCCTGTCAGACCTGTTTGAATTATCCCAGTTTTTCTGCCATGAGTGGTGGCACCCTACTCAGCAAAAGCATACCAGATAAAACTGTTTGTGCTCAGGAAATTGCATTATAACAAAAGACATTATTAAGATGTGATTTTCTCTGTACAAGCATTTGCACAAACTATACAAGTCCTCTTACCACAGCCAGAGCCATGTAGAAACTGTGGAAGTACATTTAAGTATTGCATCAGTGATAAAGGTGTCCACAGCACTTATTTATTCATAAAACAAGGAACATGCAAAAAGAAAAATTAAAAAAAAAAGAAAAGAAAGAAAAAAAGAAAAAAAACACTCTTAGCAACCTTTGTTTAACCACAGTGAATTGAGGTAGTGTTAATACTCAAAGTTTAATTTCAGGAAAAACAGGATGGGATGTAGACTGTCAGCTAACAGTTCTTGGTCTCTGATTATCACTGTATCTTTCACAGTGAAGACTGGTTTAAAAATCAGGAAAAACAAGATGGACAGCCTTAGACCCATTCCAAACAAGAAGCTGGTTAATTACATCAAACATTTCTTAATACAACTAAAGCTCTCTGTGCTGTCCTCCTAAGTACCCACAGGACAGAACAGTGAGCTGGCTGCCCCTGCTTCATGTGATGCTAGACTGAAATCTCTCAGTATTGCCCAGAGCTTGACCTATGTTTCTGGCATAAAAGAAATAAAAAAACCCTAAAGGATCTGCTAGCCCCCAGATTCACACAGCTTTTGAAGCAGGTGAACAACAGATCAGTAAGAGATGGTGTTTCCACCTTCTTTCTGCTATTGTTGTTGTGGGACTTTATGCTTTTTGCCTGGACTCCACACTACCTGTGAGAGATCAGACCTGTTTTTTTTATCTAGTACTGTCCTTCAAGACTTTGTTCTCCCTTGGAGATACCTGTCATGGATGGACTGGCACATATCTGAAAGCCACACCCAAGCTTGGTTCACAAGGCTGAACTGAAAGAATTTAGAGACTAATGAAAAAGGAACTTAAAAGAGCAAATCTTTCAAGTGTCTGATAATGCCAGTCTTACACAAGGGTGCTGCAAAACCGGGCCCTGCCCTGACTTTAAAGTATACCTTAAACAGTCACTGCTGAGAGTGAAGTGGCCCAGCAAGCCAGAGGTGTCTGTCCACCAGGGGAGTTCTGTAAAAGCTCTGAAAGTGACTGCTAATAGAGGCTCTGCCCTGGTCACACAGCGAGGCTGTGACAGAAGCTGGTTTTTTTAAATAACTAATATCAACGTAGTGAAAGCTATCCTGAGCATCAAGAATAAATTCCAGCTAGCAAGCAGAGGCCCAGCTTCTGGCATACCCCTACTCCACCAGCCTTTGGTACCTGAAAGCCACCTGCAAGGGAGTCTTGAGCCTGTAACATCAAGGCTCTACAGGAGCATGGCTCAGGAATGCAGGTGCTGCCAAAAGGGGGGTGCTGAGGCAGACCAACCCTGGCCAGCCTTCCCCTCCATTTCAGTGGGTGAGTTTTGCAGGTAGCTGTCTTTTGGCTGCCACCACCTACCACCCTACCCTGTGCATGAGAGATGACATCTGGACTGGACTGATGGATGCAGAGTGCAGAGCATCACTGCTCTGACCACTGTCCCAACAAGGAGGACTCCCCAGAACCTTTGCATGTCTCTCTTTTTTGAAAATTACCTTTTACATCACTCTGCCAGTAAAAACTGAATGTGATGTTTAAAGGAAACCTGC
The DNA here is from genome assembly GCA_013399225.1 of Rhipidura dahli. Classification (NCBI taxonomy): domain Eukaryota; kingdom Metazoa; phylum Chordata; class Aves; order Passeriformes; family Rhipiduridae; genus Rhipidura; species Rhipidura dahli. Next base: position 430,914 of record VXAC01006626.1, on the reverse strand, counting down.
AGTAATTGGGGATGCTAAGGTTTTCTTAACTCTTTGAATGTGACTTCTTCATTTACATGAGTGGATGAGACAGCCAGAGTGTTAGTGTGCATATTCACCACCTCCAGACTCCATGCTGGACAAAATGCACTGGAGAAGACAGTAAACAGAATTTCCTATGCCAGCTCATTGAGCTCGGAGACATGCTAGCATAAAACCCTAAATCCCAGAAATGGGATTTGCTTAATCAAGCAAGCTTTGCCAGAAGATGTAATCACACACCACAGAAGATTACATTAGCCTTTTAGAAAAAAACCCACACTCAACCAACTCCTGAAATTCTGCTTTGGTATTTGCATTAAATCCATGCAAATGGTATGGGCTTCAGCATGTGTTTTCTCCCACACCAAAGCAGCCAGATGGACAGCCAGGGATGTGAGAAAAATATTTTCTGCTAAGCCTGAGGGGAGATGAACAAGAAAAGAAGCCCCCATGTGCTTCCCCCCAAGTCCAGTGCATACATCCCACCCCCCCATACTGTGAGCCTGGTTTTCACAGAGCCCCCTTCCTTTGACTGTGGAGACAGCAGTGGCCTGGCAGCCAGTGGGCAGTACTCCTGCCAGCACCTCAACCACAGCCAGGAAGTGCACCTGGGGTGCTCTGTGCTGTCTCAGAGCAGAAAAAGGTCTGGGGGTCACCACCATCACTGCCCTGCCATCCAGCAAGGCCCTGGGAAGAGGGGTCACCCTGCAGCACAGCCATCAGTTATTGCAACACAGAAGGTGGCTTTGTATAAATAGCTTTTGTTCCACTAAAATTCATCTACACGAGCTTGCTTCCTTCCTAACAGTTGTTAATGGATTTCATTACAGTTTTTCCCCTTTTTCATGTACATTCCTCCCTCCATGAAGAAGGCATTGGAGCAGCTGCAGCCAGCTGTGGCTTCCCCACTGGGACCCTGACTGCTGCCTCTGAGACAGCAATGACAGTCCCGTGATGATGGAGAGCATCCTAAATGCAGACAAGATTGCTGGCTGCTGCCGTGGGAATCCAGGCAGCAAAGTGCTGCTCACATTCCAGCCAGGGACAAGATGAGCATGCCTTACACACTGCAACAGGAGAAGCACTTCCTTTGAATTCAGTGGGGCAGAAGAAACAAATTCATCACTTAGAATGTTTAGGAAAGCCTCAGCCCCTCTGAAGTGTTTCAGGAATAATGTTCAAAAAATGGTAATTGTACCCTCCCCATCTTTGCTTTTTCTAACTGAGGAAGGGAAAGACAAAACATTCATTCTCCTTTTCCATCACTTTTAAAATCCAGTTGTTGGGTGGCTGTTAGCATGCTCTCTGCATTAAATACCAGAATTCACTATGAGTCAAAGCCTGATTATCTTTGCTTGGACCAATCTCCTAGGAACCTCAGCCTGGAAAGCATGCCCTGGGAAACAAATCCGTACTTCCTGACACGCGAAGCATCTCAGCCAATAATCCCAATCAGGCCAGCTAATGTGGATTTCTTCACTGTTTTACTTTCCTAATTTTATAGAACACAAAGAAAGTACACTCAAATAAGGGTATTTCACACGTGCATGTCTGGCATTTCACATGTGCAGCCACTTCAAAACTAAAAGCCAGATGTTAAGAATGTGAAATACCAGACATATACAGATATTCTCCAAGTGATCCTATTAAGACAGAGATAAAACTGGGCTGGCAGATCCACTTTCAAAAATTACAGGTCTTGTACAAACAGAAATCTCCTCGCCTCTGTCCATCAAGCAGCTTTTGCTGCTTGGTTAGATGGTATTTTTTAAGTTCAGTCTTTCAATTAATTCCAAATCCTGATAAAACAAAGTTTATTTTGCTAGGTCATAAGCTCACAAAACACAAGAAGAGCTTAAAGCAAAAATGTGAGTAAGTTAAGCAGTCATTTAGATATTTGCCCACTTAAATAAGGGGCATTCTTTGCATTAATTTAATGTCATCAAGTAAGCATGGGAGGCATCAAATGCTTTGGCTTTTATGTTGCTCCTTACTGATATAATAATAATTGCCAACATTGCCTTTAAAAAAAAAGAAAAAAAAAACCAAAAACCAAAAAAACACTCACCATGCTATTTGGGGGTTTTATAACAATATTTAACAGAGGGGAGAGCACTAAAGGATAAGGGCCTGAAGTCATGCCTCCAGGCAAAGTACATATTTACCACCCACTGTGACCTATGTGCAAAACCACTGTTCATGGACGCAAAGACAAGACCAGCCAAGGTCTGCTGTTACCTGTGACCTACCTTCTCCAAATTCTGCTCTGTGCTCCTGTTCTTCAGCTACCTCTTTGCTGCAGCTGCATCCCTGTCCTTCCCCTGCCTGCTGCTCCTCTCCTCTGACAGAATGAGCAGTGCCTCTCACAGTACTGCATATTGCCTGCTTGATTCATCACTGAATCAACACAACATAAATCCCCCAGGCACACCACAGCACTGCTACATGAATGCTTCATCTACGCTGCAAGAGCATCTTTCAAAATGCCTAGAAAATTGTTTTAGAAGACCATGGTTTTGTTCTTGCAGCACTCTAGCCAGGAGGTGGTTAAAACAAAGGCAAAAAATCACAGCAAATAATCTGAAAGACTGTATTCTCATCACTTCCAATCCTACTTTTTCCAATACAAATCTTTGTGCAGTTGCTCTCTTGCAATCATTAGGAAGGCTCTGGCTTTCTGCAGGTGGAAAAGGCCAGAACCTGACCCTGAGTGCAGGAGCAACACCTCTTCACCCGCTGTGAGCCTGTGGTGCTGCGTCAGTCCTTTATTTCTCCAGGCACACCTGCTTAGGAAGCTTTTATAGGAATTGTTTTAAATACATTCTGTCCCACACAAAAATGCAGCCAAAAAAGTTTAAACACTGCTCTTAACACAGTCTTTTTCAATACAGATGGGAGTTCATATGAACCATTTGTGTTTCACATTTGTGTTTTCAGCTTTACCATTTCCATTTTCTCAAGACCTCTTATCACATCTCATTCTTATTTTAGCACTAGGTCTAAAAGAATTACAGATTTGATTATTTGTATTCAGCATCATCCTCCTATCCTCAATTTGCCTTAACATGAGAAAGACAAAAGAAACAGCCCTACCCCTCCATATAATTTTATGTTCTCACTAATAGTGTCTGAAGGGCGGATAAATGTGTGAAAACAAAACAGAGCTGCACACGTGCCAGGGGAAGGATTCCTATCACTGCTGAGAGCCCATCTTCTGTGTTTTCCTGACTTGTCAGTAAACTAAAGATACTCCCAAATGGTGACAATGAGCAAGGAAGTCTGCTTTGCAAACAATTCCCTTTAAAAAAGCCTTTCAAGGAACTATTTGGTAGTGTTAAAGTTTTTGTCTCTTAAACATGCAATTCTCTACTGAAAGCAGATAATGTTAAGTAAAGTACCGGAAAATGAAGTGGCTTAAGATTATACACAGTCAGTTGGGCTTTCTCTAAAGAAACACCACACAGACCCTTTACAGACTGTGAAGCTGAGTTTCTAGAAGCCAAAAGAAGCAGAGTGGAGTAACTGAAGGCTTGTGTCAAAGGACAGCAGCAGGCAGGACCCCACACAATGGGTCTGCATTGCAACCACACTAATACCCTTGTTGTATAAGAGGGCAGGAGCAATAAATAGGAATTAAAGGGAAGATTAATTCCCAGTGGGTTTTACAGCTAAGAGGCATATTATTGGGGCAGCAAGGAAGTTTTGATCCCTATGGCTAGCTTGGTCACCACTCCAAACCAGACCTTGACTCTGCAACCTCACAAGCAGGACAGGCACCCTGTGAACACTACAGCTGAGGGGGCTTTGGAGAGCTAATGTGGAAAACATATAACAGAGCATGCCTCGCTCAAATAACCTCATTGGTGGCTTTAGCTTTTGAAAGGAACAAAAATAAAAGTGAAGAAATGACACTACCCATGCTTGCCATCACTGTCAAGAAGTGGAATCCACTATAAAAACTGAAAAATTTCAAATACAAGCATTTAGGAGAGTAGAAAGAACTAGGTGAAATCAGAGCAAAAATATATCTTGCAACAAAGCTATGAAGAGAGTAACAAATAGAACTGGCAAAAATACTGGTACATTCAAAAAATAAAAATTTTGAAATCATCAAGTTCTAATTGAAACTACTTAGACTTAGCTACAGGTATGAAAAGAAGTACACTGACAAGGAAGAAAATAAAGCAAAATGGACTTAACAAGAAGTACAACTATGCTAAAATAAAGCCACATTAAATTCTGTGCAAGTTGTGAAAGATTCTTTTTTTCTTTTTATTAAATAGTAGAGCTCGCCATCTGTTTGTGGACAGCAGACAACAAGAGTCCTAAAGCCCTGAAAAAATCTGCACCAGAAACCTCCATTCTGACTCTGGTATCCCATAGCACAGCCACACCAAGTTCAGCTCTCCATATGCTGCTGAATGTGTTTCCAAGCAAACCAAGCAGCTCCGTATGGAGAGCTGCAGGATCCCTGAAGAGCTCACGTCTCCACCAACATCATGCTCCTCACAAACCCCAGCACCCAAGGAACAAATCCTTTTGGCACTAAGCTCACCTAGAGCTTTAACAAAACCATCCCCACTGTCCTGTAGCAGTGATGTCCCCCTGGGTGTGACCCCATGGGCTGGTGTCTCATGGACAGCCCACCATCCCCTGGCCTGTCTCCGGGGGCTGCCTGCCTGGGAGGGCTTGCTGGAGGGGAAAAGACAGAACACACAGTGAAACTGACACTAAAGTTCTTTCCTCATTCTACCTTGTGCAAGGATCTGAATATTCAGCTTTTCTGGCAAATCGTCACCTTTCAAGTTTTTATCCTCTTGGGAGGAGTTTTATCTCCTCCCAGGCACTGCTGCCATGAGCACTTCCAGGCTGAGGAGACTGCCACTACATCAGTATTCATCAAGGAGATCCTGAAGAAAGTTCATTTATTTTTCAGAATTATTACAGTTAATTGGAAACATCTGCTACAACTATCTGTATGCCAGCAGCATCCACTCTACCAGGCAGTCTCTGCAGGAATACCCACTCTGTCCTTTCTGGACAGGTTTTGCCAACGGCATCTTCATTGTCAAAGAAAAGACACCATAAGACTAATTGGCCAAATGCAGAGTTTAAATTGTCTCTGCTCATTTTCACACAAAGCACTAACATATGCTGTGCTGTCACAGCTGTGAAAGATATTTTCATCTCTATGTTGGCTTTTAGCTGCTTTCTTGCACTGAACCAGGTCAAAGAGTTTTGGGAACAGTGCTCCCCTGTGATACCCAGTAGCATCCTTAACCTAACAGAGTGCTGCAGTGAGAATATCCAAGCACAAGCAATCAACATTTTACATTTGTATTGAGATTAATGACAATATATTACATGAACATAAGTCAGTACATTATTTAATGTAATGGGAATGTTGAATATTTGTTGAAGTATTTATGTGAATAAAGGGTAACTATATGAATGTCCCGTGGAAAAATGTTCCTCTGGGGATAGAATACAGCCTAACTATGAAGTATTTGTGAATTCCAATAAAGTATCACTGAGAGCTAGTGAAAATCTGGGCTGGAACTTACAAACATAGAATTTCTAAACAGGCTGTCAATCATAATGAAAAATGCATGTGCAAACTGGACTTTCTAAGTTATTACTATCCTTCTGTCTGACTCCATTGTAGTTTTCTTTTTAAGAGGCTGAAATGTGAGGCATGATCATTTTTAGTAAAAAGATTCTGTCAAAATTGTGAACAATTAATGAAAATCCCAATGTCAAATTTATTTTTTAAGGAAAAAGATGATCAAGACATTCATATTAAGGAGTGAAGCATTGTTGTATCTCTGATGAAGTGAGATGAATGTTTATACTACAGACCTTGCCCATAACAGCTGGAGACTTCTTACTATCTGTATGAGGCAGCATAATGGAAAAACTTGTTAAAAAGGTATGGAGTAATAACTCAGAACCTCCAAAGACATCTTGGAAGCAGATGCTCTTCCCTGAGATGCCAGACTAGGAAACCTTCATCAGGGAGAGGAAAAGTAAAAGAAAAAAAAATAAAAGCCAGTTTTTCGAGCCAGATTTTTTTAAAAATTAAATTACTATGGGTAAAACTTTCACACAGATGGTCACTATGAATTCTCATCCCAAACCAGATTAGAAAAAGATTTTCTTTTTACACAAAGAGCAGAAATCAATCTTCTGTAATACAATCTTCTTAGGTCCTTGCCTACCCCAAGGGCAAGAAGAATCACAAATTTCTTGTTTAACAGTGTGGGAATGCACAGTTGTTTGTCAACACCATTAAGAAGTTTCAAATCATGGTGAAAACTTGCACACATCAACAGAAAGGAAAAATGAACTGTGAAAAGCAAGAGGACCATGTAATATCTGGATACATATTTTCATTTGGCAGAATTGTGACACTGATAGTAATAATGCAAAAATAATAAGGAGGCTGACTGAAAGAGCAAATATTCCCTTATTGCCTAGAACAGAGCAGTTCCCACACTATATTATAACTGCAGCAATAGTTAGGATGTGAACTTCTGGTTCAGCTTTCTTTCTTTTGCATAATGAGGTTATGAGGACCTTCATCACTTCATCTCATGAGTTTGAACCAACTGGTTTGTATTTTTTTATGCCTTCCTCAAGAAGAGTAAGACAGACTGTGATTATCAGTGAATATCAAGAGATATTAAGTGAATAAACCCATGAACTTCCGTGTTCAGCTTAAAGGTCAATGCCAGTTAAGAAGTATTCTTGAACCCTCATGATACTGCCATATAAAAATACCACAACTGCTCTGCAATTTTAAGGCATAATCAAGTAGAAAATTATAGAGTGAAGTGTATGGTCCCTGAGCACATTCGCAGGTCTTTATGCAATGAAAAATAAAATCCTTTCACTCATTTGGACTGTGAAGCAGCTTTTTTTCAGAGAAACTGCGGTCAGTGGACAGTGCCAGAGCTTCCTCTATCCCCCTGGGGAAAGCCCTGACCAAACTTTTCTGTATTCACTGCCAGAAATGCAGAAGCCATACTCACAGGGAAGTGGGAGATGTGCCATTTCTGTTGGTATTAAACAGAACTAGATGATGGAAAGAAAATCACACATTCTTGTCTGTAGCATCAAGTCACTCTTGATTCTCATGTTTGTTGGCTTGCCATGCTGCACGTCTGACACAAAAGACAATCTTACTCTCAAAGCACAGCAAATCAGCAAGTAAAATTCTTGGAATAACACCACTAAAATCTGTCCAATACTTTCCTAAAAATGCATATTAAATCTGCTTTAGCCACGGCAACTTGATTAATGTGTTTAATATATTTGGGAAAAAATAATAATTCACATCAAGGGTAAACAATGCAAGCATGGAAACTGGGTGAGAATAACATGAAGTAAAAAAAAAAAAAAAGAAACATATGCTTCAGGGTACAAACACACTACTGATAACCATTGTCATGTCAAATCCAAAAAGTAAGCTTTATGTGCCCTAACTGGAGTAAACTGTCATCTCCACTCATTCCTAGCGTGATAGTTAATGCAAAACGAGCATTAGCATATGAATAAACGAAACTAATGGCTGGATCTTCTGTGAAATCTTAAATTCTGCTTTTTCAAGACTGGGGAGAACAGAAATTGTGACACATGCTTTCTCCTGAAATCCACAGACCCCAGCAAACCTCAAGAGAACACGTGCAAGGAGGGAAGATGAGCAGCGATGAGAGCAGGTGGGAAGCAGCTCCTGCTCCGACCCAGCGCAAGCACCACGAGCTCTGGTGCAGAGCCACTGCCCCTACAGCTGCAGGCTGATCCCAGGGCCCGGCAAAGCACCCTCCACATCCTCCTCTGACACTCACGCTCCCTCCCAATGGCAGTATCCAAGCAGCAGAGCAGCCCTGCCTTGCCCAGAGCACAGTGACAGTACCTAAGGGTATCTGCAAGAGCCTGCTCTTGGCATCACATGCTGCTGGAAGGCAGCACAGCAGAGCTCATACTTGCTCATAGAGTGCCTGGCAGGGAAAGTCAACTCAACTGTACAATTTAAGAGCTCCAACCTGCCTTTGGGAGCTACAAAAGTGTGGGACATAGCACTTACCTCACCATCAGGACACAGTTCTCTCCTGCCTTCCAAGAGCAAAACTCCTGTGCTGCAAAAAGGGACTTTTTCTATTTCTCTGCAGGCAGGCCAATATTTAGGTTGTGCTTATGAGCAGTGATGGCTGATCATCCAAAGAGGAGCAGAAACTCAGCACATTCCCACAGCAGCAAAGGGCCTGGGATAAGCAGGTATGACTGACAACCACCCCTCCAGGAGCAGCAGAGTCTGCTCTCTCTGAAGTCTTCCCCCTTCCTGCTGGGCTGCAGCTGCGTGCACAAGAACACATCATCCCTCCCGCTGCTCGCAGTGCACAGACACACACACCGCTGGGGAATGCTTCAAACACGTGGAAGCAGCCAGCAATTTAATTAAAACATCCACACACAGAGAGGCACATGCACATCCCATTCCTCAAGAGAAACACCTCAAATAAATACAGGAGCACAGGACTGCAAGGAAACTCACAAGTCCCTTCTATGAACTCCATGATGCTCCATCCTAAAGCTGCTCTTTATTTTTACCTCTGCTACACCTGGAAAAGCCTGTTAATGAACCTCAGAGATAATCATGAACTGGTTTTTATTACCTGACCCCACTTCACTCAGAGTAAAAAGCGTGGCCTTGCACTTTGCACCATTACATTTCATGCCATATCTATCACACCAACTCAGAAGAAAACATCCTTGTATGATGCTATGATTCTCTTCTGAAATGCCAGGGACTCTTACCTTTGAGTCACTTATAAATTCGTAAGAATTCTGTCACCCGTCAAATTCATACTACTGCTTATTTATGACAGTGATAGGAAACTATTAAACATATTTCACCTCCTTTGAGGAATTTAATTAGCAGATTCTCTTTGGCCCAACACTCCCATTTTAAGACAAATATTTACATCTCCTCTTTATTAATTTCTCTACGTATTTAAAATTTCCTCTATGAATCTTCTTTTTCTCTTGCCATATTGATAGATCTCCATGTGGATACCACATTCAAATTCTTTATCAAGATTGAGATGAATCACATCTATTGCTTTTATTTAGCAACAGAACTGAAGAAAATGAAACAGCTAACCTTGGCACAAAAATATTTATTAATAATTTTTTATTTTATCCCATTTTCCACTAGCTTCCCTGACTTTATTATCTTGTTCAACATTTGTTCTAAAATATTATGTACTCTAGAGGTTGGCCTAACAGGCTGTTGTTTTCCCAAATCCACTTTCCCTGGCATCATCTCAGAATCTGAAGTTTACATTTTATATTTCTCATTCACATGCCCCAGTGTTCAATATAGTGATTAGAAAGTCTGCAATCTCGTGTAACAAAAAATGGCTTTCCAGGGAGGAGCAAAAATGTTTTTCAGAAGTAAAATCAGACGACCTCTCACTGCAAGCCTCTGGAAAAGAAGTGATGGAGATTGTTTCTCTGCCTTGTCCTGAAACTGCACTGCTGTTTTACTGTTGCACTACACTGGTTTTCCTTAACAGCTAATATGGGAAATGTGGTTCCTTTTAAAGAGGCCTCCCAAATTAAACCTAAAATCAAATAACTCCCCATAACTTCATTTAATGGGTTAAAAAGGTCAAGAGTCTTGTCACCACCAAAGTACTTGTGCAATTCTCAATAGGAAATTTAACTTCTGTCATCTGGAGCAGATGTGTATAATGCAAATGGCACTCAGAAACTGCATTGCACTTTGAAACTAAACCCACTTTCTGCAGCTGCTGGAAATGAAATCAGTCTGGAAACCAAACAAAGCCTTGTCTCACTGACATATTCCTGCATTAACATGAACTCCAGCGAGTTTAGGTGGGTTTGGCCACCAGCTGTGGAACACTGCTGTATATTCCGCTGTACACTAGTCTACAACCTAATTAACAGCCTGGCAAATATTCCAGATATCTGCTAATACTATGCACAGAGACGTAATTAGAAGTGTGTGTGAACACAGATACATTGGGAAAAAAAGAGAACAAACGTGTAGCTCCAACTGGTATCTTTATTAACTCGTTCTCAGTGTCAGTATCATACACCGGGGTAGTGTAAGGTTAACGCACACCCCACACTGTGACCTTTCTGACTGAATTTAATTGCATCCCTACCAAGGATATAGCAAAATGATAAGGTGCATCCTGATTGATTTTCTTCCTTGCAGACCACAAGAGCTCATTCCAACCAAATCTTGCCATTACATTTACAGCACAACTGAAAAGGAGTTTTAAATTATATACACCCTAATCTAATATTTGAAACTGTTATATCAAAGACTCTCTCCATTATAAGCTGCAAAATCCCGATTTGCCTCTTCTGTAAACCCACTACTGTACGTACAGCATTATCCTTCAATTGTTAGCGTGCCTAAAGTGTGTGTCTAACACTGTCAGAGCCATGCTGTCAAGCGTTAAAGAGCACTTTTAGGCATTCTGCTCCTGTAATCCTCGGGGACTTCAGTAACTACAAGCCAGGGGAAAATCAAAGTAAAGAGAAAAGACAGGTCATCATGAACCTAAGTGCAATGTAATCTCATGACAGACATTTCTACTCTACATGCACAACACATTTTGGTTCTACAAGAATTTTACTATCCTTACATTAGTAAAGCTGGGATGTGTATCTTTGTTAAGATACCAGTGCATGGTGAACTACCTGAAGTGGAAATTTTTGTCAGAATATTTTATACATTGTGATCACCCTATAAAATATTATATGCCTCATTATAGCAGGGTTTATTCAAGACTTAACCTTATTTTGTTTGATACCAACTCAGATTTTTTTTGTGAATTTTTCATTATTCTTTAAAATAATTTTTTTGTGATATTTTCAGATACTCAATATTAAGACTATATTCTGCATTAAAAATGCCTGTGGGAAACTTTGAGATATGTGTCTGTTTTAAGCAGTTTCCACTCATAGTGGATGAAAGTATGTTGTGAGGCATTCAAATCCTGTTATGGGCCGCAGCCAAGTTGTCTTCAGCTACCACTATCAGAGACCTCAAGAATTTGTCAAGGTTACAGAACTGTAAGCTGCTCTAAACTGGGAGAGAAGCGGTTTGGAGAACGAGGTAACAAGACAGCAAGACAGTAAACCAAGAGGGACTGCACCATCTGGGACTGGAACCAGTCAGGGTGTCTGAAAGGTGCATGCAGAGTATGGACAGCACAGAGACCCAGTCAGGTCATGTGTGATGGAGGGAGCTGGAGCTGCAGGGGTGCCTGAGAACAGAGCAATGCACACAATAAACGGCGCTTGTGTCAGTCACACTGGGGCGTGCTAAGAGGATCCCGATTGCCTGCAACAGTAACAGCCAACCGTGCTGGGATTTCAGGGGTTTTTCTAAGGAGGTGATGGCAGGAATATTTTGTTATTACTGTACAGGAGTTTTTAGCTATTGCACTCATCATCACGGTCAGAATGGCTCATCTGCATTAAAGTTCTGAAGAGCGCTGCGCACAGCTGAACCATCACTTAGATCACTTGTGTTTAGAGGAACAGAAACTTGGACGAGCCCCAAATTGTGGCAGACCTAACATCTCATTTGCCAGCAAATCATCTGTATCAGAAATTACTTTAAATGACAACACTAAAATTGAATTTGCCCCATGTTTAACATGCCCATTAAAAGGAAATCCTTCAATGCCACTCACTGAGGCTCAGATGCAGGGAGTCAGATGCCCATGTGGTTGCTCACAGCCCACCCTGACTTTGATAACCTGTAAATGCCGTGGAGTCAAGGAGGAACTTCCCACTCAAAAACTCTCACCTTCAGAGGTGTTCTATCTTCATAAGTCTCTGATGCACAGTTACTGAGAGTGCTACCATGAGCCTCAGAAAACAACACTCTGTGCAGACAGGGATAGTCTGGCCTACAAGAGATTTTGCCACTTTACCAAGACTCAGTTTTAATTTCACAGCAAAGCCATGCCCAAAGCCATGCTGGAGCCTCCTGAAGCCTTCAACCACCCCTAGCCTCCCTTGGATGACCCTCAGGAAAGAGAGCACAGTGGCAGCAGAAGGCTTGCAGTGGACCTGAGGCTGGGTGAGTTTCACAGAAATTTGAGCAAAGTCAGTGCTCGAACAAAGCAACCTCCTGGGAGATCACTGTGAACCCAAACTCCTAATTTCTCATTCAATTCATCAGAATGCAAGTGCAGTGTGAACGACTCCAGCAAGGCAAAGACAGAATTAGCCTCATCACACATGCAGCAGCATATGTCTCTTTCAACATGCACTGCAAAATAGATACTGAATGGAAAACAGATGATTTTTAACTTCCTATTCTGTCTACCGGTAAAAAAAAAAGTCTCAAAACCCTGCATATCTTCATGTAAATTACCGTATTGCAAAGATAAATATCAAAGTTATGCAAGATGCTAGATAAAGACTTTAAAGAACAAGGAAGAACTAAAAACACCTACAAAGTCTCCAAAGACAAAAAACCAACAGTTTATTTGTGTTCCCAGGAAAGTCCAAAGCCAAATATTAGCATTTCCCTCTGGAGGCAACGTTCTGCATATTGAGAGCCAGCCTAAATAAACGGCTGGCTTTTCTTCCCAGAATATTTGAGGAGTCTGCAAATTTTTTTTTCTCATTTGAGAAAATAAACATGAAAAGCAATGCAGGAACAACTTCACACAAGAGCAGCGAAGAAAAATGCAAATACCTAGTTAAAATTATAAATGAAATTTTGGCCATGCAAAATCCATACGAAATGCTGTCAGATGGACTGTTTGCCAGCCATTCCTCAGAGCAACAATTACAGACATCTACCCTTGTCACCTCCTTGCTGATCTCCTTTCCCCATACTTAATTTACAGATTTTATGTGGCTTTTTAGTTTTATTCCCACATTTCTCTCTTAGTCTTACCTTAGACCATTCCCTGCTAGATTCCTGGGTTCTCTTTTGGCATCCCAAAATCTCAGCTGAGGACTTGCTGGTATCTACCATTAGAGGTTCAGGGGCTCCAGTCAGCTTTAAACTGCAGTAATTTTTTCTACTCAGTAAAGCCTGAAGGGATAGTACTTTTCCTTCCTTGCTGAATAGTAAACATTCCCCTTCCAGTGGGCAAACGAATTATCTTCTGTTGTTTGCAAAGACACTCAAACAATACCCTTGTTTACCTTTATAAATGTCTTTGTGCTATCCCTAGTCTAGCCCAGGGAACTGAGCTGAAGGTGGTGCAGCTGACATGCAGCAGACAGGAGGAAAGGCCTCAACACTCAGAGAAATCTCTGCCCAGCAAAGTACAGAAACAGTCACTCTGAAATCTGAGTTTGGGCTAAGATAGCAGCAGCAAACTGCATCTCAAGACAGTAAGTATCTTTAGTGAGCAAATTAGTTTTTACTCATCAGCTCAGCAGAAACATGTTTTTCTGCCTCCAGGGAAGGGTGCAATGTGTACTCATTAATGACTGTTTATACAGATAACACTACTGCTGTATTAATTCCCCACCACCACCACCTTACATGAGGTATTTCATGATCAAAGTGTTGAAATCAACACTGCCAAAGCAACATGATTTGAGCAGTTAAGCACATGCACGTTTGAAGGATCAAAACTTAATGAGGTTTTTTGGTTGGTTTTTTGGCATGAACACAAGAAACACTTCAACACAAATATAACTCTGCCCATGTAAAGTACCGAACTCTACTCATGCAATTAGCATCTACAAGCACAAGAAACTGTTTGTAAGAATCAAACAAGTCATTAAACGTTATTAGCTTATTGCATAAATAATTATTTCTGAAATAGCTGCTTTCTTAAACTACATGGCCAATATGCAATCTGTTAACCTCCATTTACCAGTTTACATTTAAATGAATCCTACGAATCTGACCCAACTTCATTAAAACCAACCAATCTTTGCACATGGAACTCAAGGCATCCAAATGAAAACCAGTCTACTGCCATTCCAGCCAACCAGACTGAGGACAGGACCTGTAACTCAGTCACCACAGCCCCAACTGTGTGATGTGCATCAGCATGCACATTAGAAAATAAAAAGCCTGTTAACTCGTAGGGTCCTTCTGAAAACCTGAGCACATCCACTGCTCACACTTCGTTTAAAAGCTGGTTCTAAATTTATCAAATACAGTTTGGAACTGAAGGTGACTGAAATGTTTCGCACTACTATGTCACTTCCTAAGAAAGCTGATGTTAGAAATGTTTCCCAGATGTGGGTTAGGATTTCCAGATGCATAGAGAGAGCTGGCAAAAGCAGGAGATGAGGGCTCCTGACCAAAAGCCACTGACAGTCTGCATTAAACAGCATTTGTCGAGGATGTGTCACACAAGAGACCTGAGGCTGGGTTCCTGCTGCTACAGGAAAGTGCCTGGCCAAAATATTTGGCTGCTCAGGCAGGAGTTTCTCTCCATATTGTTTCGTTAATGTTTACAAAAGGTCCAGTTTTGCTTCTGTACGAAAAAACCCCCAACCCTGCAAGTTTCAGATCTCTCACTTTGCACCAAAATAAATTGTGGGGTCTGACCAGTCACACCCACAGACAACCAGACTTCCAGTGCATCTCCCAGACTATTCAGGGCACAACAGAAACTTAATATGAACTTTTTATAACATTTAATATAAAAACTTAGCTAAATATCTCCTCCAAACTCAGATTAGTATCTGCCATACTCAGATTATTTTTGCTTTTTCTGTGCATTTTCCACATTCAGAAACATTTTTATGGTTTTTGGGTTTTTTATGGCATCAATAAGCTACATGAGGAATGAGACACACAAAACCAAAATGTAATACAAAAGGTCTCTAAAATATGCTGTAATGTTGTCAGCAACAGGCAGTAACTACAGAAACATCATGGAAATAATACAGGCAATAAATTGAAGCTATGTGAATATTTATTTTTATTTTCAGGACAACTCCTGAAATTATGAGATCAATTTGGCCTTGTTTTTCTCTCATCACTTTTCAAACTTGTCAGAAGAAAGTGTAAAAACACTGCAATCAATACTCTCTCTCTTGCTAGCCTGGATTAATAGATTTATGTTAATTGCAGACATCTACATAAAAATACCTCTTAGTATCTTCTTCCATAGGACTTCTACTGAGGATGAAATTCTGACCACACAAATAAAGTAAAAAGAAATTTTTTACTTTATCTTTTTTTTTTTTTTAAGGAAAAACTTACCTTGTAGCACATTTTCAACAAGTGTCATGAAAAGGTCTGATTGCTTCCAAAGGCTTTGATCTTGCTATCATGCAGCAGCTCCTGACTGAAACAAGTGACCCTGGGGAGACTCTGAGGGAATGGGGATCACTCATCTTAGAAAGTCTCCTCACATCAGATATGCGTTTTCATACTCTCTTTACTCCCAGGCTGGACTGCAGGAAGTATCAAATCACTGCAGCTCCAGCTAAAGGGATGGGAATTATCAGCTCTTCAGAGATTCACAACTTCTCAGCAAGACACCTGCTCCCACTGAGACCTGCTGAGTCGAGTGGGGTGGTGCTCAACTTCAGCTCTCTGCAGAGCATCCAAAAGTGAAGTAACAGCAAGACAACTAGCCATGACTCACAGCTTTCAGACAGGGAGAAAAACAGCAGAAAAGGCCTTAGCCAGTGTATGGGGATTTTGCAGTATCTGACATTTCTTTCAATGGCATGAACTAAACCCCAGAAAGCATCAAGTGAAGAATGAGCTGCTTGTCCTGGCTAAGCACTGAGCTTAGATAGAGGGATAGAAACTAACAAGAAAAAATCACTAAAATGCAACATCTGTTGACATTTGCCAGCATGCACTGACCTTTCCAGTACCATTACATTTGACATTGCAGCACAATTACAGTTTCAGCTCTATGTATTGATAAGATCCTCACTATCTGAGTTCTATGAAAATCTTTATACTTCTTGAGAGAGCAGAGAAGAAGATCTGTCTGAAACAATATTCAGTTAGGTGACACCAAAAAGACCCCCACTCAGCTGCTGGGGTTAATTGTTCACACCACTGCACTGTGACCTAGCCAGGTAAGTAGGGGGAAGAGGCTGACAACTAATGTGAGGATGATTCCTCGTGACAGTGACAATAGTAGGTAGTTAAAGAGCACAAAATGCAATATTCAAGGACAAAGCCTAGAAAATGACCCTTTGCAATCACAAGCTCACCTGCAAACCAGAAATCATTTCATGGTATGCGAGAAGAGTTCAAGGTAATTTGTCACTCTGACCTCAGAACCCCATACTATCCTTTAAGTCAACTTATGAGGCTACAATGGCTCTGTGTTTCTAGCAAAACTACAAACTTTCTTATCTTCACCCCTCCTCCTCCACTTATACTTATTTCACATGCAAAGGTAATGCATTTTATTACAGAAATAAGGAAGATCTGCATTAAGTCATGTCTGCTTCAGAACTCAGTTGACGCCCCACCAGCTGGAATCTATTATTTGATTAAAAATGTTGTTGTGCCAGCTGCCATGCAGCACGTTTCACTACTCTGATTCCAGCTGGAATTCAATCCATACTGAAAATGTAGTCTAGCATGAATCAGCCTCTTCTCAATAGTAGTACATACCTGGAAAATAAAAGCATTAAAAAACGCCACACACCTAGCCCTCCTAGACCTGGCCACCCCAGTCTCTAAAGCAGAAGGTGTTCAGTGGGAAAGAACTTCAAATGTCACATATTATAAAGTAGTAATTTCATAAAGAAATGCCCTATTTAGACCCTCTGGTTTATTTTTAAAAGTGATCTTTCTTACCATAAAAATCAACCTAACTCCTCTTCCACCAGAGCCAGTCCTGAAATAAAAGACAATTGCTGAGTTTAAAAAATTAAAAGCTTTGGTACCTCCCTGATACAGTGAAGTATTTACTAGTGGATGGTAATTATTAGAGAATGTGCCCAGAGTAAAAAAATAATTGATAGTGAAGTCTGTTACTACTAATTCAGTTAGAATGAGACTGTATTGGGCAAAAAGCCCATGTAATTTGAGGGGGATTTCTGCCTGGTGTGGACTGCAGGAACACATGCCAGGAATATATACCATGAATCAGCACTGAAAATATTGCTTAGCTTTCTGCAGTGCAAGAACATTAAAAGCTTTAAGGCAATTATTTGCAAATGCATACTTACAAGGCCTCTCAATAGAAATACAGCAATGGAATGTTGATAGGTCTGATTGTTACTATTCTCTTTTTCTGCTACCTCAAAGCAAGTTGCAGACTACAGCTTCAGTAGCTCTGAAAGAAGTCCACTGTTAGCTCTGAAGAAAGTTTATATTCAATGGATGTTTGCAGCTTTCTCTGTCCAATGGATGGTCCTAAAGTTAAAAAGTTAAAAGGTTTTGATGGCTTCAGACAAGATGCAGGCTCTTAATCTGCAGACATAAGAAAATGCTGCGGTTAAGGCCGAAAGCTGAAGCCCACACCCATTCCTGGTGATGTTGAGACAGAGTTCTCAATTTATTTAGAGTAACTAGATAAATATCATGTGGATATTTCACTGATTAAACTAATAAACCAACAGTCAATCTGAATTCCCAAGTGGCAGTTATGCCATGTATAAAATAGCTCAAAGAGAATACAGCAGGCTTTAGTCACAGCACTGAACATAACTGAGGGGTCAAGTCCCTGCTGACCCAAGCTGCTGTGGCGTGGTGTTTGCTGAAATGGGAGGGATGCTCTGAGCAGGGCACAGCAGCCCAGGGTGTGCCCTGCAGGAGTGCTGTGGTGATGGGCAGCTTTGCTGACACCGTCTGCAGGGAAGTGAGCCCCTGCAGCTGCAGCCCCACAGGTACTGAACTCCTCTTCAACCCTCGGCAGGGATGCCCCATTCTGACTCTCCAGAGAAACAAAAATAAAGAAATTTGTTGCCTCTTAAGAGATCTTCCTTTTAAATATATTTTAATTCAGTTTGGGAAAGCTTGACCTAATACTTCTGATTTTGTGGGTTTAAATTACTTCCATTTCCAAACCAATTACACGACTTCCTCAATAAGCAAGAAATGTATTAATCTATTTTTAAGGAGTGAGCTTTGTGTATTTTAACTTTTCATTCTACATCCTCTTTCACACCAGTAGAGAGTATCATAGTGTAGCCCCTTCCCTGCTTGTTCAAGCACCAATTAGAAATGCAGTATGCATGCACATATTGACAAACACCCCATAAATACAGAAGACATGAAAATAGTGTTTAAGTACTTCTCCCATTCACAAGCTTTTTTGGCAGCATAAGCCAGCAACCTCAATGCACCCATCATCAAATGAGTGAACTCGCCAGGGATGCATTTCTCTTGCCTGTCACACAAAATGGAGATACTCTCCAGGCCACAAGCTTCCAGCAGGACCTGCTTCACTGACAGAGAGCAACAGCTCCTCTAAAGCTATCACAAAGAGGATTTACACCTCTGGAAAGGAACTTTACTTTCTCCTGGGGATACTTGTTTCAGAAGTGTCACAGAGAGTGACATTTAAAATCATGATGCTCATATACATATAGAAAAAGGCTTACATTGAGATTTAGCATGATTTCAGGAAGGGAGCCCTATATAACAGGAGTACAAGTCCCACATTTTCTAACAGAGACCTTAAAAAATAGATTCAATGGCAATTACAATATTCCTATCCCAAATAGGAGCTAAGACTTTATCTCACCTTACACTGGCATGTACTGTTTGTAGGCCTTACATTTCAATAAAAGGAAGCAAGTGCTTTTAACAGCACACTACAGAGGATACAATCTACAGGAAGGCTATTATACCTCAATAAATATTTGCTGACTAAATGTACTATTTCAATTAACATAACCCTTACTGAAATCAAAAAGGGTACTGAAATTTAACTAAATTTTAAGAAAACTACTGAGTAGTAACAGCTGTAAGGTATCTCATGTAAAAAAACCATGTATATTTCTATTTCTATTTCAATAACACTAGTGCAAAATCCTCCATATATGTTGCAGGTGAGGAGGAACCTTTTGTGATTCCAGTGCAAAACCACACGAATCTGTCCAGGCTGATGCTCTCCTCAGAGGTGTGGCAATACACAAAGCCCATGACTGCCACACACACACACACACACACACACACACGTGCCTGAATGATGCCCTGAAAGCACAGCTGCTGATGCCTGCAGTCCTGCCCTTGCAGCCCAGGCACCCACCATGCCCTCATGTGAAAGCTGGTGGTCTACACAGTGGAGCAGGTGAAGGCTCCTATATTACTAATTTTCTGAGTATTGCCAGCCCACAGGATTGTGTTCCCTTTCTTCCATAATCTGTAAGACAAAACATCACCACCACAGGAGACATGAGAAAGTGTTAGGATTAAACTGGTGACACAGGTCCTGGCAAAGAGCTCCTAGAGATGCCTGGGAAAACACTGAGTCAATGTCCCATCCATACTCAAACCTCCATTTCCCAAGCTCCTGATGTGCAGCAGTGCTCAACATACACCTGCAAATGGAAGCTCCAAGAGATCTGAAATACTAAGGAATGCCACAGACCCTTCTTTTCTTAAAAAAAAAAAAAAAAAAAAAAAAACT
>VXAC01006626.1:376135-411282 GCA_013399225.1 Rhipidura dahli | reverse complement strand
AAAAAAAAAAATCTGTATTTCAGCTCAGCTATTTCATAATTATTAGAAGTACTTTAAGAATATTCCTTATTAAGGACATATGCCATAATTTTTCACCTTTACCATATGATAACATCTGTTTTCCTCACATGGTGCTGTAAAAAAGCCTATGGCAGTTGTGAAGCACTGAGCCATCACAGTTATTTTCTTTTCACTGTGTTATGGTAACATGGAATCAGAACGATAGAATGGCCTGGGTTGGAAGGGACCTTAAAGATGATCTAGTTCTATCCTCCTGCCATGTGCAGGGACACCTTTCACTACACCAGGCTGCTCAGAGCCCCATCCAACACAGCCTTGGACACTTCCAGGGATGGGACATCCACAACTTCTCTAGGCAACCTGTTTCACAGTCTCACCACACCCTCACAAGAAAGAATTTTTTCCCGATATCTAATCTAAACTTACTGTCTTCCAGTCTGAAGCCATTCCCCCTGGTCCTGTCACTACATGCTCTTGTAAAAAATCCCTCTCCAACTTTTTTGCAGGTTCCCTTAAGGTACTGGAATGTCAGAGTTAAGTCACCCTGAAGCCTTCCTTCTCTTTTACAGGCTGTACAATCCCAATTCTCTCAGCTTCTCCTCCTAGGAAAGGTGCTTCATATCCCTAATCAACTTGCTAGCCTTCCTCTGGATTCACTGCAACAGGTCCATGTCCTTTTTGTGCTGGGGACCTCATCTAGCAGTCCCAGGCAGGGCAGAAGTACACTGGAGGCTGTGCTCAGCGAGAACAAAATAGATAATTCTTGCCTGGAAAGCCACCTTTAAATATTAAAAAAAAAGTCCGAGAAGTGGGTATGGATTGTTGACAAGGAAGTAGAAGGAAACAAAGAGACCACATCAGTCAACAGAAGAGGCAGTGGCTGTAACACATCAATAACCTACTTTTGTTTTTTTTGCAGGGATTATGGCAGATGAGACTCTAAGAAGGGATTTAAAAGGAGAAAATGAGGTTAAGTGTGTTGATGTCTGTCCACAGCTCATCCTTAACTTCAGCACAGCAATGAATAAAGCCTGCAGATGCTGTTTTGACTACACAGCAGGTCAGTGACAAAGCTGGTATTGCAAATGAACTGGAGGGCTGTGTGGATGGATGGGCCAGAAGGGCTTTGGATATAAAATCAGACTCTTTCTCTCATAATAATGGTAGAAAGAAGTACATGAACATTACAGAAACACAAGAAAACAAATTTCTTTTAATAGCAGGTTTGAACAAGGTAAAAGCTACACAAGCTATACGTGGACCGTGCTTGACAGTGGACTGAAGGATGGCATTGCTTCATGGCCACAGGCAACCCCAGGGCTGGCTGCTAGACATGTCTCAGTCACAGACATCTCTGGAGGAAGAAGCACACCTTATTCAACAACTTTCATGGCTCATTTTTTAAGATCAGGACATCATTAACTGTGTTGGTTGTTATAAGGAGTTACTATCTTTAGTGACTCCTAACATATCTGTACACAACAGTTGGAAACTTCTGCATTCCATAACTGATTGTGTCTTTTACAAATTGATTTACAAATGTACTTGCTGTTCAATTCTGCTGGAAAATATTCAAGGCAGTATTTTTTATGTCATCTCCTTAGCTGAGCTATTTACCACGTTGGAAGAGCAGTGGCTAAGGGGCCCATTTGAGATCAGCAGCAAACCTGAGTCTTAAAACACATTCGCCTCTCAGTAGACATAGTCTCAACAGCAGTGCAGCCTTTTATCCCACTGACCCATGAGATGGACTAGTGTTTGCCATCCCCTTACTAAGCCTCTGAAAATACCTGTCTGTTTGGTAAGGCTAGGTGTTTTGCCAAAGATATGTTGACATTAGGTAAATTATTGAAACAAGAAGGTAAAAAGTAGAAAATGGCAACGGACATCATCTCCCCATACAAGACCTTTTTAACAGTGGTTTACAAATCAACCACTTTTCATCAAAGGTTCCAACAAAGCATCAGAAGAAAGCAATTTTAGGAACACAACAATATCACAAAGTTAAGAAAATTCTTTCTGCTGTGCTGCACTGTATTAATGCAAACCTTAGGAACAAAATGCCTGTTTAAAATGTGGACCATCCTTGATTATTTTGCTTAGTGCTCTTCACCGTGTCATTTAAAAACCAGTAAGAATCAACATCTGTAGGAAAGCCAGGAGACAGCATACTAGCTAGCTACATATAGTGCCACAAATCACTATAGATTGGAAAAGCACATCAGCTGGAGTCCAGCATCCTGAAAACACAAATACTGTGTCATGTCCAGTCTTCCATCCGTTGTGAGGGATTCCACCAAGCAGAGGCTGGCTCAGGGAGACCAGCAGTGCTTCCCAGGCTCTGCTGGACACAGGGATAACATCCCCACTGACTCCACGGGAGATGCTGTGCTCACATGAAGCCCCAGCTGCTCAGAAGGGAACCTAACATGTGTGTGTCAGCCTGAAACTTAACTCCACCCCACAACTTGGGTTCTTACGCTTTAAAAAAAACCTGCAAGGTTTTTTTGAGACACAACTCACTGTACAATAAAATAAGCCTGCAAAATATGTTAAATGAGCCATGTCCTAAGAGTAGCCACTTCCCTGCATTGACAAGAGCAGGACCTTGGGTGAACAGCTCTGGTGCACACATCCTCTGCCTGAGTGTCCTGAAGAGCACTCCAGGCCAGTGAAGCAGAAAACACATGTATTCCTGTTTCAGTGCTTTATCTGGGGTGGGCTCTCTGCTGCTGTCAAAAGCCAAGAGTTATGTTTCTGACAGCAGTAAGGACAGGACTAAAATGAGAAAAGAATTCAGAGAGGCAGAGAAATGCAGCTGAGCTTTTGATGAACAAACCTCATTAATGGACTGGCTACCAGCTATCCAAATAGATTAAAAGAATTATTATTACAGCTGTAGTTTAACAGTTTGGAAAAGTGACATTTAAAAGTCACTATATAACACTGTCACCTGTAACGCTATGCCGTAAATTTTGTTATTTAAAACCTACTTGTAAATACACAGCAACTCTTGCAATTATTGGCACCATTCAAAAGTACTGGCAAGAGCAAATAAAAATGTATCCATTTGGGGGAAATTAAGCATTCTTAAGAATTCATGTTCTCATCAGATAGCAAGCATTAAAAACATGCCCATTGCAATGTGTACAATAGCCCAGAAAAACGTTGGGTATACTTTCTTCAGATAGAGTCACCTGAAATTAGGTTTTCAAATCCATGCAAGACAGGCATAGTAGAACACTGTAGTGCTTTCCCAATGCCAGAACACTATATCTGAAAGTTCATATATTTGATTTCCTAGAAGATATCACTTTTGCCTTCTTTTAAAAACCATACCATTTTCCAGGGAAAAAACACAAATGTGTGCATGTTTCATGCACTCTTACTTGTCCCGGATGGATGCAGATTATGCTGTCCCAGTTGAGTGATGTAAAATTGCATTTATTGTGATTCTTCAAGACTGAAGAGCTCAAAGCCTTCCCTGGGGAAAACAACTCTAAGGTGTTCTACAGACCAATTTAAGGAAAACATGTGAACTTCTTAGCTTCACAAGGTTAATGCGTGACTTGGTTTCACTGTAAGTAACACAACCTTCTTACTAACCAAGAGAAAGGCAATAATTTTCATGTCTATAGAACAGAAATGAATTTTCTTACATTTCCCCTCACCCCTCAAAATATGCAAAGCTGATTTTGAAATTCCCAGTTCAATATATATCAAAGAAGAAAAAGGTTCAAAGTCAAGTCCTAGAAAGTCAAGAAATGCCAGAACAAATTTAGTTCAGCTCCCTTGTGCTTATACATCAAAATGAAATATTTAATTACACAATGACATGCTATCTTTTGACTGCATTACCTGTGTTTTAAAGAACAAGAAACAAATTCCATAGTGGCCTGACTGGACCAGATGTTTAGATGCTCATCGCATTTCAAATATAATACTTCAGTAGTTATTTATCTTATTGAGAGAGGTGTAAGGTCAGATTAAAATTTTCCTAAGATAACCTGACTGTTAGATTTTTTTTTTTTAGTAGTAAAAACATTACTGAAAATAAAATATATCTTCCACCAGCAAATACTGCTTGATAGTATGCTGTGATCTAGTTTTGAATGAACAAAACCAGAACAAATCTCATTTGGCCTGATACATTTTTTCAAACAGGTCTGTCACAATGACTAACTTATCAAAATATTTCAACTTGCTTTCTAAAAATACCGGCTATTTATTATTTTACTCTGCTGTACAGACATCAGTCTAACACTCAATTAGATTAAGTGGCAATGATTCATGCACATTTTAGGAATGTCTTGGCTCTCTGAACAACGCTGGGGTTCTAAATCTTTATTGACAGAAATATCTTACTTCCAACAGAAATTTACATACAAATGTGCAAATCAGGGCTAGAGCAGCAAGCCTGTGTTATGGCTAAGAGGTGTCTGGGCTTGGCTAGCTGCCTTCAGTGCCTACTTCCATCTTGGCTTGGATAATTGAAATAAAGATGAATGAAAATTTAGGCCTGCAGTTTTAATAGTAACTATTTGTTATTTAAATTTCCTGTTCCACACTAAATGATTGCAAGAATGTGTGCTCAGAATGAAAAGGCTGCTCTTTAGCATCAGCACATTGATTTCTTGGGGTCCTTGCAAAGCTTTTCACATTGTTTCTGCACTACAGCTCTACACCCCTCTAACTGCCTGTCAGACATCATTTCTGCCTTATGAATAAATAATATGATGCCCAGGGAAAACGTTGGGCTAAGACAAAAAAATCAATATGTGTCTAGCACATATTAGGCACTTGTTCAGCTGAAATCTGTCTCAAATATGTGGAGTAATTTTAATAACAAAACAAATTCTTTCTACACTGAGCTTAAAAGAGGGTTATTAAGAAAGCACTACCACTATATCACCACGTATCCTATTTGAAGATTGATAACATTATTCTCCTAAAATGTGAATAAATGTTCTGATGGCAAAGTATGTGGTGATTATTTGTCCACAAATTCCAAATTTTCATGCTACAGAGAAATGGTAACAAGTGATTTTTTATTCTGTTCCTCTTGGAGTGGTGCTGGCGCACATCTGCATAGTAAAGCTGTTATTACAACTGACTGGTTTGTTATTTTAAAAACATCTCCCAGAAATTGCCTTTTTTTTTTTTTTCCAGAGGACCCCGGATCAAAAGTGAAACAAAAGCAGGGTAAATTAATCATTCATGCAGCTCTGTAATCGTCTTAGTCGTTCCTGCAACGTAAGCCCATTTTTGCAGTTGGCGCAGTTCCTGGCTCAGTCCCCACCATGCCCAGATGCAAACCCGTCACAGAACGTTTGAATTGCTCCAGTTCTACAGGACCTGTCTAAATAAACAGGCCTAACTCCTGTCACAGGGCAGTTCTTAAATTCCTTTGTACCATGCCCAAGAGGGGCTGGTTATGTTAATTGTACCATACAGCAAGCAGCATTGTAGGAACTGCTGCTCACTTGCTCTCCCACAGCTTATTGAAGGTGAACAAGCTCGACTCCTACACCTCCTTCCTTCCATGGGTCCTTCAGCACCAGGAAAGCTCAGGCTGTGCCAGGCAGCAGGACTCAGCCCCTGCTGACAGCACATCAGCCCCCCTCCCCTTCACTGATGGCCAGCAGGGCTGAAGTCTCACCCATCCTTGCCTCCTCAAAAACATTCCCTTCCCACCGTGTTCCTTGAAAACACAGATCTCATGCTGGAGTTTTCCAATGAGGAGATGGACAGGTTATTCTGGGATAAGGAGCAAGCTGCCAGCGCTCCTAGGAGCCCTTGTGAAAGCCACAGGCAGCCCAGGTTCAGCAGCACAGCCAGGCAAACCGAGAAAACAAAGAGGTAAAGACAAATTAGCAAGACGCAGTCAGACCCTTGGATGACCTCTGAGATCCCCGGTCCCTCTGAGCCACCAACATTCAGCTCGGGGACACTGCTCTCAAAGGGGGTTTTTTCACCCCCTGCTGTTATGCAGACCTTTTAGTGCAGATCCTCCCCGTGGGAGTTTGCTGACAAGGGGGCTCCTCCTGTTACATTCAGTATAATGAAAAGCACAAACTTCATCTATTTATGAGCCTTTCAGACTGAGGAGCTGCAGCTGAGTGCCCTTGCCTGGGGGTGCTTGCTCCTGCAGGAGAGCCGGCCCTCTGGAAGGGCAGCCTAAAGAAAGCAGAGGGAAAACCTGACATCTCAGGAAAAGAAACCTGTGGACGTGCAGAAGCTACTACTCATGGTGGCAGAGCTACAAGGTATCGTGAGGCTCAACACCAGCCAACATGGTGGAGCCCATTAACACCAGGACTGATAGAAAATGCTTTGGCCAACTCAGAGAAAGTGAAATGATAAAGACAAGAAGAAGGGACATCGTGTCCCCCTTCTAAGACCAAAAAAAAAAAAAAAAAAGTAAAAAGGTGCAAACAAAACCCCCCCAACAAACTCAACCTAAAACCAGCCCATTAACAAACAAATATCCCTCACACCCACTCCACAATACCCCACAGGCTTCTCCCTGAGGAGAAGCCTTAGGCTGAAGCCTGTATGGATTTCTATTCATTCTAGTCCCTGGATGCTTGCAGCAAAACAGCCAGAAAGGAAACTGAAAGCAGAACAGTGATTTCCAACAGAGGGAGGTTGTCAGCTCTAAGCACC
Organism: Rhipidura dahli; assembly: GCA_013399225.1. NCBI lineage: Eukaryota > Metazoa > Chordata > Aves > Passeriformes > Rhipiduridae > Rhipidura > Rhipidura dahli. The sequence continues at coordinate 404,595 of VXAC01006626.1, read as the reverse complement.
AAACCATGTACTCTGTGCAAAGTCACTCTGAGAGAAGTGCCCCTTCATCCCTTGCTGCCTTTCTGGCGAGGGGCACAGCCAGGTCCCATGCCAGCAAGCCCTCTCCAGCTGGCCCCTGGCTCACACATCTTCCTTCAGCCACTGGCCTTGCACCTCTGCCATGCCAGCACCAGGCCAGACAACCCCGAGCAGAGACACTGGGAACACGGGCAGTCCAGCGTGATGCTCAGCTGTGGCCACCACACATGTGAAACAAACCAGTCCTGCATGGTCTTTGCAAGAGGTAAGTGACAGGGGATGACCTGCAAGCACCTCTGCTGTCCTGCAATGGAGACCTAACCAAGAGACCCCCACCCTGCTCTTCACCCCTCACATGTCCCTCACCCCACCTACCACAGGCTGTGTATTCTTGATACCATTCCTGTGCCTCTACAAAAATGACTGCACAACATGTATTTCTGCCAGCCCCAGGAGACAGGACCACTTGACCTTGGACACTTGACACATGACAACTCTATCTGCACTCTCTTATACTTTCGATACTATTTGAATTAATAATTACACCTCCTAAAACTGACACTGGCTGTAACCTCTCGATGCTGCCTTTGAAAGCCACAGGAACCTCAGGGAGGAGCCTCTCAGTGAAACACCAGACCTGTCTGTGTGTGGAGTGCCTGGAGATGTGGCTCCTGATGGGCTGAGCAAAGTCTTCAGTTCAGCGACCTCCTTTGTCACCTGTCACACCCACCTTTCCCACCTCCATCTGAAGGTACTCCAAACCACACCCATCAAGTGACCCATGGAAGGGTCATTTGTTTTTTTAACACAGCCCAAGATCTGCCAAGCTGAAGACTGACACTATTTCAGCACCAACACAGCTGGTTGAAAAAGGATCCCGTCCTTACCTTCCAGCCTTGCTCACAGACAAACAGCTGCTTCTGGGCTGAACTATAAATCAGAGAAGTACATCCAGATTTCTGAAAGACCCTAGAACCCAAATAGAACTTTTTTTTTTTTTTTCAGCTCTAAGGTTCCCAGCTTTTAGCTAAAATGATAATGCTCTGGACCTACAGTTGCCCTCAGATGGCACTGTGTTGCTGTCTAATGCTGATGGAGGATTATATGGCATGATAGTATCTGTTCACAAGTTCTGATTTCCTGTGCAAGCATTGAGATTATGCAGGTCCGTCAGACACGCTTCGGAGTCATCAACACATTTTTATTGCAAACAGAATTTCCAAAATGATGAGTTACTCAACAGAGAAGGGAGAGAGAAAACCCTCAATTTTCAGATGTGTTTCATTTCCTGATCTGAGTATCTTTCACTGAAAATGAGAGTTCAGAAGTAAAACGCTTCATCTTTGACAGATCTAAAGACAACTACCACAGACCTCTAGCTTCCACAGAAGCATGACTGATAATAAATTGATTTTACATTAATTTTATCTCTAAGGTGTCTGTACAAGCTCATGGATTTCTATGCTCATTTTAAAGACAACTATTCCCAAGAACCAATGATTCTATGACCCATATTTATGTTGTATGTATTTATGCCTTTCTCATGAGCTCAAAATCTGGGACTGAAGCATTTCTGTCCTACATAGAGGTAACAAAAAGAGACAGAGAAGGAGAGTATTCACACAAAGTCATACAACCAGACACTGTAGCTTAGGAGGTACCTGGTCAGACAAGTTGTGGCAACCAAGTGTGTTATCAGAGAAGTGCTCTCTGCTTTGCAAAGGAAAAGTTAAACCTGCCAAGGGTTAAAAAAGGTAAGCTTGCCTGAACAATCCAGCTTTCCTTTAGGTAAAGCTAGGAACATGCAGCAGGTCAGTTGTCACTGTGGGGTTACCCTGAAAGGTTTTGTTTGCAATAGTACCGATATGCAGTAAGTAAAGACCACCAGCTTGGTATGCAACAGCAAAGCACTGATTCCTTGCAATGTTTCAAGGCTCTTACTGCAGGAAGAAAGGGACTTGAAATCTTCCCATTTCTCAACTCAGGCACAAACTGTGTGTATTACATACAATCAAGTCAAGTCCAGCCTTGTACCGTATTATCACTTACTAGTAACAGCCACCCAGATAGGGCTGGGACACTTGGAATTAAAATTAACTTCAGTGCTTGAAATTTACCCTTTGGCAGGTGCTGGGAGACATTATTTAAGAGGCAATCCAATATCAATTCGGTGTCACTCCAATCTCATCAGACCTCCAGTAAATGAATGTAAGCAGCCAGTCTGCCTGCTGAAGGTTGGTCTCCATGCATGGGTACCAGCTCTGCTCTGCAGACTGCATGCCCACACCAGCTTCCTAACCACAACATTCTCTTCTGCACCCAGCACAGTGGGAGAGCTTTGCAACTCGAGCATGAAATATGAACCCCCAGCAGTCTATTTTGTTCAGTTGCTGTCCACACCCATGGTGACCTCATTAGCTGTGCTTTCAAACAGGCTTTGAGACCAGCAAATTGATATATAGATCTGCAGCATCTACCACAACTGCAACAGCAGAAACAGCTTTTATCAACTTGGCAAAGCGAGCTAAGACTGTCATTTCCAATGAGTTGGTCATCACTTTGCTTGACCAAAACATTTACACTGACCAAAGCCACCTTCCTGGGGCAGGAAAGCCTGTGTCAGCACTGCAGGACACGTGGTGCTTCTCATACAGCTCCAGCAAGAAAACCAGCTAAAAGTCTGGGATGCTGAGGGGTAAGGAACAACTTTCTGAATGACCACAGAAAAGCCCACATTCAACAGATTTTACCTTTTGGCTGGGACTGGTATTGCTGCTTCTTAACACACAAAAACAAGAGGTGCATTTTCAAATTGTATCACAACTTTGTTTTATACACACACACTGGCAATCTCACACAGCTCACCATGGATCACTAAGCTGTAAGCAGCAGTTTCTGTAAAAGCTACTTGTAACATTGCTGCTAACCAGTTTAGTCACTTTGCACTGGCACCTTCATAAATTACAGGGGTCTTCAGAAAATGAGTTAAAGCCAAGCTGACAACCACAGGAAACAGAAAGCAGTTGCAGAAACAGTTACCTTGTAGTCTTTGTAGGGCTTGATGTTCAAGTAAGATACAGTATGGACAAACGTTTCCTCCTAGGCAGAAAAAAAAAAAAAATCACAAGTCAAAATTCAATTATGCCACACTTTAAGAATATGAAAACATACATTACATTGTCTGGTTCATCAAATTTAAAATCATATCCAGAGAAAAGCACCTTAGGAAAAGGTTTTCTTACTATATTTAAAATACGCAAGAGTAACTAATACAGTCTTCAAATTCCCTTTTATAATTTTTGTCTGTAAACTATCTTTTGGCTTTTAAAGATCTGATAAAATTAGGCTGAGAATTAGGCCATTTTTATTTTCTTATGTATGCCATGTTGCCAGTAATAGAGATTTCATAGACCAAATCAGAATTAAAGGCTCCTATATGTAAAGTTGGGGTAGTTTGTACTCATACAGTGAGTACAAACCTCTCATACCTTCAGAGAGATTTCTGTAACTGTTTGGGTTTGATAAGTAGAAACTCCCTGTCACTTAGCAATTGAATTGGTTTAATATCTAAAGAAAGAGCAGCATCCAGGTCAGTGATGAGAGATCTACCAGAAACAGAGAGAGGTAAAGTGGTTGCAGATTTTCCCTTGGCACCAGCCTTGGAACACCTACTTTTGTTTATGGGATAACAGGGGGCCATATGGTGGCAATTTGTCCTGCAATGCCTATATAGTAAAAATTACTAACTTCGGACTTTGTTTTTTCCCCACTGCCTACATGAAAAATTAACTAACTTGGTTTGTAAATTGACTTAGCTAGAAGAAAGTACATTCCATTCCCTGGACATTCATTTCAGATTTACAGAGTCTTACACTGTTACCTTTGTAGGGGAGCAGCTCACTAGGGTATTTAAGAATGGTTTAAACCAAAGTTAGAGCAATAAATAAATTAGGCTCTGCAATACTAACCTGTAAGATTAGGAAACATAATTAACATCAAAGTAAGGAGAAAAAGATATAAAACAGACTATTCCTGAAAGAATATCCCATTTCTTCTACACCATTAATTTTCAGAAGAGACTCAAGTTACTAAAGCAGCTTATGAAATCAGAGATACTGTCAGGCTATCTGCTTGTTCAGACCACAGAAGGATATATCGATTCAATTACTTTCTTTTGATGTAAATCCAAATTAAAATCATTATAAGCACGTATTACAACTCAAACTTCACTCACAAAGAATTCCTTTTTCTTTTCAGTAATCATTAACCAGTTGCTTTACTCATTCATACCCATGTGTGTTTGTCTCACCCCCCCACCTTGCTGGTGTACTCTACTAAAAATAAAGCAGTGCATGCTCCTGGAGAACTGTTGCTTAGCTACATTCTCAATTATCACAATGCTGGCCTTACTCATTCAGTGGCAAGGTCAAAGCAATTGTTTCTTTACTTTAATGATGAAGTATCCTGTTTATAAAAATCTTAGATATCTGTTTCCTACTTGGTAAAATATTGCACATTTCAGTCAATCATTGCTGGCAAGTCCCCAGAGAGACACAGTGTGAGAACATAACCAGCAGTGTTCATTTTTGCCCTTTACAGAGGGGGGGTGTTTTTCCCCAATCCCACCCCGAATGTCAACTACCTCACGCTGATACACAGGCAACCAATTATACCAACATTTGTTTTCTTTCTCTGCTGTGGCCAGGCAAATATGGCAGAAATGCAGTAGTTGTATATTTATTATTTTTCCCCCCATCAAATTACAAGCATAAGTAAAGTGGCAATTTTTAATTAGCATGTACCTATGGTCAGTGCTGTGGGAAAGCTAAAGAAAGGAAGGAATTTCCCCATCACTTTTAAACACAAGAACTTTTTGGTTTTTCTTTGCCTTTGAGGGCAGGTGTTCAGCTGCAAAGACTGCAATTCTCCCCAGGCTAGTCCGGGCTGCTGAATATTTCATAGCCCCTGAGAAATGCAGCTGTAATCAACTTGCAAATAATGAAATGGGCAGCAATAATAGAGCAGAGGTAAAGTGCACCATTAGAAAGCATCAGTGCTTTGACTGCTGCTGCAGTCTTGCTGTACCAATTTATGATGTTATTTGATAAAATAATAATGCTATCAACTATGAAACAAAAATTAATGTTATGCCAAAAAAAAAAAAAAATCAAAGCGTCTCAGGTGGCCAACATGAATAGCAAACAGAAAACACTCAAAGTGTGCTAAAGGAGTCACATTCAAGACTGAAACTCCATTAAATGTATTAATCACATGCCAATTACACACAGCCATGTTAGAGTATTAAAATAGAAAAGTAAATTTACAGAAGCTACTTAACTCAGGAAAAGTTACATAAATACTAAAATAAAACAGAGAAAACATTTATGAAATAATAAACATGTTCAACTTAATCATATCTTGTAGAGTAACTCATCTGCTGTCTTAACTTTTTTGTAACAGGATCTTGAGGTTTGACATTCAGAACTTCAAGAGTTTACGGTGTCCCACCTCTATTGTCTGGTGCTGGTAAACACCAAAAGACAGCAAAAAACAGCAGTGGCATTACTATAACAGCATTTCCTGAAGATATGATGTGAGCTAAGATTAAAAGTTCATCCTGAAAAACAGGGTCAAGCAAGTAGTAGTGATACAGGTTGTAACTGGGTGGATACCAAGATGTATCTGTGAAGTATGCAGGGAGGCTCCACAGAAAGTCGTTCTTCACCTCATTTCAGAAACCCAGCCCAAAAACCTGACTGTTCCTGATCTGTCCCAAGTTTCTGAGGAACAAAGCACAGACTGCTTGTACAAACATAAGTTAATGACACCAGCAAGGCTACAGAGATTATCTGGAAAAAGGGGCAAGTTCATACACCAGTGATCCACACGGATGGACAGTGAGACAACTCACCTGAGTATTTTCTACCAAGAAGAAGATCTCTAAACATCTTTATAAATTTGGATGGAGGGTGTGACTTAGACACAACCTGTCTACCCTGATCTGCATGGATAGGTTAGGAAATGTGTTTCTTACACGTAGGAAAGGGCTCAAAGGACCTCCTTCAGAGCAAAAGGAGTGGTGACTGAGGTTAAGTATGGTCTCAGGCATGGTTTTTGCTAACCTCATGCTCTGCCATCTATCATTAGCACAGGTGAATTCTACTGCCAGTATCCAGACTGTAAAATATTAGAACAGAACTGAGTATTTCAATTGAGAGGACCTACAGTGATCACCGAGTCCGTCTGCCTGACCAGTTCAGGGCTGACTAACAGTTAAGGGCATTGTCCAAGTGTCTCCTAGACACTGACAGGCCTGGGGCATCAACCACCTCCCTAGGAAGCCTGTTCCAGTCTTTGACCACCCTCTTGGTAAAGAAAGGCTTCCTATTACCCAGTCTGATCCTCCCTTGAGACAGCTTTGAACCATTTCCCATGTATTCTATAAATGAACACGAGGGAGAAGAAGTCACACTTCTCCTTCTCCACTTCCCCTGCTCAGGAAGTTGTAGAGAGCAGTGAGGTTGCCCCGTAGCCTCCTTTTCTCCAAACCAGACAAACCCAAAGTCCTTAGCTGCTCCTCATGGCACATTCCTTCCAGCCTTTTTACCAGCAAACAGCTGGTGGAAAAGCTGTATTTCAAGTAATTTTGTAATGTGCAGCTGTGGGGAAAAGAAAAGCAGCTGAGAAACAAGCAGAGGCTAAAGAATAAACACAGTGCTCCAGTCTTGGCTGCTGGAAACAGCAATCTCCCAGCAGAGCCATGCAGCAGGTGGCTGGCTGCTCCCCCTATGGACCAGAACATGCTCCAGTGCAGAAAAGGGCAGACGCTGTCTTCCCCAGCCCGCATTTCCCCAGGTGCCACAGGACACCCTGCTGAACCACAACTGCCATGGGTGCACAGCCCATTCTCATCCTCCCTCCAAGCAAGGTTTGACACTCAGAGCTGCCTCCCGAGAGGCACACACAAGTAAGGTGCCCTAGCTGTAGGCAATTCACAGAAGGCTGGCTGTGCCTCCGTTAGTTAACTCCTGATACTCACAAGAATATGCTGAATGCAATTCCTAGAAGTTAAAGGAAGGATGCAGGACATGCTGGTAGGTTCACATGCAGCACAGCACATTGCAAAGAGAAGTCTTGATGGAGGTGTGAAGTTGCACAAACACCTGTGCAAGCAGATATCTAACAGCAGTGGGAAACAAAAATTGCTAAATGCTTTGAGATAGAATCTCTCCATGCAGAAAGTTTTCAATTTGTGTCAGTCTAATCATCTTTTACATGTTTCAAAAGTAATTCATAGGAACTCAAAGAATCCAAGATGATTGTGAAGGAAATAAAATTGAAAAACACACTCTCTTCCCTCGGTCTCTTTGTATTTGCTATGTTCTGTACAAGGATATGCTGCTATTTTCATTTCTTTCCTCACCAGCAACAGATACAGATTGTGGACAGGCTCAGTACTGCCAGAGAAAATGTGGTGTACACATGTTCAGTGCAGCAGGGGGAAAAGAGCTCTCTCTGACATCCCAAAAACACATCACCTGTCACTCTGAAAGGAAATGGTGTCTCTGGGTGATACTGCACTGGCGTAATTCCCATGCTTCGATAATTAAAGTACTCCTCCTAATGTTATCTCCCATCTGCTGGAGAAGAGATCACACAGACAGACCTTCCAGCCACACAGAGCCACCAAAAATTCTCTTCAGCTATCAGAAAGCTCAGACATAACTAAGATACCCTCATTCATATTCTCCTACACTCCCTCCTGCAAATACCCGAAGATAAATTACTCAGACAAACTCCGATTTGGACTTTAAATGTCACAGGCAAATCTTATGTAGCTCATTTTTCCTTTCACTTTTTTCCCCAGGATGAAAGAATTATTATTAACTACCTAGGGATCACGTCTTCACTCTGCTGTGAAAAAGTACATGATAGACAGAGACAGACATTGAATGATACAAGGCTGGTGGAACTGCTCTACCAGTTTATCCATTCAAAATTCAAATATCCATTTCAATAGCTGTGTATTTTCTGTCATATCCCCTTCCAGAGGATATGATTCTCTCAATCCTCTTCCAGATATCAGCATCCCAGTCTGGCCCTTCTATAAAACTGTAAGACTGGGGTGATACAGGCAGCTGTAATTTGCGAGGTGTCTTATTCTTTTGATTTACATCTACAGAACTAGTCTTAGAGGAAGGATGATTAGGAGATAAACACACACACATGCAGTCCTACCATCAAAGGACTCACAAACCATGTCCAGCTCCTAAGTGGGGCTCTCACTCCTCAACTAACACTTATAAAGCAGCAAGGCAGGCAGCATTTCACTGCTCATGTGTCACCTCCTCCTTGGGAAGCTGACTACTGGGAGCCCTGTAAAATTTGCAGGATCACATTAAATCTTTCCAAGACTATGTATTTGCCAATATGTTGTGAAAAAGGACTTTGAACACATTGAAAGTCAAATTGGCATTTTGTGATGATAACTTACAGGAGGTGAGGCTAGCAGTGGTGCTGCCTGTTACAGCTGCTGGCCTTGATGCTAAATGTAATTTAACTTAATGCTAATTTAGCTTAATGCTAATTTCAATTGTTAAAAAATGCAGCTTAATGCTAAATGTAATTTTGGGTATCTCCACTAAAACAATGCATATGTTTCTGAAAATAAAAAGCCAAAGAAAAGCACTTTTCACTGCACAAATTAAAAGGTCTTGGCATCCTTTTTCTTTGAGAAGCTCAAGTATCTCTACTCTTTGAAGACATGATGAAAGAGGGCAAGAGAGTAAGGAGGAAAGACCATGAGAGTCAGTCAATCTAGGCAATATTCAAGGAGAAAAAAATGGGTGAAAAAGGAGAGTGAAATCAGGAGTTATCTGAATGAGAATGGGGGAGCTGAGACCCATCCAACAGGCAGCTGGTACAAGGGGAGACTGGCACTGGCTGGGCAAAGACAGGAGGACACAGAGCTAAGGAGGAAACAGCACAGACCTGGAAGGCTGGATGGGAGACTGGCAACAATGAGGTGTCAAATGAACGACAGGAAAGTAATGTAAGGCCTTTGGGACAAAAAGTGAACACATACAACAGATTGTTAAGATGGGAAGAGAGCCTGCAGGGAGAAATAGGAGAGCTGTGTGAGGACAACGTGCAAGAATAAGGCTTAGGAGAAGACAAGCAACACATGAGTAGAAAGAAACAGGTCTAAGTCAAAAGCAGAAGGTCAGAAGAGACCATCTTTTGGCAGAACTAGACAAAAGAGTCTGTATCACTAAAACATATTCCTCTCCAGAGCCAGGCCCGTGACTGGGTGCATCTATGCAGCCACAGTAACACAGACTTTAGGTACAACTGGGCTAGAACATATTTTTGCTTTACCTCATTTCTCATCTCTGCTGGCACGAATAGCACAGAGCAATAAAATGAACAGATATTGCAGGATAGTTCTTTCAAAATGTGAAATGGTAACACTCTGTCCCTGTTAAGGATGTGACACCAATCTACACGAGCTATGCATTTTGTTCAAACTGACTTCTTTAAATATGCCAGTGGCTCAAGGGTCTGCCATAGGGCCCTTACTGTCAGTGGAAAACCAGGCTGGCCTGCCCTGTGATCACTCATACCCAGCATCAGCAGGAGGCTGTGAGGAGCCAGCTACAGCTCAGCAGGGCACTGATAACTCCCATCCTTGAAGTGCCTCCAGCATAGTTAGTGCTTTCCAAGTACAACCACAGGGTTGGGGGAGAAAAAAAATGACCCTCTGCTTCTGCTAGAGGAGACAGGGGCACAGCTGGCATACTGCATGAGATGGGTGGCCAGATCTTTTTAGTGCTTGTGATGGAAGGAGAAAAAACACTCACCTAAGTAAACAAATGCCTAAAATTTGCCAGAAATATTCAGGTGCTCTTTTCACTACAGCTCTTCCCAGATTTCTAGAGGCTGGCAAGCAAAGCAGGGGTGTAGGGGGCTCCCTTAGAACCCCACATCCATACACTATTCCTGCAGAAACCATGACACAGTGGATAGAGAGACAAGAAGTGCCAGGACACCTGTCTCAGTTTCACTCTGATGGGTCATACACAGTGTCTACCCAGATCTGGTACTCATGGGCCCACTGGTCTAAGTGTACCCCAATTACCACTACAGTAACTGGTAGGTACACAACCACCCCCTTATGCTGTATTCTTTGTCCATTTAATACATGATGTGTAGAGCCCTGGAAAAAATGATGGTGACATTTATTTCTTTATTAAAAGAGCCTTGCCTCTTACTCCTAACACTGACCAGTATAACACACCATTAACAGCAGTGTGTAATTGATGCATTTTTTTGAATAAATCAGAGTAAGTTTACAAAAGCTTTCTCCCAGAATTTCTCCCATTTCCCACAGAGTACACACCAACTCCACACACCATCATGTGATCTGGTTCACAGCTCCTGAGCCAAACAGGTGAGGTTCCTGTCTTGTATCTCCAGAAACCTTTCTGTAGCAATATCCCAGTAAATTCACACCACTTGGGGCTGCACAGCTCACTTCTGAAACAAAGACATCAATTTCAAAAGATCCAGTAATTTTAGCCATGTTTTATATTAACTGGGGATTAGATGATTTCCTGCAGATTTAGAAATACTGTTGCTGCAGCTTATACCACTTTTTGTTATTTTTCCCTTTTGCCCAGAGGTTATCTGCTATCTCAGACTTCTCCTTTGCTTACACAGTCCCAATGCAATGGCAATAAATATGAAAGGCTAAAGGGTCTTCATGTTCTTCTGTAGTAATCCACCATACTAACTGAGTCTTAGAAGAAAATACTGCACAGAACTCTTCATCCCAGAGGGATTTGTGGGCTGCAAATTATTCCTTCAAGAGTGAGATACAGCAAGAGGCAACTAACAGAACAGCTCATGGCACAACAGCCCAAGTGCTCTCTTCCCCATTAGTCTAGACCCAACTGCAAGGCATCAAGGGTAAGGGATATATTTAAAAAAACTACCCACAGAGAGTTTTCTGTCCTGTCCTCCTAAAGGCCCAGCACAGAGCAGTGCTAAGCTGCCCATGGAACAGAGAGTACAGCAGATCACTGTCACATGCTGGGATCTTAGCAGACTTGCCTTTAATCAGGCAGCACAGTCCAGAGCCAGTTCAAAAAAGGCACCACTAAGAAAATACCCCATGTCTCAGGCACAGAGAACTTGCTTTGGGAAATCTGCAGATGAAGCTGAAAAGGTAGCAATTTAAAACAGCAAAATGGGACAGTAAGAGCATTTACCTTTTATCTAAACATGATTCATGAGGCAGCCCTACAAAGTGACAGACAACAACAAAGCAGTTCATCTACTATTGATAACCCAGCATTCCTAAGCCATCAATAGCCATTTGAGTACTCCCAAAGTAAATTTAGCTTCATCTTCATTATTTTCTGTATTGAAAGACCAAGGACATATTCATGGATGTTTACGCAATGGCAAGAGAGCACAGTATTGTATGTTTTATTACACTACCAAAGCAGAATCTCGTTCAGACACTGCTAGCATATAATTTCTGTCTCTCTCAGAGCTGGAAGGCAATCATTAGCATGTTGAATCTGGCAAGTTCCTATTATCTATCTGGTAATTATAGAAAGATGAAGAAGCCTTCAAAAAATACCCTCCAACTTCTGCATTTACTACACACCTGATCAAAATACTATCCCCATTACCTAAATTAACAGGTATTTCCCATAAACCATTACTCAGAACACATTACCATTAGCATAAAAAGCATGAAATAATTATTAGAGGCCATACAGACTATTAACTTATCTTCCCTTCCAACTTCAAAAATATAAAACTATGCAATGACAACCTGAATGCAGGAAAACATCTTCCTGAAGGTGATGACAAGCTAGGCTGCATGGTCATTTGTCAGGCATCACTGGCCCAAATGAACACTACAACACAGCTCCAGGCTTTCAAAATACGTGTACCATTACTCAGTGCTATTCACACTGTGGCAGCAAAAATACGCTAAATACACACTAAAAGATAATCCCACCCTCCAGAGACTGCTGTAGAAAAGGACAGAAGGATTAGAGACAAGGCAGTGGGTGAGGCCATACATATGCATAGGTATACAAAGTAACTGGGGAAATGGGCCCGTGTCTCATTATCTCAGTTATTCAAGCTTCAGGTAGAGGGGAAAGAGGAGGTGCCAGGAAAAGCACAGAAGCTGGGACAAGATTGGCACAAACAGAGCTGGAAGAACAGAAAGAAATCAGAGGAAGGAAAGTGGGGCCAGGGAGACAAGAGCATGAGACCATGAATGTAAGAGATCAGCCAAAACCAGCTATTAGCGGTAAAAAAACTCCAACAAAAGCATGAGGAGCAGAGGAATGCAGGAAAAGTCTGTAAGATACTTTGGTTGCTCTGTTCTCAGGCAGGGGCTTCACAGAGTCTGGCACCTCAGAGGCCCCACCAAGCCCCATATCACAGCCTGAATGACACCAACCCAAGGGGCAGAGCTCCCTATCTCCCTGGCTTATGCATCATTCTAATCCCACTACTTGGCCAGGCCCTGGGTGGGTAGTCCCCAGGGCAGAGTGGGACAGCCTCCTGCCCCAGGACCAGGACAGATAACCAGGTGTCCCCAGGGAGCCCCCCAGCTCTTGTCCCAGCCCCTGCCTGAGCTGCTGCACTGCCAACCCTCATCCCAATGCATGCCTCTTATTTTTTTCCAAAGAAGCCTCCTGATCAGGTAAGGCTATTGAAGGCTGCAGCAAAAGCCTGTCAGTACATGCACCTCACTCCCCACTAATTCCCAAAACTACAGCAACAAACAAAAGGATTCAATTACCAAGATAGACACTAGCCCAATTCAAGGGGATGGGTACATCCATTACAGGAAGGTGCTGGAGCTGCAGCCTGATCACATTTACATGAACAAATCATTTTATGCAAATCTCTCATCCCCGGGTGAAGGCTGTACAGGAGGGGAGAAACAGCACAGTACAGATACTCACAATGCATGGCAGATAGGCAATTTAAGGTAAATCATACAGTTCAGTTATACAAGACAAATAACCTGGGGAGAAAGTGTGTGGCTTCAGTCATAAATTATTTACAAATAATACAGCCTGCTCATGAAATATCCAGAAGGCCAAGCACCTATTTTTCACATTCCTTTTCTCCATTTCCACAAATCACAGAGAAACTGAAAATGAACTGAAGAATGAGCTAGGTTTGGGGGAGGATGGACATAGAGGGTGGAGCTAGTCAGGGGCTTGCAGGCAGGACAACAGGAACAGAAGGCAGCAGGACTGCTGTGCTCACCCACCTGGAAGGGAAGCATCAGAAGTCAAAAGGAGGAAGCTGGAGTGGGCTGAAGAAAGAAACTGCCCACCTGGTAACTCACAGCCTCCCAGGACTGTCACTGCCAGTCCGTTCAAAATCACCACCTAATTTCCATCAAATATTTCAGGGTTTTTAAAATGAAATCTAGTCCTCATATTCACAAACCACAGCTGAGGCATCCACATGTGGTATATTTTCTGTCAGCAGTGATGCCTCTTCAGAGCGTTGGCCTTGCTCTGTACAACACATGGTCACTCCTCTGTATTTAAATTTCAATTCTCCAGCTTCCTTCAGCATTTCTGTTGTGGCACCTCAGCAGTTTGACACCTTCTCATCTTTGTTAGCTAACACAACACCTGCCCAAATTCTCCTGCAAGGACCAATTCAACTGAGTTATTTTTTCTGATGTCCTGCCTAGTGACCCTGCACACCTTCCAGAGCTCTTACAGGTATCAACCTTTTGACAGATATATACACAGCTCATAATTTTCTTTTTCTTTGCTCTTCAAAGTCTTTTTCAGATCTTCATGCTCAGCTTGTATACGATTGAACACAGTCTGGCTGGGGTTTTTTTGTTGGAATCATTAGGGGCAGATACCCATCTGCTCGAGGATATTTCTGTAGTCTGAGCAACTCCTAACACTTGTGCTGTCAGCAGACCACTGTTTCTGCTTGCTTATATACAGATGCCTCAAGTGACTTTTACAGTGTGTTTAAGCAGCCTCCCATGCTGAGTCCGAGGATACTAATTTTCTCTCTTCTGACCATCTCGTGTTTTCAACTGATCTGCTGTTATTTGTCTGTGGGACAAGTACTTCAGTGTATAAAAAGCCCTTGAGGTTAAAAGATACAGTTTTACACACTAATTCAGCATTTTTCTAGAACTCTTCAAAGTCTTGGAGTGCATTTTCTTTGTATTACAGGTTTGCCTAAATGCAACAGGAGTGTTATTCTTGAGTTCACTGCTTGTGTCACATGTGCAGTCACATAAGGCAAATAAAATAGACAACAGAAAAAAATTCCTGATTTATTTCCTTATTAGCTACAGATATTAGCATCTCTTACTTGTATCAATTGGTTGCAACAAAAAGACAGAAATACCAAAATATTTCTTTTAAGCCTTAGGACTGCTGCATTTTTACATGACCAAAACTAAAAATAAATATACCTCTTGTATAATAAGAGCAAAGGTAGCACCAAGTGCCACTTCATCCATGCAGTTACCTCTCTGCACCAGGGGTTCATATGTATATTCCCTCCAAAGCCACAACAGGGCATAAAATGCAAATTACAAAGTGCCATGAAATCTGCTTTTTCAGTTATCATGGAAATCTTCTCAGTAGTTATTGCTCATGTACACCTATGACTGTGAACATCTGCAACCTTGTTGTTAACAAAAAAGTCTGTTTCTGAACATTCCTAAGTGTTTTTAAATGAACTAAAATACCACACGAACACCAATCCTCTCCAAGCATTTTTCTCCTTATATGATACACCTTAGGCACCAAAGCCAAAGAACAAAATCTCTTTTCTGGAGGAAGGGATATTTCTCTTGGCTAAACTTGTTCCTGCCTAAGTCTACATCCACTTCCTAGGTCAGATGGAAAAAGAAGTTGTCACCCATTCTGCAGCTCACTGAGGTCTCTGCCACTGTCACACATGCAGCTGTTTCTCTTTTGAAGTCTTTGCTATTGCAAGTATATTACAATCTTAAATGGTACATGAGCTCTTGTGCATACCTTTAATTGAGGAAGACCTATGTACAGGCTTGGATTTCATACTATCCTAAGATGGGAACACTCCTTCTCCTTTGGAAGAATCACACAACTTATGGTGAGACTGCTCCTCTTTTGCCTCAAAAAACTATCCCTGACCTGGCAAGCCTACCACAATCTCCAAGGGTTGCAAAAGAACAATAATATTTACACTGAGAAGGCAGCACCTGCATGTCCAAGATCAGGCTCTCCGTGAATTTTAACAATCATGAATACAAAATAAATTTATATGCAAAATGCTTCAGTCCTAATTTTTCAAACAGAGAGTCAGGAGATAAAGACAAATTGAACATCAGCAGTCAAAGGGTAACATTGCTGTTGCTATCCTGTTGACAAAGATTAAAGCTATGCCTGTAATTAATACGAAATTAGCTTGCAAGGCAAGGAGAGAAGACTGAGGTCACTGATAACAGCTCCACTGCTCCCATGAGCATCAAAAGCAGCACATTTGGTAGGGTTTGTTTCCAGCGGTGTTAACTCACCAGGACAAGGGAACATGCAGGGGCACACCCAACCACTGTGGGTTACAAAAGCCCCATCTGTAGGGTTGTGTTGATAAAAGTTTCCTGCCTTGAGTCTTGGATATGATACTCCCAAAGGCCTATTAATACAACAGCTAAGCTCAGCACCTCATCTGCTGTGCTGTGAAGGCACATGGCACATGATGCCAGCTACAAATGGCTTGGAAACAGAGTTAGCAAGAACCAGGCTTCAAAGGAAAGGACACACTTCAAAAAACCAAGACAAGGGGTTTGCAGAATAAGCATTATTTGTCCAACTTTTACAGGCTCAAGTCTCTGCAAGGAATGGGATTTTCCCTTATTTTTCACCTGCATATTCAAAACAGTGATGTAGTAACTGCTCTCTTGCACACATTCTGCAGGAACAGGAGACAGCACACCCTGCACCCCTGCTTTACAATCCAAGGAACATGTTAAGAGATTCTATCTTTTAAAAACTAAAGGTGAAGAAGCGGGAGCAAAGAGAAGCAGCCATAAGGTACCAAGAATGTATCACTATCCTTTTTTCAGTGAGAATGGAGAACCTTTTCCAAATTCTTAAAAAAGCAACTAGAGAACTGTTATTTTAGAACATGCTCTCTTAAAAAACCTGTCTGCAAAGTCCTGGAGGTACAGAGGTAGTCTCTACCATCCATCCAGAACAGCTGCTAAAGTGTGCAGTTGTGCACAGAATCAGAGTGAGGTGGGAAGGGCCCTTTGGAGGTCACCTGATCCAACACCCCTGCTCAACAAGGGCCTCCCAGAGCCTGTTGCCCAGGACCATGTCCAGGTGGGTTTTGAGTATCTCCAAGGATGGAAACTCCACAGCCTCCAAGAGAAACGTGTGCCAGTACTCTGCCACAAAAAAAAGTGTTTCTGGATGTTCAGAAGGAACATTATTTCCTGCATTTCTGGTTTTGCCCACTGGCCCTGTCTTGTCACTGGGCACCGTTGAAAACAGCCTGGCTCTGTCCTGTTAGGACCTACCCTTCAGGTATTTCTACAAATTGACAACATTCCCCCTGAGCCTTCTCTTCTCCAGGCTGAACAGTCCCAGCTCTCTCAGCCTCTCCTCATATGAGAGATGCTCCAGTCACTTCATCATCTTCATGGCCCTTTGTGAGACTCCCTCCAGTATATCTATTTCTCTTCAGTACTGGGCATCTCAGAACTAGTGTGGCCTCATGAGAGCCTAGAAGAGGGGCAGAACCACCTCCCTCCACTTGCTGTCAATATTTTGTCCAATGCAGCCCAGGACACAGTTTAACTTCTTTGCCACAAGGGCTCATTTGCCAGCTCATGTTCAACTTGATGTCCACCAGAACTCCTGCACCTTTTCTGCCTCCCAAATGGTCATTCCCCCGGCACATACTGCTGCCTGGGATTGTTCCTCCTCGTGGGAAGGACTCTGCACTTCCCCTTGATCCCAGTACCTACCACTCAGAAGCTCAGCTCTGGATGTGGGATAACTCCCAGCTGCTCTCTGCAGCAGAGTAGAAAGCAGCATCCCCTGGACACAGCATTGATCAGCTGGGGCCAGCCACAGGTAGGGCAGCCCCAGCAGAAGCCAGACTCTGGTCAGCACGCAAATGACGTGTGATCCTTGATCCCATACTGGCTATAGGCCCTAGAAGGGCCCATTCTACAGTCTGCACAGTATCAGCATCTCCTCATTTAAAGCTCCAGAGGCACTGAATTGCCAGGCTGTGCTTCTGGAAGTTAACTCTTTCCTGTACCAAGCACCATCACTCCCAGGGCTGAGGGACAAAAGAGCACTGGAGAGGATCGTGCAGGAGGGTGAGAAAACACAAGTTTAGTTTCAGCCCCAGCACTCCTCTACTGCTAAACTGAAACATCAGATAGAGGAAGAAAGAGAAAGCAGCACTGTGCTTCTCCCCAACACCAAAACCTCTTTCTTTACCATACAACTGACTTAACAGCACTATTTTTTTTGCAAGAGCTTGCTCCTATCTGCACACAATCAGGCTGATGCACACATGCACCACAGGTACTGGAGTGTTAATAAAATCAGGTAGCCAGCTGTTTAAAAGGTGTCAGTCTCACAGCTCTTGTCCTGATCATTTACCCACAGCAATCTTCACACTTCTTTTTTCTAAATTCAGTCTTTTTAAGTGCCAGCTGCTGATGAACTGCAGGGAGCATAATTTTCATTAAATGATGAACACTAAAACATTAGAGTTATACCTCAGAAAATCAATTTCTTATTGCCTGTATACAAGGCTTAAACACAGAAATTCCCAAGGGTTTTCTGTGTGCGCTTTTTTTGGTTGATTGGGGGTTTTGGATTTTTCTTTATTTGGGTGGGTTTTCCTCATTTCTCTAGAATCCAATGAAAGAAAGCCTTCTCTGTTTAAAGTGGTTCCTTTTTTTTAAACACCAGTGTAATTAATTACACAAGCTAAAAACATAGAAAATACAGCTGCTCTGTGGAGCAAGGCGCACATCATGGTGGCTGGAACATGGAAACTTCCAAGACTTTGAAATTCTGCTTCTCAGGGAATCACACCACTGCAATGTGTAATTTCTGCCTAGCTCAGAAATCCGAAAGAAAACAAGTTTTCTTGTTTACTATGTTTCTTGAATAAAATCTTTACTGCTGATTAACACTATCAACTTGTGCTAATTTTACCACTGTCCAAGAACTAATATTTCAGGAATTCCCACAGCTGGGAGAAGCAAAAAGTGACAAAAATCAACCAAGGGTTTCCAGAGTGCCAACCATGAGGGCCAAAGCTCCAGGGGGCTCTGATGTCACAAGGCAGCTACAACCAGATCCTTGGGCCACCGCTGCAGAAGACTGGAAGTTCCATCACCCATTTCACAGACTGGGCCCCTCCTCCCAGACCAGCTACAGATGTTGATGTGAGAACCAACTACACCATGTCACTTGCCCATGCTATGCCTGAGGGCTGAGTAAACATGAAACACAGAAATGCTGAGTTATTTGCTGCCTCCCTGCTTTGCCAAGTAAATAATATAGCTAATTTCCTCATAATAATGGCTTTCCTTTTTGGTGAGAAACCAATCCTCTTCTTCTAGTTTGCTTTCTCTAGTTCTTCTCAAGGGATGGTTTTAGCCAAACCTGTTGAGGATGATGATAACGGGATCACCTGGAAACCAATATCCACTAATTTAGTGTAACTGGTCAGGCCCCACACCAGACTCAGATATCACCTCCTCCCCTATCATTCACCTGACTGCTAATGCTAATCAGTTCCTGGTGTATTAGTTTTCTAGGAATGAGATGGACTTGTTGAGCAAAATTAAAAATGAAGTCACAAGTGAGCAACAGCTTCAGGGTGCACTCACACAAATTAAAATATACAATTGATACCAAAATGTAAATCAAGACTATGAAATTGAATCTCCAAGAATAAAATAAAAAAAAAACAAAAAAAACCCTCTTTCTTGCACTTCAGTCAATATAATTGACTGGAACAATTTGAAAGACTTAGACTGTCCACCAAGCTAGCCTGGAAAACTAAACTGCTGTACCTCTACATTACTAGCATAAAACCATTTCCCAATGAACTGGCAAATTTCATGTACTAAATTGCCAGGAATATTTTCTTCCAAATTCAGTTATAAACACCAAAAGGTGACTAAATGTTTGCGTGTCTTTTGATTACCAAGGGCATAGTTAAGAAAACAGATAAAACAAAAGGGAAAGAAAATCACATTAGAAGAGTCAAAGTGCATTATTAACATATAATATTTGAAGTACACATTCAGAGTAGCTGGTCTATAAGCAACTGTTTACCTCAGGTCCACATGCATAATGTCACATGCTGCTGCTCCCTTGAGTGATTAATTAACCCACAGAGAAAAGCTCTGTGACAAGTCACTTCACAAGTCACGAAATGGAGGTCACTGTGCCAGCCAGCAAATGACACATTTAAAAGAGGAAAAAAAGGCAGAAAATGCTCTTTATGCTTTCTACTTCGGTATGAACATGAGGGATTTATTTCACTAATCCATGGCTGGCAGTGTCAGGACTACTTGGAGCTGCAGAGACAGAGAGAAATATCCAATTTTCAAAGCCTCTCCAGCTTCATGAAGGTAAAAAAGAAGAGCACATCTGCCCCCACAGAGCTGTTATTGCACCACTGCCAATACAACCTCCCAAAAAGGCTGAGCTAGGGGAAGGGACAGTCCCTCCTATAACTAGAGGAGTCAATTAAGATGGCCAAGATAGTTCCAGAATGTACCTTTTACAGTGTGCTCATTTGTAGTTTATTTGGCCTGTCTGATTACAACATTACATTCCTGTGTGAACAGTGTGAGGGGTCAACTGCACAAGCTACTTTGCCTACACAAATATCAGCTTACTCAGACTATTTAAACATGAGGTCACAATTTACCCTTCTGGGAGCAAAGCAGTGTCCTTTCTTACAAAGTGTACTAAAAATCAGGCAATATTTGACAGCACATCAAAGTGTGAGACAGAAAACACACATATGTAGTTTGGCCTTTCTGTATTTTCTTCTTCTTTTTCCTTAGGCAAGCAAATCTATGAAGCCTCTCATTTAATGTGTTAGATTAATAAATGATGAAGCTACAAACAAGAGAGCCCTAACCTTCCATGATGTTCAATTATTTCAATTATTCCATGTGTTCAATTATTTTGCATTTCACAAGAGTAAAGGAAAACTAATTTAATCTCTGCCAAACTAAATAACACAACCTTGCCTATAACAGATCAAAACAATACACTTACATTTGCCAAGTTGTTATAAAAACTGCAATTTTTACTCTGAATAACTTTTTTGAAGCATTACCTTCCATTTGTGGAAAAGTAACTACCGAATGCTGCAGTAGAGGCCATGGAAACTGTGCTTTTCCCCACAGCTATGCTCAGGATCAGAGCTATTCTTAAGTTAAGCTCTATGAGATCATTTCAAAAGAAAGCAAAACTGAATTTTGGAACGTGCTTGGTGAATATTCCAAACTAAAGTAAGTCTGCAACCTCAGGCTTTCTAGTTTGCAGACTCTAACAGCCTGAATGTCGGTCTATGCACTCTACTAAAAGGAAAAGAAGCTGGTTTTTATTGAAGGAAGAAACTTCTGGAGGCGGTGCAGTTTGTTAGGAAATCACCCTCAACACCAACAATAGCAAATTCTTTAGCAACCTCTTCACCAAAGTGTTCCTGTCTCTCTCCTGCACCCCGGTCTCCCAAAGCAGCATGCCTGGGTGGCAGCCTGAGCAGTGGCAGGTGTCAGAGCGTGGTGTAGGCACCAGTGCTGCTCTGCACCCCTCATTCCCAAACCCAAACCCCTCTTGCACAGCTCTGAACTCCTACTCTCACTGACCTCCTCATTAAATCTCCCCCATCACACAGATTCCTGCAAGAGGGCTTCAGGCCATCCTTCTTGGTGTACCTTTTCCAATCTGAAATCACCTTGCTTGGACGCTAGGAAGAGGCTGCTATCAGCAGCATCCCAGGTGAGCTTTCCCTGCAGCCTGTGGCACGAGCCCTTCCAAAGCCACTGGAAACAGCCTGCCTGAGGCAACTAAACTGTTTCCTTTGCCATTTTTTGTGGGCACACCACCCCAGCGGTGGCTCACAGCTGTGTGGCAACAAGCGTATCCAGGGCTTTCTCTCCTTTAGTCACTTCTGAACGACGAGTCTCTAATCCCTTTGGCTTCAGCTGCAAAATTCCCACTGATTGATAATGGATTTTCCACTGATGTAGAATCAGGCACTTCGACTACACCACTACGAATTAACAGAAGAGAGCTCTGTTAATCCTTTATAAGCAAGCTTAATCTTGTGGTTTAGAGAAGGAGCGAAGGCTCTCTTCTCTCCAGTATCAGGCAGAATATGATTACCATTTCAGAAAATCTTCCTCATTTTCTTTGATTGATCCAATATTTCTTTAGAAGACACAAATCCAGACACCACCAGAGAAGCATACTTCTGCCAAGTAAAAAAGGAAGAGTCTGAGCTATGAATCCTGAAGCTGAAAGCTGGGATCAGCACTCTAGGACTTCCAGCTAGTCCATTGAAAGTGCTGTCATCTGGAAGCAGCACTCTGACAAAGCCTTTATAGCACTCACCTTTCAATTAAAAAGAGTAACATCTGAAACCTCACATTAAAATAGCTGTAAGATTTGTTAAGGTTCTCTCTCTATGATGTGATTTGGTAATTTTCTGTACATTAGAAACAATTAGGGCTATTAAATGCAAGCAAGTATTAGCACCTTTATAGACTGTTACAAAACCTGGCTAATAATGCTGAAGAAACCAAGTCATCAAGAAGATTAATTGAACTTACATTAAGACAGTTTTTCCATTAAAATGAGATTTTGTTAGATAAACTCACACTTTAGGTGAGTGGACACAAACCAGTTCTTTTTTTGCAGGAAAGGAAATTCATCATTATGCATCATTTTCTGGTAAATAGAAACTCACTCCTGCTTCAGTGAGAAAGCACTGCTCACCAAGACTTGTCCCATTTGCAGCCAACTGTCTGAGCAAGGATACTTAATGGTATCCTTAGCAGTAAAATCATGGAAGATCAAGCCCAAATATTACAGCTGTAATTGGTACTGCACAGCAAACGACCCTAATTTGATGTTCTGTCCCGCAGCACACCAGATGCAAACCTTCCATTGATTTAGCAATTCATCATTCGCACTGCTTCTATAGTAGGATGCAGAGAAGTCTTAAATGCAGCAGCTCGGTGGTTCCTCTAGAACACTGGAATGCCACGAATCTCCATAAAATGTTTATCTTTGTCAAGCATTTCACTGCCACTGCTTAGCTGGGTGACCTTTGGAAGGCTGACGTGCACCTTCATTAAAGCAGCGCCTCCTTCTTCCCCCGCCCGCGAGAACAATGAGCGCGGGAGGGAAGAGGTGAGCGATCCACGGCGTAATGAAGAGATTTTGTTTCAGAGGGTTATCAATTATTTATGAGCAAATCCCCAGATGAACACATCCGAGGCTGAACAGTTCTTAACACGTTTCACTTCTGTACACACAGCGCAACGCAACCAGATGCAAGCTAAACTGGACTGGTCTGATTATTCGAGGTGTCAGACAGAGAGTTCAGTCTGGACATGAGCAACTCACCATTATGTTTTTCAAAATACAATGGTCTCCTAGATTTAAATCTCTTTCACAAAATTCCTCTAACACAGAAATCATTCTTTACAATATTTCCCATTCATTAAGATCTCAGCAAAGAAAAATCTCCTGAAGAATTTCTGTGATTATGCTGACATAGTCGACTAAATAGTCCAATTCTTAAATTCTTATATTGCCCAGATTTGAATGGCATTTTATTCCACAATGTAATTAAATGGATCTGAACTCTTCCTATTAAGAAAAAATAAGACCAAGTAAAAGTCTTTTTCTCCAGAATAGGGTTTATCCTTTTTAAAAAGAAGACTTGTTTTTAAAGTAAAATTGTTTTACAACTGTTGTTTTTAAAGAGAAGATCTGAAGACTCTTTCCATGATATGGGAAAGACAGACATTACACATTCTTCACTAGCAAGGGCAGTGAAACCAAACAGCTTTATGTGCAAGACACACTTTGCACGAAAAGTCATTAATCTGTTTACAAATGCCACCACTGAAAACAGTCATCCTGCAAGTCTTGAAATTAAACCAAATCCACTGGCACGCAGTGAATGCCCAGATCTGCAGAACTATACTTTGAGCTCCAGTTTCCCACAGCTTATGACCAAGAAGATGCTACCAAAGTCACCACCACCAGTGCAGTGACAGACAGTCCAATGGCTGTGTCTATGGCAGCTGTCACAGACACCTTCAACACCCAGCTCAGGTGCTCTGAGCCAGGACCCCGCCTGGGGCACTGCCAGGACGTGTCCTGCAGAGCAAGCCCCACAGTCAGGTTTACACTGATCCCTTAGGTTTTAGCTTTTATATTTTTCAAATCCTGTACTGCTTAGTGTGTAACTCTGAAGTTTCTTGGAGCCTGTTAATTTCTGCTTGATGTGTTAGGTAGACATAACAAAGCCTCTCTGGGCCTGTTCTTCAAGGACACCCAGACCATCCTAAGCCCAAAAAGTGTAAACCAAAGAGCCTCTAAGGGAGGGCAAGCTGAGGGGAATTACATAATTAAACTGAAAATTTAATTGGAGAATTAACCCTGGTATGTAAATGAACCAAACATATAAAGGTGTGAAGAACTCATGACCTGTCATCCATCTCAGGGTCCATTTTGGCAGCAGCCTCTGGCTCCCCAGGGTGTACCTTTGAAGGCCTTTCAAATAAATACCCACCTTTATTTCCTTTACTTCTGTCCAGTCTCTGTTTCTAGGAGGCCTCAGCACCTGGCCAAGCAGTGGCACACCTTGCACACGTGGCCCCCGAGGAAGGCAGCCAGTCACCCTGAGCCTGGGGGAACAGACAGCAGGCCCTGCAGGTTCCCCTGCCTCTTGGAGCCTTGTCTGCAAGTTGCCTTCTAAAGGGGAGTGTCTGGGGAGACACTCCTCAAATAACACATTTTGAACTACACATGGAAGGAGCACTTCCTGCCTTTATTGCACAAAACCGCACAAGAGCCAGGTCTCTCACATTCCCGCCGCCCTTTGCCCTTTAGGCCAGCATTCACCTCAGCATCTGCACAGCTCCAGGAGCAAGCTCCATTCCTGGCCTAGCCTGGGTAGACTTCCAATATTAGGAAAACAAAACCAAAAAAACCACTTTAGATTTGCCTGCATTACTTTAAAGGGTTTACTATGTATTTGGATGAAAGAAGCCCATTAAGTACATCTATATTTACCTCATTACAGCGTGGCTCTTGAAGTTAGATGAAAAGATTTACCCAGGCCAAGTTTGTTTATTCATCAACATCAGCTAGATATATTTTCAAAGGCTCATCCTCATCGCATTTACATGAAAGCACACAGATTATTTTTTTTCCAACAGTTGTAAGGCATTCTGAGAGCTGGGAAAGGGCAAAAGAAACTTCAGTGAGAATTACAAAATCAAGGAACACTAGAGGCACAACTCCTTTCATTTCCGCTTATTTAAGGGGGTGGAAACCCACTCTTTCCCACCTGGAGTCATTCTTCCCCCCATGCAGATGCATCAACAGCAACAGACTGCAGCTGGATGCTCAGTCCCCAGGACTCAAGCCCCGATCAAGGCACCTGGCACACTGCTTACCCACAAACACCACAAGGGAAGTGTTAACCCCTCCTGAAGCTCAAGAGCTTAAACAAACATGACCTCCCAAGTTTCTAAAGTTTTTCTCTGCAGTTTGACAAGAAAAATTAGATTTTTTCTCCACAGGTGGCATTGAAGATGAGCTCTTCGTTACTGCTAGCAAAGTATTAAGTAGAAGCACAGCCAGTGATCGAAGCCAACTGTACAAGTCCTAGTTATCTTTGACAGGAACTCAAACATAACTTGGTACTTGCATGCCTTTATTATCAAAATTTTATCCTTGAGTTATTTAAATGGCATTTATGGGCACTATCTTTCCTCATGAGTTTACACTTTCCCACGGAAGACTTCCAGAGTGATTAACAATGCTGATCTTTATCCTTCACACTGACTATTCATTCATCCTTTCTAAAACGAATACTGCTTACATACGACCCAAGAGGGCTGTAACAAGGCAGTATTTATCTACCCTAATAATCTGCTGTGGCTGCTTTAATTAAAACTGGGTTATATCACATCCATGAAGCAAAGGCACACCTCCTCTCACTCATCATCTCCACCTCACAGCTGTGCTTGGTGCACCTTTTCAGGAGCAAGCTTTGGAGGTCCTACCACCTGCAGCTTGCCCACCCTGCCCAGGTAACTGTGGGCACAGCGTTGCCAAAAAAATTGCTTCACCTCAGGAGAGAAGCAGAATGAAAGTGCAGAGGGGTTTGCAGTGTGGGGCCTTGGGTGAGTCACTGCACACCTGCAGGCTGCCACTCACCCAGTTCACAAGCAGGGTAGCACTGCTGGCATGGCCCGAGGGGATTTTGGGAGATGAGGGACCAGGGGGAAGGAGTGACTGCTGGAGAACAGCATGGCAATTCAGAGCATGAGGGAGACCAGGATGCAGATGGGGGAACCACAACCAAGGACTTCTCAACTACCTGCAGTAAATTTGCAGCCAAATCAGGATTCAGTTTCCTCATCTGTGTTGCAGCTTTCACAGGTCCTCCACGAGCCCATGTGATTGCATAGTGATTTCAAAATTTAGAATTTGCTGCTGGTAGTATTGCACAAATGCGTGTGCACTGCTTGCCCTCTCCATGTTTCCCCCCATGCAAGCAGTATCTTCTCGTATGAACATTCACAAATGGACCATTTTCCCATGGAAGAAGCTTGAGCTTCTTCCCTCACCGGAATTTTTTTGGCATTATTATCCACAGTATAAGGCCTGCAACTGATGGCATCCCTGGGATGATGGGATGGGCAGCAAGCAGCCAGGGCAGCCTGTCAGCAGGCTACAGGCTCTGCAGCCAGGGTCTCATCCAGCACCTCTCCCCTGCTGGCTCCATGCAGGGCCTGGGCCAGCAGTTGCCATACATTCAGCAAACCCAAGTATGAGAGGGGGCCACTTCCCTTCTCAGCTTAGCAACCTGGGGATGAGCATCAGCCTCTGCACCCCTTCGCCCTGCCTGGGCTCCCTCCCAGCCACAGTACAGCCACCAGACTACAGGACAGCTGGCCTACCCTACTGCTGCTCCAGGGCTGAGCCACCCTCACATCCTGTGCCTGAAACCTGCTCCATTATCAAGATCTGGAAGCAGAGGCATTGTTGCAGGGGTCTGGGTAATGTTATTTAAATGATTTATTGTTTTAATTAAGTGTTACGTGTCTCTTGGTCTATTACTCTTATTCTTGCCTTATATTTCGCAGTTAAAAATTATAGGTGTTTGGAACTACTTTGGGAAAGCCCTTCAGTTCTCTATCCCCATCCTTACTGGAAGAAAAATAACCGTCCTGTTCCAGCCATAGAACTCTATAGCACTTTAACATGGGCATCAATGAGTTGATAAACACATTTAACTCATTAGTGTGTCAATGAAGTTCCCAGTGGCCTGGGAAGGAGGGCTCCTTAACTAAATGCCACTGCACATCCAACAAGAAAAACTTGATTACTTTTCTTGTGCACTCCTCAGTGCTCCCTAAAACATAAATTAACTCTAAGATCATCAATAAATTCTTGTTTAGGACTTGGAATTTGGTTGCCACTTTCTTATCAATATAACTTTAATAGCAGAATAAATTCAGAACTTAAGTTTTCTAGTAGTAGTCACTGGTATACAATACATGATCTAAAGCCACAATCATTTGCAAATGTCTGGCAAAGAGGCTTATAAGGAGCACTGTGTTTTAAAACACAATGGACTACCCTCTTCTTTTCCTCATGAAATGACATCTCATAAAGGGAGCCAAACAAAAGATAGGTGAGCTTGATGACTGTCATATCCCATAACCCTTACTCATATGAGCAATGCGTTTCCTTGAGATCAGGTTCTCAGCTGGAAGTTGCAGATCCCCATTGCTGACCTGAATATTGATTTTATGTTAATAAAATTCTGTGTTGAAATGCTAGTTAAATATAAAACTGCTCTTGTACTTCAGGCCTGCAAGGTGTTACACATGCTGGACTGTTTTCTTTTTCAATGAGTGCAAAAGATACTAATGCCTCACAGGAGATGCCCCACAGGCTGCAGAATTTGGCCTTTGTTAAATAAGTTAAGACCTGAATTAATCACTTTTCCAATTAGGGGAGGCACTTTTGCCATAATGGAGCTGTGCACCTGCAAAATTTTTAAAGATGTAAAATAAAACCCCCTGGAATTTGAAATGTCTCGTTCTGTATTGCCTAAGAGAAACAAATGCAATGACAGTGTACTTCCATTTACCTACTGGGTATCTTCAGCAGTGTTTGCTTCTACAAATTCTCTTAACAGATGCTGCTCCGATCATCACTTATTTGCAACACAGACAGACTTTGAGAGGGCTAAGGAGGATTTGCTTCTGGTTTCACACAGTGCACTTGTTTTTTTGAAGTTTAATTTAAAAAGATAAGAACTCTGGACCAAACTTAATCAAGCACAGCTGCTAGGCTTCCTAGGCTGCTAGGAAGGTGGAAAATATTTTCTGCCAAAATTTTATCTTTGCTCTTTCTCTGTCTCACGCTTTTTCTGCATTTATTGCTTAATGGCTCAGTATTCTTTCAAAAGACGTTCCTTTTATAAATGTAATCAACTCGTGCATTCAGCACCACAGATGATCTATTACTCTCCTTAAAACCAAATCCCTGAAGGATAGATTAGAAAGAAAGGTTAAAGAGCTCTATTGTTCAAAGCAGTATAGTTCAGATACCTATAAATCACTATGTTTGTTTATTTAGATAATTGGCCCATTACGTCTGTAACATCTCAAGCTACACAACTTTCTGGTGTGACCGTGTGCCAGCTCCTCCTTTCCCTCTCCGGAGCACTGAGAGCCGAAAGCTCCGCGCAGCACACCCGGCACTCGATGCGTAAGGGACAACCTGCGCTTGCAGCTCTGTTCGAGGAGCAGTCCCCTCTCGCCCCAGCGACCCTTTCCTCCTACAGACTTTCCAAGCCCAAGAGCAGATGCCACTGTGAAACAAACTGGAGCCTGCCACTGCGTAATAGGATTTCAATGGAAATACGGTTAAGGGGCTGGCTGGCAGTGGGAAGGCGCGGTAACCCCGCACCTCGGAGATCCGCACAGCTGACCCTGCCGGGGCCGTGCGCTGCCCCTGTGACCGCTGCTGCCGCGATCCCCGCCGCAGCAAGCACCGCCTGCGCGCCGCGCCTGCCCGCAGCGCGGACCGCGGCCAGGCAGGGGCAGCCCT